>CM070040.1:25021985-25034325 GCA_036250615.1 Ptychadena robeensis | reverse complement strand
CAAGTGGGGGTGGCGAAATTCTTTAGGCACTAGAGAAAGTTTCTTGAGGCTGAACTGAGCCGGCCTGACCTGCAGGCCTTTGTGGTCGCGTTCAAAGATACCGAATGGTACCTAATGGAGCAAGTTAGAGGCTCACTGGGGCCCCTGGAGGTTCCTACGCTTGTGGTTTAAAGGGTGCTTCTTACACCCCATGGAGTGCGGGCAGTCCATGGGGTGATTGGTTGATTTGAGACCCTGAAGTGTGCTCTTGGTTATTGGTGGCGCAATATGGATGTTAGCGAGGGGGCGACGGGGGTTGGGGCACCTGTATGAGAGTGGCGATGGGCAACACAGTCTACCAGTACAGTTATGTTAGGTTATGGTATGTGTTTCTTGAGTTTATCTTTCCTTTCTTCCTTCTCTTTTGTTCTTTTTCTTCTCCTCTCTCTTTCTTCTTTACGGTTTTCCCTTTCCTTACCGGCCAGCTGATTCCGGTGGGATTTCCTCTGGGGCTCCGCCAGAGAGGAGGGGGGTTTAGAGTTGTTTGTATGTTGTATGGTTTGATACAAAAACATATGCAAAATGTATTGGGAAAATGTTATTATGCCTTTCTATATGAATCTACTGTATGACTTATTTTCTTCTCAACAAAAATATATAAAAAAAAAACCAGTAAAGAGATCCAGAAAGGATATGACACACTTCATACACAAAACTATACAAAAATATAAAAAAATACAATAGGTACAACAAAGTTAATGTTACTTTACACATAGTATATTGACACCCTAACAGAAATATATATTCTACTCGTTTCACCTTATTAAGGGTTTCTCAGCAAGTAGTTAAAGTGCTTTCAGTGTTTTCAAGTCATGTTGGTTACATGTAGGTACAACATAGTTCAAAAGACCTTCAAAAGAAGTTCTTGTTTCATAGTTAATAGAACAAGACTGACTGATGTGTATACTCATCAAGACGTTATGGTGGTTTTGAGAAGCCAGCGAGCAAATGTAGCAAGTCACATGGGGGGCATCCAAATGTGGAATAGATCAGATTATGAGCGAGCCACCACAGGTCAACCCAAATAGTAGGGTCAAATAGTGAGCCAGTCAGTCCAGCCACCATTTTGTTTTGTTTGGCAACTTCAGTCTTAAACATACAAGCTGGAGGCTGAAATTGCCCTGAATTGGAAGCATTCTTATCTGTGCACTGCATGGACACCCCACTTCAACAGGTGATCTTAAGGTAGCCATATACTAGGCGATTCTGCTTCGATAGATGAGGGATCAACATCGGCAGGATGACGTCATCCCGCTGCAGCCGGACTTTCAGCTGATCGGTGGGCACCCTTTGTGTGTCAACCATTCCTTTGAATGTTGGGTGCAAATCGCGCCATGTACCCGATAATGAAATGTCTTAGGCAGAGACATTGGACACTGAGGCATAGAAGGAGGGGCGTTCAACTTTATATTCGTGCAGGAGGACCACAATTGGTCAGCCAGGACACATGACCAAACCTTTAAATCCCAGGAAGTGAAACGGGTTGTTCCTTTAGAAACCAAACACCATGATGTGACCAGATCCCAGCACAGCAATAATCATCAATGCACACTGCGCCTAGAACTGCAGTGACCAAAAGCCGCTGTTACATTAAACTTCACGTCTCCGACTGTAAACATGAAGGAACTGTCTTGGCTTGAGGTCCTATAACCTGATTCTTGCAATATGAAATTGCTTGTTTTAAACTATACTTACTGTATTGTCCAAATATGAGTTTCCACTAAGCAGACACTAACCGTTTTGGAAACCCTCCGTTTCTGGTGAACTATACGTCTCAGCCATATGCTGTTTAGACTTTACAGATTCCATATTTTGCACTGATGATTAATATGTGGGTAAGTGGTTTATAAAATGTGTATCTGTGGAATTATGAAATAATGATACAAACCCTGGGGCAATTTGGGAGATGAGAGAGGTCATAATTCCTGCAAAGCCAACCCACCAGCCCGGCTATCATTTAGCAAGGTCCACCTGTGTGGCTGACCTAGAATTCAAATATGCATACATACCACATCTTATTAAAAAGGTCTTTAATAAATACAAGTTATTTGTTTTTACTCATTTGTCATATGGTCCTGTATATATTTAAGCCCTTTTAATAAGATGTGGTATGTACAGTATGTATATTGAATTTGATGCCTGAAAAACGCTTGTTGTTGAGGAGCGATGTTAGGGATCTATTAATTAATATATACAGGGTGTGGCACCTATATTGGTTAATCTGGTCTCTCTCCTTTTTAAATACTTTAATATAATTCTTGTTTTTGACACTCAAGTTTATACATATATACCAGGACATGAATATAGTTACTTTGTGTATAATAAACAACAGAATTGTATTAAGCCTGAAGGAGTGATTTGACACATCACGAAAGCTTGCTTCCTAAGGCTATGTCTCCACAGTTTTTTTTATGATCCGTTGGGACCCCTACGTTAAGAGCGGGGTCCCGACAGATCACATACACTTTACCTGCTCTGTGGATGCTCTGTTCTCTCAGCGCTGAGTCGATCCGCCGATACAGGGGTTAATGTAGTGCAATACGTCAACCCCTGCATCAGCGTATGTCTGAACAGAACAGGGCCGGGCAGGTAAAGTGTATGTGATCCGTCAGGACCCTCGCCAAGCACTGCGCATAGCATAGGGGTCCCAACAGATCACAAAATTCTGTGGAGACATACCCTTAATTACTTGGGAATCACTTGAACTCCGAAGTGGTCAACACTTCTTTTTTATCAAACTGTCCAATTAATGTGATATCCTAAAAATTGCCTCTTTTACTATTTTCTTCTGATGTAAAATTAAAGCGGTACAGCATTATACTGTAAAAAATATATATTTACACATTACTTACCTTTATGTGGTCTTCATCCAGGCAAACAGATCCCCATACATAGAAAACACATACTACCCATTTAGTGACATCCGTCTCTCTAATGTCTGCTGATTGATGGGTGAAAGAAGACCCTGGAAAGTAAACATTACTGTGGACATCAACCTTCCCAAGTCTCCTTGCACCCGGAGCCTGCCATGGTGTGATGTCACTGTGAGAGATCACATTCAGGGCTTGTGTCCACTGCTTCTTTTTTTCCTTTGTCGGCCGTGTGTTAGAAGAATGGGAAGTGTCCTCTCAGCATCTTAAGCCCCCCATACACCTTCAGATTCCTCCATACAACTTTTATGAGACCTACCAACAACTATGTAGTATAGTGACCTCCCTGATAGAATACATAGTGATTGGAAGGTGTAGAAAGGTCCTTATATTACATGGTTTTGGTAGAAGAAAAGTTGGTTGTACAGAAGTTGCATGGTAATTGTATGTGGTGTATGGGGGGCTTTATGTTACTTTTTCGTTAAATAAGTAAAGCCTCCCCATACACCTGTAGATCACTCCATACAATTTCCATTAGATCTATCAATAACTATGTAGTGCCGGGTCCTCCCTGATAGAATACATAGCGATGGGAAGGTTTAGAAAGGTCCTCGTATTACCTGGTTTTGGTAGAAGAGAAGTGTATTGTACAGAAATTGTATGGTAAGATTGAAAGGTGTGTGGGGGCCTTAGCACTGTTTTAAAATTGCGGAATGCTGCTCTGACGTGTATATAATATATATTTTTTACACTATGAAACCGCTTAAAGTTTATGTCAGAGGAAAATATTGAAAGGAACAATTTTTTGGATCTTTCCTTAATTGTACAGTTTGCAAGATGCAGAAAAGCAGCTGTCATGGTAAGTTTAGAGACTGATTACTCGCATTTTGTCCTTTCAATTTAATAATTAACTCCGCATTACCAGTATTGCAGCACATAGTGTGCCATAAACATGGGCAAATCGCACCCTTCGCTGAGCTTCATGAACGCCTCTAGCATGTTCAATGCACAGGCGGCTTTACTTGGGGTGCGATTTTGCAAGTAAGTAGTGTCAGGGGTTAATTAGTAGAACAAGGTTTTCTTAGGGCTTTAAGGATCTAGGTGTTCAAAGTAGACGATGGAAATAATGCATGCAAGTAGCACTTTCTAGCCATAAGAGATCATTATATGAGATGTGAAATCCTACCAGGCAGGGCTGCAGCTAAAACTCGGGGCTGTAAGTAATCTCAGGCGTACGTTACTGTCCCTAAACATTTCATGGTTTTTGTGACATGAGTGTTCAGTGAAGTGTTGAATGCGTTTTCACTTTTGTTTTCAACTTATTTGTTATGTTACTTAGCAGCTGCAGGAGAGGCAGGACGGGAAATCAGACCAGGGTGTGTGTTTCCTATTCTGTGCTCCTATTGGCTGACAGTGCAGCGGCATGGTGCTGGCTGGGAATCACGAGTGATAGAAGAACCCGGCTCAGAGGTAAGGAAACTTTTATTTATATAGGTTTACTATCTTGTTTATACATTTTAGTCTTTCTGCTTCTATATCAACAGTATTCTGTTCAATTCCTTCCTGCTCTAAGGGGGTGGCTTTAATCAAATATTTAGGATGACCGCTGTCATATACAGGGGGCCCCACTTCCCGGAACTGGGGGAGTGATGCAGGCAGTGGTATGGAGCTGGGGGTGGATTAGAGCAGTGGTGGCCAACTGAGTTGATATGGAGGGCCACAAGTGCGTCCCTTGGCATCACTGAAGGGCAGCACATAACATTTTCAACCAATACTGACTTGTTTAACATCCCTAGCGTTACAGGCTTTTCGTGACATTTTTCATGGTGTGTGCGAAGGAAAGCAATGCATTAACATGGAGGTCTATTTTGCTGCAGCTTTCCACAGGTGTACCGGACGCACACGATGCCCGATTCCCCTGCGTTTGGGGCGAACCCAAATGGCGAAGGAACTGGGTTAGTCTCAACCGCTAGGGAGGTTAAGAATTTTATAATGGAAAGTTACAGCAGAAATAGATAGAAGACATTTTTTTTAAATGTTCAGATAACAAGCATTAGGAGATGCTTGCTTGATACTTCAAGCATTAGGAGACACTGTAGTATGGTAATGCACATTTTGTGGATTACCTTACTACATGATCAAAGGTGTGCTTTATAGATATCAGAGATTGGGGGATCGGCAGACAGGTGAATTCCTATGCCCTATGCAATAACAGGTTTCAGGGGCCACAAGGGGAGGACTGCCGAAGTGGGGGCCGCAGGTTGGGCACCTGGGGGGTAGAGAGAGAAAATAACATAGTATTTACAATTGATTTTAATATAAGCATTTCTTACTTGAATTTCTTTTGCTGCTGTAGAAGATGCACAATGACTGACCCATAGAAATAGAATACACTTAAAACTGAAGCTGATCTGCAACCTTTGGTCTTGTATGGTTGTACAAGTTCCCCTCCACTTCTCATTGTGTTTGAAAAGCTGAAAGTCACATTCTTCCAAATTTTCTGGCTGGAGCACATTCACTGCCATGTATTCCTTTAATCCTGAATTTGAGTGTTCCTGACCCAGCTCCTCCTACCCTTGGATTTTGTTCTAATCACTATGGTTCCGCCTCATAACCATCAATGTATATTATGATCTACTGCAGGGGTGACAAACTCCAGCCCAGTGGCAAAATCTGACCATCAGTTTAATCATATTTGGCCAGTAAGATAGTTTTAAATTTTTTTTTATTAAAAAGTAATAATTAATTTATCAAAAATATATAGATAGAGGGTTTAAGATGTGCCTCCTTACACAGTCATCAAAACAAACAACTTTGTATAAATTAGATTTATATTTATTTTAAATAACTTAAAAAAAACATAAATTAATATACATCAACATAGACCAGGTCATAAAATAGTTAAAAAACACTTTGACTAGGAGAAAAAATGGTTAACCACAGCTCAGTGAACCCCGTTTTCTCTTGCCTTCCGTTCTAGGGACTTTATCACCTGGGTTCCTATATATATATAGTATCAACCACTGCTGCTCCAGCAATCTTATCTGCCATTATAGATTTTATTCCTTAAAGATTCTTATGAAAGCTTAAGATTCAAAAACTGTCTGCTATCTCAAATATCCACAGTGTTCTCATCTCAAGAAAACTTCACATGTCAATTATCCAAACTTACAATTATGTTTTAACTGTGTTGCCCATTCTATAGTATTAGCTACGTAATACCAAACATCCCTAACAGACATCCCACTACATGAATATATTTAAATGGTTCCTGCTGATCTGCCATTACTAATACCTACATTGTAATCACCATCATAGACCTCTACACCCCCCCCCCCAAAAAAACCCTAATACTCCAAAACAAATTTGTACCTTCCATTTGCCCAATACTCCCTAATGAGTGTATGTGTTCACCCTTAGACGCTATATACAGGGGTGCACATAAGTTGAACTCTGGTACCCAAAAGGGGCCAAAAACTAGCTATGTGTACCTGCATTATTATTACAAAGCTCTTATACATACTAACAACCTGGAGGCACTTTGTGTCTGGGCGGCCGCAGCTTAATGTTACATGTATACAATTTGTGTAACTTGGATAACTGCAAGGAAACATGAATAACTATGTAAGGTTGCAGTTAGGGGTGTGAAATTTGGAATGTAAATGTTAATCCCCAAAAAAAGATTGGACTTCTAAGGGTTTTGGAGATCTGGGGGGTGAAAGTCAGAGTAGGCATATGTAAGGGTCAAATCTGACAAGATAAAAGCATTGTGTGACAGTTGGAATATGACAATGAATGGATGACAGGTAGCAGGTAGTCTCAGGGGTTAGTTACTAACCCAGAAAATGTCAGGGTTGCACTACTGAGGTATGAGATCTGTTGGTTAGGAATTGTTAGGAATACACTTTCTGTTAGGATTCTCGTCTACCCACATGG
Organism: Ptychadena robeensis; assembly: GCA_036250615.1. NCBI lineage: Eukaryota > Metazoa > Chordata > Amphibia > Anura > Ptychadenidae > Ptychadena > Ptychadena robeensis. Next base: position 25,027,480 of record CM070040.1, on the reverse strand, counting down.
TAAAGCATACACGGTTCAATTTTAGCATTCGATCGACGATAAAAGTTTACTTGGATTGAACTTAAATTGTATACTGCACACATGGTCCGATCGGTGGAAATAGTTCCATATCAATCATAACATCAATCGAAAAGTGATCGTACATGTTGAAAATTCTCGTTGATTGTACAATGATCTAACTAAAATTGTAGCATTGTGTGTGTTGGTTGGTTCGATTGTATTTGATGTACACATTTATATATGACTCTTTCCTGTTTTTAAAACTGCCAATTTTGGTCGTATTATGATTGAACCTTCCATGTGGTACTACTTTGGATTCGCTTACGGCTTATCAGTGTCCAATAATAAGATCATGATCTTAAATCGAATCGAAAATCGATTGTGCTAAAATGGAACCGTGTATGCCTAGCTTAAAACTGACCATACACATTTAGATCTCTGTGAGATATCCTTCAGATCTACCAACAACTATGTAGTATAGGATCCTCTGCGATTGAACACAGGTAGACTTGATTGTTTAGAAAGTCCTTCATATTACATGGATTCAGTAAAACAAAATGAGATCTAAAGGAAATCTGACAGAGAAATCTAAAGGTGTATGGAAGGCTGAAATAGATCCTGTTCACAGTTTCCTAAACTTGTTGCCTCTTCATGACTCTAAAGGCTGGGATACAGGGCTTGATGTTTGAGCCGAGAGAGGGAGATCTCTGCAGTGGCGCGATGACGTCATCACGCTACTGCCTGGCTTCCCCGATATCAGGAGTCAGCGGTCATTTGAATGGGGCATCGTGGTTCCCTATTCAAAGTATAGGATATCGAACAAGGTTTACCAACATGTTGTTAACCTGATCTGCCGAGCGAGATCTATTGATCTCGCTCAGAAAACGGCATACACGGGTGGATTTTTTCCCAGATTTCTGCACAGCTCCGTGCTGTAAAAGCGAACAGCGCTCGGCTGTGCCAAAATCTGAGAAAAATCGTCCCGTGTATTCCTACCTTAACCTTCCTAGCACACTCCCACAAGCCTGGGAGTTAGTGGCTTATAGCCTCTGAATCCATTCTGTTTCTATCTGAAGTATACTTTTATCAGAGTCACCCCCTCTTGGTGATTTCTTTATTACTTCAGATTCAAAATGCATATAGCACACTTGAAATAAACTGAACTTTTATCTGCACATTGTAATTGGGATAATGAGGGAATATCACACACCTGACCGTGGAACAGCTGAGAAGCTAAGGCTAAGTTTACACTGGTGTTTTTTTACCGTTTAGCGTGACTGTCAGCGGATGCCACATTAGGAGTCCGCCGGTCGGTTTTCGGGCGGCCGTTCCATTGGAGCTCTATGGGGTCCTTAATTAGACGCCCTGTCATCACCTGCACTGTTTTGCAGACGACCACAGGGAGTCGTTTATCCCGTGGCTGCGGGAGCGCACTGGCGGTTTCCGAGCTGCAAGCAGCTTGAGAACTGCCAGTGTAAACTTAGCCTAACTGTCCCATTGTTCTGGGCCCTTAACAAGTGGGAGGCACATATGCAAACTGTTGTAATTCCACCGTTCACCTGATTTGGATGTAAATACCCTCAGATTAAAGCTGACAGTGTTAAGTTAAAGCACATTGTGTTTGTTTCATTCCAAATCCATTGTGGTGGTGTACAGAGCCAAACATTTTAGAATTGTGTTGATGTCCTAATATTTATGGACCTCACTGCATTTATATTTCTATCTACTGATATAGCAGTTATGCTGATTTCTCCTGTGGAAGCCTACAGCTGGCCACACACGGGTAAATTTTTAATTAGATTCCCAAACAATCGGTCACCATGCGCATCCCGGCAATCGATCAGAAAGGAATCGAACATGGCCACACTTTATATGTATATCGAACAGGGAACCAACATGTTGGTAAATCCCTGTTCAATTGCCATTACTTCTCGAATGGGAATTGATTGCACGATCGACAATCCGAGATCACCACGCTGCGATCAATCCCATCCCATGTGTGGCCAGCTTAAGAGGGAAACCTGTTGGAAAAATCGGCAAGAAGTTTATTAAAACCAAATTAAATGTTTTATATTACTAATAACACCAACATGCTATAAATATGGATCGTATGCATGAAATAAAAAAGGGAATGGAATGTGAATACTTAATATTGATGAATAAATTCTTTGTAAATTTTAATTACCGTATTTTTCAGGCCATAAAATGCACTTTTTCACCCCCAAAATTTGGGGCAAAAGGTGCCTGCATCCTGTGGTCCGAATGCGCACGGAGATTAGCCGGGGAGCTGTCAGATGTAAAATGCGAGATGCCGGCCGGTGTCCAGCTCTCCCATCTGTACTGTATAATTGCCTATGCCAGCAGAGCCCTGAGCTCTGAGAGGCATAGATGAACTGCCATCTTTCCCTCTGTGGGAACTGCAATCACTCTGCAGCTTCCATGGACACAGTAACAGCAACATCTGCAGAGGAGAGCAGAGACTGAGAGGAGAGACTGCTGCTGTTGCCCCCCCCCTCCTCCTGGCGATCAGTGTGGAGAATGGCGTGTGTGCTGAGTGTACTGCTGCTAGTGACACCTACTGGCTGAATTGAATATAGCACTCATTGAATTCATTGCATTAACCCAATTGATGTGAAAACTTATTAAAATATTTTTTTCTGGTTTTCCTGCCCTACAAACTGGGTGCGTCTTATGGTCCAGAAAATACGGTAATTATGGAATTGTATTTTGGGGCTGTTAAAGTCTCTCATAGGCCTTCTGCTCCTAGGGATATCGAATTAGATTGGCCTGGGTTTATTGTGTATTTTATTTGGGAAGGTAGACATCACTGTAAAGTATACCTTCCAAAGTCCCCTTGTCCCCTGAGCCATGGGCAAGGCCTCCGGTGGGTTTGAGCATCCCTGGATTTAGGCAAATTTTACCCAGATAAGGTTAGTTTGTCTTTTAGGACCCACGGCCTCCTTTAAATGGAAATCAATGGCACATCACCTGCCTATTCAGTGTCATCGATGGCGCAGAAGAGGCGGACCGCGGGACAGGTGAGTATCCTTCAAGTTTAAGGGGTAAGCTCCATTCGCGGTAAATTCTAAGGAGCCTTTTTGATTATTTCAGTGGAAACTACAGAAAACTGTAAATGTACTGTATTAATGCTAGAGACAGACTGTTTTAAATAATTCACCTGTGTTATGTGAATAATATTTCTATCTGCCTGAGGCAGTCTAGTGAATTGACAATGTAAATGACAATGACACATCCTTTCATCCATTTTCTATTTTTGAAAATATTTTTCAGTTTCAACAGAAGCGATGGTGTGTTTCTCTTGTATCCTGCTTTGTACTGGAGACCGCAGAGTATTAAACCTGTAAAATGAAAATAATATTCTTGATTCTCCTCATTCTCAATGCCTTAGTAGCTGGTAAGTGAATCCTAAAAATCTCTACAGGTGACCTACCTTATCAAAAGATCCTTCCAACTTTACTGCTTCCTGAATTATGCTGGAACTTGGTGCCTAACTGCCACTTCTTGGTACCTAGCCTTAACACATTCCTATCTTATGCGTAACCTTGATCACTTCCTGTGTAACCTCAACCATTACTTCTTGGTGCCTCAGTCATTTCTACCTGGTGCAAAGAGTTAACCACCCAATCTAGTGCCAAACCTTAATTCCCCTTGCCTATCGTCCATCCTTACTACCCAACCTGAACCAACCAGGGAAATGCTGTACCTTAACACAACCTCGACCTCCGCTGTCCACTTGGCTGGAGGACCCACTGAACGCTGTGGAAACAGGTGGTGCGGTAAGTCATGTATATGGATGGGCTGTGTTGATATCCCCGTCAATGCAGGTGGTATAGGTGCAGCCCAAACCGCCGTGGAAACCTAGCCTTACTTTATTGTAGAATAGAATTTCCATTGTCTGGTGCCTAGTTTACAAAAGCAGGAATTGTATGGAAACCAATCATACACTGTGAAATCATGTGATGTAAATACTGGACAATTAAGCTATGTATATTAATGTATTTATTTTTATGAATTCTTTGTTGTTCATATTCCATATTAAAAATCATTGTTTGTGCCTTTGAGCCCTATCCTTAGATCTGGATGTCTCCCCATTTTGGGGTTTTGCTCATATCTAAAAAATATATATATTTTTGTGTTCCTCCCAACTCTTTCAGGGTGTAGCACACTATAGATATGCTTAATGGTCACCACGCAACCCCATATCTCTTACATTATGTGTAGAAAGTTTAGAGCAGCAAATGTTTTGTCCTGTGGCTCATTACACCCTGATTATTGTTTAAGTTGATCAATTGAACTTTGTGTGCCCTGCTTGACAGTCTGTCTTTCCTTTTCTTTCAGACAGCCACTTCCTGCAATATCACTTTACAAGGATTTCATATGATGGATTTGGTCTTCCAGAGTTCTCTGTAGTAGGATATGTGGATGATAAAAAATTTATAGCTTATGATACTGATTCTCGCAAGGTTCACCATGCGACTCAGTGGATGAACAGGACTGAAGGACAAGAAGACCCTGTGATACAGATTGCCATAAAAATGGAACCGTTTTACAGACACGATGTGAAAAAATTGATAAGCCGCTTAAATCAGACTGGAGGTGAGGTGTTCCCAAAATGAATATCAACACAGAAGGCTTCTTTTATGTATCCATAGTATAACATTGAAAATGCACAAGTAATCAAAAAAATAAATTAACGCATCTGCCTCAAAGATGTGTTATTGACGCATCCGTTTTTTCTTTTCTTTAAATTTTTCTCTTGAATTCAATGCAATCTGTATGGGTGTGTTAACGCATCCATACCTCCGTTGAGTTGCCTTGCGTTAATGTTGATGCAGGGCTTCGTGTTGACATTAACGCAACCCAACGCAGGCAATCAACGCATGTGTGTATTATAAGTCATTGATTTACATTGGATGCGTCAATATGTGTGGACATCCATCAAACGCAGTGGAAACCTAAAGCCTAAAGCACTCTTTGGCAGTATCACATCCTACAAATAATATAATGAGTCCAAAAGAGCAATTCTAGTAAAGTGCAATTCACAAGAAAAAATACAGTAATTAAAATAGCATAAAAATTGGGAATAAGTCTAGGATGAAGCTAGGGAGGACTGTGTTATTCAGTTCAATTCAAGTCAGTTGGTTGTAAACACAGGTAGACTCATGTATATAGGTGGGTATATGGTTGTCCCTCAAGGATCAAAGTGCCCACAGATGGCCAATCAAATCAGGGGTTGAATAAATGTTGTCACAGTAGTGTGTACTGCTAAAACTCAGCATTTAAAGTTGTACTGGACATAATTCATAATTCAGTTCCAAGATTGTATCTTTTAGCAGATACCAGCTATAGCAGATACCATGCCCTGCTGACAATGATTTCACCACACCTAAACTGAGGCAATACCAAGAAATACTGTATTTATTCGAGTATAACGCGCACCCCTAATTTTCGCTTAAAAATCGGTATATTATACA
>CM070040.1:24965169-25000778 GCA_036250615.1 Ptychadena robeensis | reverse complement strand
TCTTGGTGATCGGTAATCGGTGATCGGCCCCAAAAATGCTGATCGGAGCATCTCTACAGTAGAGGTACAGTACAGAGAGCAATAGTTTCCTCCTCATACTACACCATTATGTGTATATATTTCTAGCACAGGTAAAGTAGAGAGTTATCTTACCCACTACACCATTACATGTATACACAGTGAAGGTACAGTACACATTACAGTCATTTCATCCTTACACTACATCTTCATATTTATACACAGTGAAGGTACAGTACACATCACCACATGTATACACAGTACAGGTACAGCGCAGTACAGGTACAGTCTTTTCCTCCTCATACTACACCATTACAGGTATACCCAAGCACAGATACAGTACCATCCACTGAGATAATCTTCTCACACACAATAATCAATAAACTCGATCACATAAAACACACACGTACCTGCTGTGTAGGGGCTGTAGGTAGGTATCCACTCTGTCCAGCATGAATAGAAGAAAAATAATCAGATGCAGAGGTCATATCCTGTCGGACCTGAAGGGCAAGGTGGGTAAGACAAACATTAAAATCAAAATTTCCAAACTCTGTACTATGACTACTCTGAGAAAACATGTCACCTACAGGTAATAAAGTTTAGTTCATACAACAAAGACACATGGCCAGCATATTTTAAATGTGAGATTAGCGGTCTTTCAGAAATAAACCAGTGTTTTATTCCAAAACTCACTTGTAACAGTTGTTGGTCATTGCTGACCTGGGCCGGACAGTAGTGACCGCTGTAGAGAAAGGCGGGTGCCTGGTACAGTAAGCTGCCAGCGGACACCTTACCCAGGTCACTGAACTCCAAGTACTGTCCTTTTAGGGCGATACCAGACAGAAGAGCAGATGTCGACAGTAGAGCTGGGGATGAGCCCGGAGTAGGAGCGCTGTGCAGGTACAGAGGCTGCGATCTGCCATAACACACACAGACAGTATAACTTTTTACACCAGCGATTTGATGAAAGACCAAAACTTTGAGCATACAGGACCATATTAAAATGAACTTTCACTCCAATGAGGGGATAACTCAGTAAAACAAAATGCTTTAGGGGGCCTCTATATGTATTACTGTAGGCTTGTAGGAAACCCACTGAAGCGTATTACAAAATTACTTATAGTGACAAGATTCCTGGTTACAGGTTACAACAGGGGTGGGCAAACTTTTTGGCTTGTGGGCCACATTGGCTTCTTAAATTTGATAAAGGGGCCAGACCAAACACTTATAATGGCCAAACCGCTATAAGTGTGCCAATTCTATGCATCACCAATGATGTGATGTGTAATAGGGACGTTGTTCACTTTTTACATTTGCTGAAAAAAAAATGCTCATTTGTTGCAAAAAGAAGAGATAGTTCCTAGAGACTGTCTGTTGACACAATAAGAAAGCTGCCCCCAAGTGTCATGCTACTGCTTCGTCCAAAGGCATTGTCCTCATTACAAAGAACAAGCAGAAAGAAAACATCTTTTCAACAAGGTAACAAAGGGCTGGAAAAGAAAGCTAAATGGGCCGGCCCATAGTTCGCCCACCCCTGGGTTACAATATATTCTGTTTAAATTTCCAGCAAAGTGATGCCCCCTTGCAGTTTAAATTTCTCTTTCCCACACACTATGTGGAGAGAGTAGAACCTCTGTCAGGAATTTTAATTGACTAGGTCCATCAGTAGAGAAACAAAAACTTAATTTATACAAGAGATTTCTTTTTTTTGTATAACTGTTTATTTTGAAAACATTTTAACAGAACAATAAAACACAATATTAAGTATGAAAAAGGAAATCGGCAAAAAAAAAAAGAGCAACAAACAACAGGGAAAAATGAGGAGTTAGGCTATATTTTGACATCTTAAGAAAAAGGGTTTCTAAGAGTGCCTAAGAAGGAGTCACAAGCATGTTTTGACATCCGTTGGGCCTCCCTCTGCTATGCTTGGTGCAGATCCTGATGTAGCACATAGACCTTACCTGCTTGGTGGATGGCAGAGGCTCAACGTACTTCACTACATTCAGCCTGGCATCGGCAAGACGGGTCGGCGCTGTAAGAACACAGCATCCACCAAGCAGGTAAGGTCTATGTGCTACGTCGGGATCCACGCCAAGCAATACGCTTAGCGGAGGGGGGCCCAACGGATGTGGAACCCCCCCAACACAACCAATAAAAGTGGGGTAATATAAATATAACACCTAGATAAAAGGCTGCCAGAACCAATACTTGGCATAAAAAGAAAAAAAAAGGTTTGTGCTTCCACTGCTTTATGCTTAAAAAGATGTGTCACCTGTAAGGCTGTAATGATGGAGTTCCGGGTCTATAGCCACTGCCTGTGCTTGCCACATGGACGTCCAGCTGGTCAAAAAAAAAATGCGGTTAAAAACAAGTCATCGGCGTTTGCATACTAGATCCTCTGAGTCAATCACCTTACTAACCTGATAGTACTGATTTGCATAAACTCTCTGGTTCAGATCCTCTGCAAGAAAAAAACAAAAAAAAGTTGTTTATTGTATAGCCAAACGTATGACAACACCCTTCCATATTAGTTAGCTCCAGTAAATGTCTTTATTACAATTTGACTATGTCTGTTTGATAAAAGACATGGTTATATCGGTTTGGTGTGAAGGAACTGAAAACCCAATCATGGGCATAAACCTACAGATATACAATCCTTCCCAGAAGAGTGAAACCTTATATCAAAGCAAATGGAGCCTGACCCCACAGAAATGCTTACAATTTTGAAAAGTCATGTCAGACTGAGGCAACGTCTCACTGGCACATACCTGGCAGCTGAGATCTAGACCCCTCAGAAACAGCAGGGGACTGGCTGACCTGCAGAGGGTCAAATGGGGGTCCAGCTGACAATGAATGCACAGGTTCCCAGAGTCGAGGAGAGGGGCCCATCTGCAAGTTAACAAAAACAAAGAACAAAAGTCAAAGATGACATTAAAAGATAATTTTCAATGTTTATAAAATGGGCTATACTAAAATATAGAGATGCTCCGATCAGCATTTTTGGGGCCGATCACCGATTACCAAGATCATGATCTGCCGATTGCCGATCACAAAATGGCAGGGGAATGACCTGTATATATGGGGGGCAGAGGTGCACTGCATATATGGGGCGCAGAGGTGCGCTGCTATATATGGGGGGCGAGGTGTGATGTATATAGGGGGGAGTGGGAGGCAGAGGTCCACGTATATACACTTAGAAACGTACATTGCAAATAGTCACGCTCATTGTCCCTTAGGTGACAACAGCTTCATTAATCATATTTTCGGCCCACTTTCAATGCCCCCACTAGTGTATGCCCATAACACTGTCACTTACACATAGGTAGGAAGGGATACAAAGATGAGGGGATGGAGAAACCCACTCTGGAACGTGGAAGGGAAGCGTTGTACACATCTAACCAGAGAGCGCCGGTGGGAGAGGAGGGCAAGACAACCAGGCATGAGTGAGGGCAGCCCAAACTGAGGACCCGGCCCTCATTTCGACCAACCCAGAAGCTTCTGATGGGTCCACATGCGTGGTCGTTGGGGAGGGAGGAGCGGAGGCCTGCCCGGTTGGGTCCAGCAGAGGTAGCGGCGATGTGTATCTGAGAGTGTAAGGCTGGGCGCAATACCGACCGAGATCCGCGCGCGAGTAGGCCGAAGCCGGGGCCTAAATTTTCGGGCCGGCGTCCGGAAAGACAGTGCAGCGCCCGCCGCAAACGTACGGAGTGGAGGGTGACTACCAGCCGGTGATGGTGAGTTTGGGGACGCAGGGGATGTGAAAGGATGGCCGAGGAAGGAGGAAAAAAGCAGGAAACAGGGGTAAGTGGAGAAGAAGCACAGAGCAGGTCCATGCAAAGGCTCGGGTCTAGGCCACGCCCCCCGTGATCGCTTTTTTGCGACGATCAGACTAGTTAGCCTCATATCAGGCCATCATGAGTCGGCGGGCGACAACGAGCATTCAAAATACCTACAAAAAAAATAGGTAAAATCACAGTAACTATACATTTCTATAAACCAGGCAGATTACACACACAAAGCACATTCCTAAACACTTACCATGCCAGAATGCTGGCTTACAGTGCCATGTGTGCCTCTGCCATGTTTGGTGCCTTCAGAGGGAGCACACTGATCCTTTCGAGTGCCAGGAAAAACAAGAGTGCAAAAGATCAGATAAAGGGACATGAAGTCAAGAACGACACAACATTTTTTAGAGCAAAGGGCCAATAAAACTGAAATCGTTATATAAGAATATATAAGAATATATATATATATATATATATATATATATATATATAAGATAAATGTAAATATTCCAATCCTTACTTTAGGATTTGGAGACTGAGGAGCTGAAGAAAGAGAAGAGGATGTGCTGGGGCCCCGTGGACCTTCTGATGAAGGCTTTTGGGAAAGTTCCATTCCGATTGGATCAGGAGGGATTCCCGCTAACTAAGGAGGAAAAAATATGCAGGCAGTTGTTTAGTGTTTGTGGAGTAGCTTTGGAGAAACAGAATATTTGCACTGCAAATTAGACCGCTGACACAGGGTAAAGCTACCGAAGAGCCTCTCCTTTAAAAAGAAATTGTATGGCTGTATAAACATGTCAACAACGCCATTGTGATCTATAAAACTTTATGACTTAAAACAATTGCCAGATTTGGAAATTCTAGGCATATATTCATATTTCCTGATCAGTGAACTTTGAGTACTGGCACAAAGCAAAGGCACAGTGTTCATTTCTCCTCTACAGCCTTTATATACTTCCAACATACCAGCACACCTTGAGAATAAGGAAGGTGGCATAGAAATATATAGACTATCAGTTACCGGGATGAGTCCATGTGGAGGTGGACCTGAGGACCCTGGGCGTACAGATCTCTTGCCCACTTCAGGCTTCATACCACCATCAGGAGAGCTACGTTGACTGCAACTACTGGAAGAGAGCTGTGAGTCACTGCTCAGATCAACCCCACTGTCTGACTGGCTCATCTGTGAGACAAACGGGAACAAATAAAAAGGTGTTGGCATAGAACATCTCACTCCAGCCATTTCACAATGTCCAGTACAATAGTACAAATGATAGAGTTACCTCTGTATGAATGTGATCTTCATAAGAGTCCATCCAGGGCTCCATGCGGTAGGTACGAATGTGCTTCCCTCGGAATTTGGGTATAGTAAAAAAAAAAAAAAAAAAAGGAAAAAAAAAAAAAGACGGGGGGGGGGGGGGGGGAGGGGGAGAGAGAAATGTAGTATTTTAAACAGCTTTTGAAGCGAAAATAAAGTACCAAATTTGTATAAGATATCACTTTTAATTTCTGGAGTTCTAAGGCAGTGAACAGCTAAGCTACAAGTTACTGCTTATTGACAACTGACCTAAAGCTAATTTGGTCAGAGATGTAACGCACTACTATACATCTATTACATCTTTGGTCCCATTAGCTGCTAGTGGGAAGATCCTCTTCCAAACAGTAATTAATGTGTCCTAACCACTAAGGTAAACGTGGCCATACCATTTACATCCGTGGCACATTTGCTTTCACACATTGTAATCCGCTACGATTTAACATCGGGCATGTGCTGAAAAAAAAAGGGCAGCGTCACCTCTATAATATGGGGGTCGTCAATGGCGCCATTTGGTAGGGCTACAGAACCAGACCAGCAAGTTTAAAATAAAACTTGTCATACCTAGAAATTTTAATTTTGCCTATATAGTATCTAGTTATATAATTTTTCTCATTTCACTGCTTGATTAGAAGTGGTCTTTCTCAAAGCAGGATAGAGAAATGTGGAACATGACCAATATTACACAACTTGACATGTGTCAGAGCCGAACGACTCTTCTGTTATCTCATCACTATAGATCTGTTGTCTTCAAATGCTAGGTCTTAAGATCTGAAAAAGAATAAAGCCCCCCCGCGCATGCGTTGATGCCCTTGCAAACCAAGAGCCTTTGATCTTCCTGGATTGAACAGGGGAATCGACCAGGATTTACCAACATGTTGGTTCCCTGTACAATTAAGTTTCTTCTAGCAGGATCGATGGATCTCGCTTGAAGAAACTGGTTTCCTGCTCGATTTTGTATGGATTGGAGCACAATTAATCGCCGCAAACACGGTGATCGTTTTTGCTTAAATTTTTACAAAAATTGAGTCATGTAAGTAGCTTGATAGTGTTGGCCCTCGTCTGGGCTTACAGGAGAGGAAACTGATAGAACCTGAAGTGCAAGGATCTTCCTAATACTACTTCATCCATCCTGTATTGTAGAAGCTCTACTGCTGGCACTTACTTTATCTGTCATCTCCATGAAAAAGCAAAAAACGACCACCTCTCAAATGGCCACATAACACACAAGTCAATAATGGGGAGAAGAAACCTACAGTATAAGCTGATGACTAGTCCTTGGACTGCATGGAAGATACCATTGTTCACAAGTTCTAGTTAAGGAGGCGATGGGAGGGTTTCTATAGATATCATTCACTACCTTAGAACATCACAACATCCAGCTTCCACCATTTAACATTCTCACAGATGACAAAGACAATGTATGGATTCACCTTTACTGGAGGTGGGCCTCAATATCATCCTCATTTAAAAAGAACATCCCTATATCCCATACCTATTTCCTTTAGGCCTTTTTTCCCCAAAACTTTAAGTGGGTGTTGATCTGAAAAAATCTTTTCTAACTTACTGCTCGGCTCTTTGCGCCAGGCCCCTGACCCGAAGGCTCCTAATTGGTGGCCACGAGGGATGTGCTGTTTCCAGACTGTGGCTGGCATTGAGATCCCATCACGAGCAGTGGCCTACAAAATAGCAATGGTGCTCCTTGACCACCTGGGCTTGGGCTAATGGGTCACACTACAAGAAATGCGCAAGTTCTGTTAAGGACGTACCTCTCGTGGGATCTCTTGTGGCTTCAGAGAGCACACAACTCGCCTTGGAACAGCAAACTGTTCACTAACTGAGTCACAGGCAGCAAGCCGAGATTCTGAAAGAGGATTACCGATTACCAAACACCCACTGCATAAGGGCAGCTGGCTAAATAAAATGTACTTGTTAAAGGAATCTATACAAGTGGGGTCTAAAAGGAAAATCCACCACCACACCTCACAAAATAAAGAAGGTGATTCTCAGAAGCCCACACGACACACAATCTAATACTACAACTTATATGTTTTTCTAGAATTCTCTCCAGCCATGGCCTATTCTATGGAAACCCTCTGTAAAGGCCAACTCCACCCAAAACAGATTAGGTGTGTTTGTGGGAGTCTATTCAGCCAGAAGAGCATTTAAGAGGTCAGGTATGGATTTTAAACAAGACTATCTGGTTCACAACTGGTGTCCAAAATCATCTCAAGTGTAATATTTTATGGAGCTAGTTTTGGATAGTGGGTACTGCCATGGAAGACTAGGGCTTCCCACAAACTCTTGGTGTAGTATGTTACCCTAAACTTAGTTATAGATTGCTGTAATAGTCCACACACGCTAATATGGGGTACCTTGGATTTCTGTAAAAAAACAAACAGGCAAGGTGGAAAGCAGCATTGTAGCAAACATTTGGGGTGGTGTAATGACACACAGAACTAGGATTTCCCAACACCGGTCTGATAACTATTGCTAAAGCTACAGCTAGCTGACTGAACTCCTACGTAAGAAAACAAAGAATCAGAAGGGGTAAAGTGGCTTTTAATAATGGAAAACACATGTATAAGCTATAGAGCAAACCATTTGCCTTAAAGTGTCTGTGCTTACCTCCTCGCACTTGACATCGGCCACTGGGCAGTTCTACACTCTGACTGGCGGAAGCGGATTTTCCATGCTTCTGTCCCAGCTCACTAAGTGCCTGTTGAATGCCAGCAGGATCACTGTGAATTACACGGTCTACCCGATAGACAACACTTGTATTTGGAGGAGGGTGAGGAATGGTAAGAGACTGCGAAGGTCGATCTTCATGGCTCCTACCACTGGGAGGGCAAAAAAATTACTTGGCAAAATACAAACAAAATATGCAGAAAGAGTGGCCTACTGAAATGCATAAGAACTCACCCTCTGTTTCTTGGAGAGGGCCAGCTTCTCTTCTCTCCACTCTTGCCACTACCGGCTCCACCTCCACCTCGACCAGGTCTCTGTCCACCTGGATGCATGGGTCTGCGGTTCTGCCTCTCCATAACCGGCCTCTGACTGGAGAAGCTCCTCTTGGAAAGGTCTTTCCTTGGATCTCGTCCTCCGGTGGAAGGTGGACTGGCTACTCCATTTTGAACAGGTATATCTCCCCTATCTTTCTTCTCTGTAAAGTCACTGCTTTCAGATGCCGTCTCCCACTCTTCATTTGCCTGGTCAGAGTTCGCATTACATTGATCAGGAGATTTATGTCCACGGCGGAGCATCATGCGTTCTTCTTCAGCCTGTGAGGAGCGTTGATGATGCTCTTGTGTTGATACCGGTGGTTGAGGAGGCTGTGGACCTACTCCGTTCCCTGCTCTGGCAGCGTTTTCCCTTTCCTGCTTTAGTCTCCGGAAACGAGGTGGTTTGTCTTGCTGCTGTGCCCTTCCATGTCTCCGTCTCCTAGGTGGAGGGGGAGCACGCTCCTCAATGGGTGCTGGAGGACCCATAGTCACAATAACTTTGTCATTTTTCCTCTCTGTTTTTTGAAGAGGTGGTGGTGGTGGCTGTGCAGGAGGATTTGGAGGTGCCGACTGCTGATGCTTTGGATTAGCACCCCAGGACATAGGCAACTGAGATGCACCTCCTCTGCCTCTTCTTGAAGGCACACCCCTTGGGGTGAAAGTGCGGCCCCTGCCTGAATCTCTTCCTTTTTCTTGGTGCCTTGGGTTGCCTGTAGGCATGATCTCTGCATGCTGCAGCAAGTAAGATCCACCTTTCGCAGGGTCTTTCTCAGAAGAGAATGGCTCTGTCTCACTACCAGTTTCAGAGCCACGCTGCCTCCTCCTTTTAGGTACTTCTTCATACTCTGAGCCCTCGCTGCGTGTTTCACTGGTATTCCTCTCACGACCCCCAGGTCCAGGTGCTGGCTTATTGTCAGCATCCCCATCATCTCTGTAAAAAGGGCCATCTCTTCTGTACCCACCACGAAATTCACGACTCCTGCCTCTGCCACCCCGTCCTCGGCCACTATAGGCCCCTCGAAAGCCCCGTCCTCTTGAAAAGTATTCCCCTCTGCCACGACCTCTAGATGCTGAAACCATTGCAGGAGAGCTTCGAGCTGGAGCAGGCATAGTCTCTTTTCTTCGTCTTGAAGGTGATCCTGTTATTTGCTCACCCTCCCTGCTGTTGTGGTTTGCCTGTCTAGGTTTCTGTAGCTCTGATACTGCTGGTGGCGGTGGTTGATTAACCTTAGCTTCTTGATGCTCTTTTGGTATAACCTCCTCTCGCCTGCCACCTTTTTTGATAGGGCCTGCCCGACGCTGAGCAGGTGCCTGGATCAGGGCACCAGTGGTACCAACCGCCTCCTCCTGCCTTCGCTTTCCTCCTTCTCCAGGTCTAGGCCCCCAGCGTGTTTCAGTTTTTGATTCTCTTCGAGGAGGTGGTCTATGGAATTCAGGCTTGGAAGCCTGTTTTTCAAACTTTGCTTCCTCTTTAGCCATTTCTTTCCTATCCTCCTTTGGCCTACCACGGGTGACTTCAACTTTGGATGTGTTATCTGGCTGTGAAGGTGGAGGAGCCGCTTCCCTCCGGAGTATAGTCGGTTCATCATCAGTTCTGTGAGGCTGAGATGAGGGAATAGATACTTGAGGTGGTTGGGTGGGAGCAGATTCTGGACGCCGTGCAATAGGCGGTGGTGGTACGTGGGAACCTCCAGAATGGTTATGCTGCTGATGCCAATTGCGCTGATCTTCCCCATGGTAGCGATGGCCAGCATGTTGCTGTTGGGTTGATGCCACAGCAGCTTCTTGGTAAGAAGTAAAAGTGTTGTATGATTGAGGCTGCGCCTGCTGGGTTGTGACAGAACGAACGGGTTGAGCATCACTTCTGTAATGACAAAATCAAAAGGAAAGTTCACAGACAGCAAAAAAAGGTATTGAAGTGTGCACAACTAAACGAATCTAGCAAAATAGATCCCAAAAGCTTTTTTTTTAACCAGACACTAAGATTGTGAAAGTAGGTACAATCCCTCCTAATCACAGTTCAGTGCTCAGTTGCTTTATAGTCCATACTGAGTAATTACTCTCACTGGAACAATCATGAATGTTTGGGGAAAACAGACCATGGCAGAGGTCAATATAGTTACTGTAAAAGGAAAATCTACAACCTAAAGCTCAATCTGTAATGTACAATTCAGACTAAGCTACATGCACACTTTCAGCTTTAATCATAGAAAAATATTGTTTGCTCATGCACACACAGAGCATGTTCTGTTCTAAGAGGGAATGACACAGTTGGGTGGCGCTCTAGAGATCCACACGGTCCAATCACAATAATCTTAGCCAACTTTTAGCTTACAGGTTTAAGCTTTATTTTCACACAATTAACTCAAATATGTTCTATCTGTTCCAGTAGGCCAAGTTGTAACACTATGCCACCTATTGACAGTGCTGGCTGGGACAGACTCTAAAGAAAACACTGGAAAGGGGGTAAACACTAAGAGGAACACGTGACACTGCCCATTCTAAAGTTAAGCAAGTGCCCAAACTCCTATAAATGCAAATGGCTCTATAACAAGCTTGTCAAACATGCAGCTAGCTAAAACCTTCTGTGATGCCTACTGAAGGTTATTCCTGAATGTAATAATTTGGTCCCAGACTTCTACAGTGTATTCTATATACTCCCTCTTTGTTTTTAAAATTACCATTTTGCTTTACAGTTTTAGGGTAGCCATACATGGTTGTGTATTTCCATCAGATCGACTTAAAAAAATCGATCCCATGGAAATCGATACCTGCCCACCTGTCAAGCCTTGATCAGTTATATCCATAAATTTCTGTCGATTGGACAGGTACTCATCAGGCTGCTGCTGCCGGCAGGTGTACCCTGGGGCTGCAGGGAGAATGTGTTGTGTGATGGGGATCACTTCTTTACTGGGGCTATAGAGGAAGTGACACACACAGGGTACAGACGTGGAGATATGGGTCAAATCGATGGCCTTTTCGAGCGCTGTGTGTGCTCACGGCCATCTATCTGACCCATATAATCTGCCCCTTGCGCTGTTTTCGAGCGGGACAAATCGATCCTGCTCGAAAACAGCCTTATCGGACATGACCATTAAGACAGCAATTTCATCACACTGCTGCAGGGTACATCGGACGGCTTGAATATCGAGCCATCTGTACCCTGCTTTAATTATTTCAAGATGAATGAAAAATTGCAGCTGACCAGCATGGTCAATATACTGACAATGCTAGTCTGCTTATTCTGTAACAAGTAAAACAAACATATTTGTGATTGTTTGTTAGATCTTTATTGTACCTAACAAAATATAACAAATGTATATTTCTTTACTTTCATGAATTTAAAATGCGGCCAGACTTTCCATGGAATGTCCGCAGCTGCACATGAAGCTTGTATCAATGGGGTCCAACATGGACCACACTGTGTGGTACCAGCGATCGATGTTCGACTGCCCATCAATATGATAATTGCACAGATCCATAACCACGGATCTATCTGGCAATTATCCGACCATGTATGGCCAGTTTAACATTTTAGGTGCAACAGTTGCAGGGAGATTCCATGCATGCACAAACTTAGCAGCGATCCTACTCCATAGAATAAGCTCAACAGGGCTTTGAAGAGAGGTAATGTTTACAGAAAGAACCTATGGCTTTGTTTAGTCTACTGTCCAAACTCATAAACCAAGTCTTCATTTTGTATTTCTGACATGCAACTGTAGGTTTTGGCAAATGTTAAAAATGCTACCTAATTTGTTCACAGAATTATTGGATCGTTAACCTACAGGCTTTACTTTAAAGGCTAAATAGGTGAAAGCCAGCAGATGGGTTTTCATTGCACATAGACATCTGCGTTTTGAAACAGGAAACACATATTACAACTTGTTTTCACAAGTAAAAGCCCTCGAAAGCTGCAGTGTGGGGGGTATTCAAGATTTCAACAGCTCACATTCTACTTTTGACATGTCACCAGTCTCTTCTCTGGCTGATTGCACACACTGTGCGGCATTTATCCTCAAGGTGAACAATTTGCTCACAGTGTGCGCCATTTATACTCCACATGAAGAATTTGGTCGCAGTGTGCGCCATTTGCCTATGGTGTGCCCCATTTGCCCTAAAGTTAAGATTTTGTGCTCAGTGTCCTATGTTTGCAGCGTGCGGGTGCTTTGGTGGTGGTTATGACAATGAGTGCAAAAGCCAACACTTAAATTTGGATGATATAATGGGTAAGGCTGCAGCTCTACTTCGTTCTGCCAAAAACGCGACCAACCTTCTGCGAAGAGACGTGCGCACATTGTGGGTACATCGCATGTACAAGAAATGAGATGCTAAAGACCGGGCCACTACCAGTTGCCACATGTTATACAGAATGTAGTATATACACCACCATAATAATCTGTGTTACACCACCATAATAATCTGTGTTATTGGCAGTCATGGACACGTCACACAAATATGCCCATAACGCAAATAAGATAAAAAAAATCCTGACTTTTTAACAGCAAAATACATAAAAAATGCACGCAGCAGGGAGTTATAAAGAAATGCACGTGGAAACGCTGAAACACAATGCATGGAGTGTGAATGGTAACATTAGTTGTCTATGAGAAAACTCAGTACCGTAAAAATGGGCACTGTAAAAAAATGCAACTCATATAGTGTGAAAGGGCCCTTAAAGGTAAAGTTGAACACTGGATGAAAACCTTTTCCACCTACCGCATATTGCGCTCCTCCTCTTCAGCATTTGGTCGTAGGGGAGATGCTACTGGGCGTGCTTCAGCAGTATTGTACATCTCACTGCCCCACATTACTTTAGAATCTGCTGGAGGGGTCCCTCGCTCTCTCAGAAGTGAGGCGTGTTGCTCATATCCATCTGATCCGGACCCTCCGCTGTCTGATCGCTCGCGGGACAGAAGCCCTAAGACACAGAATTTGTTGAGCCAAGCAGCGTGTATCCATAATCAGATCCACATTATCTAAAATGTCTAGCCGTCCAATACCAAGAAAAATTAAGGTAAAAGCATGCAAAGTATAAATGAATAAGGTATTTTTAGGTTTGCCTCTGAAACTAAATTAGCACAAGAGACATTCAGGGTTCAGGTGCACCAAAGGGTAGCATGTTTAAAAAGTACAGGCATCAACACCAATGCATACAGTTTTAGGTAATAAAGCTGCACATGTCACTGTTCATGCCCTAGCACTGCTTACCTGTAGGGTGAACCCCTGCTGTGGGTGGGTAATAATCCATGGGTCTCCCTTGCATGATGCGTGGATCAATGAAAGGAGGGACCATCACCCATCGAGGGTCATAGCTGACGTGTGGTGGAGGCAGAGGGGCAGGAGGTTGTGCGGTGGCTACAGGAGTGGTCCTGCCCATTGACCCTCCTCCATACAGTGCTTTCTGAGGAGGCTGGGCTGCTGACAGAGGCTGCGACTGAAGAGGTCCAGCAGGGGAGGGAGGTGTGGGCACCCTGTTTTGTTGCCATTGTTTCATCAGCTGCTCCTAATGCAAATATAACAGAAAACACATAATTTCAAAATGAACGCCAGGATAGGTTTCTGTGGTGCTACTAGTAAGAATTTGGTGAACGCCATTTTTAAGTAACGCCAATGGCATTTCACTCTTGAGAGAAAGTGATAGAGAAGTGCTTCTCCCCAACAGAGTTAAAGAAGTCTATCCCTATAAATTAATATTTCATACTTATATAGTGGCAACATATTACGCAGCACTTTACAGAGTATATATACTCAAATCACTGTCCGTCTCTCAGAGGAGCTCACAATATAATGTCCCTACCATAGTCATGTATCGGTAATTAACAAAGTCATCAGTCATGGTCTTAGTCAGTGGTTCCCAAACTTTCCCTGAAGGGTCCCCTTTTCTATATAGGAACATTATAGAGTGCTAACCCTGAGCCACTGTGCTAAGAATTAAACAAGCATTTGACCTGTATTTAACTACATTAAAATTAGTTTTGCATGGATTTGAAGTAAATTTTTGAAACCAAGACCACTGTATGCAGCTTCATATCTTCAACCATTACCTGCTGCTGACGCTGAAAGCGAGGAGGCAGACTCTTCTGAAACTTGTTGTATCCTCCCTGGGAAGGGCCCGTAGCTGGCGGGCGGCTCACAGTTGGTGGTGGCTCTTGTTTTGGCTCTGGCCGGGGAGGTGGGCTTGGTTCACCTTTCACTTGGGCAACTTCGGCTTGCGGCTGAGCTACTGTGGGCTGTGGTGAAGGAGGAGGAGGCTCAGGCGAAGCCACTGGTTCCACCACTGCAAGAAAGACATTTGAATATCAATGAACATCCTAGGTTAAAAACATAACATTTCTCATTATTTACTTATGTGATTTTAAATTCCACTTAATATTTGCTTATAAAACATTTGTTCAAAATGTATACAGGCATACTGCTAACCCTTCAATACTGAAAAAAATCTAAATTGTAGCAGATTTTATTGCACATTGAGGTACTTTAGTGTGCGGTGCAATCTGGGTAAGAAGTTTCAATATAGTAAATCTGAAAGACTAATGACTGCATTTTCGGGTTAAAGAGGAGATGTGGCTTCAATGGGAGGGACGCCTATGAATAAGGTACAGAGAACTTACAAAATCTTCGGACAGGGGTCAGTGATGTTCTTTCCTTGCCAACTTTAAGTGGAGTGGTGGCTTGGGGACTAGAAAAATAGGTTTTCACTCACTTTATTGCTCAGGGGGGTTGCCAATAAACCAAAAGGGAAGTGAAGTTAACTGGTCTACTACTGACAAAGCCAGGAAGTATCAATGTACATGTTAAATCTTAAAAGGGGCTTGGGGATTCTTAGGGCATTGTTGGCCATGCCATAGACATGATGTTTCTTAACCTCCCTAGTGGTTGAGACGAACCCTGAACGTTCGGCATTCAGGGTCGCAGGGGAAAGTTGCGGGGTTTCGGCACCGCCCGATCGCGCCACAGTGACGCGAAAGGGGGCGTGGGGGCAGGTGGCGCCATAGACCTCCATGTTAATGGAGGAGCGGCGGCTTTCCCACCCACACAACCGGCGTCAATAATGACACCGGCTGTGTGGAGAGGGGCTGAGGGAGGAAATGACAGGCAGTGTACTTTGTAGTGCGCTAGGGAGGTTATTATGTGCACTCAAAAAACAAAAATGTGGTACATGTGCCCAATGCCCTTGGGTGAGACAGTCTAATGTTACCACATTACCAAATGGGGAAACCCATAGACCTAAATTTTCAGCCAATTGTGACACAGAAGGTGTAATCTACCTACTCAGATGTAAATGCAAATCATTTTACGTAGGGAAGACCAAGAGACCGTTCAAAAAAATAATTTATGACCACGTAAATAATATCAAAAATGGAACCATCTTAACCCCCATAGTCAGACATGTTGTTTTAAAACATAAAGCAGATACCAGCTTCATTGACTTCATAGTACTAGCTAGGGTCAAACAATCATCAAGAGGGGGTGACTTTGACAGAAAGATCTTACAAGTGGAAACCCAGTGGATTCAAAGACTAAAAGCAACTGCAGCCCCAGGTCTCAATGAGACAATTACCTATAAGCCCTTTTTAGAACAATGACAGATATACAGACACTGGCGTTATAGTTTGTGGCACCAGTCCCTGACACATTTTAAACACACGTGTTCAAAGAGTTAATTCCCTGTGGGTATACTGTTTATTCCATAGGGATATAAGACAATTAACAAATATCTTAATCAAATGTCTGAATAATCACTAAATTGCTTATAAAATATTGTTGTAAAGAACCAAAGATGAAGGGGTAAAAATTATCTGTTTTTTATGGGCCTGTAATGATGGAAGGGTTTTTTGTCTGCCCACACTATATATATTTATACATGTCAACATGTGTTATGTTTTTATAATTAACTAAATTGCAAATTTTCTTTGCTAAAACTTTTTGCTGGTTTTTAAATATTTTTTATGTCCCTAACCTCTGGCTTTTTGATGCACGCCCCTCTTTAGTTCCCATCAGCTAACCGGTGGCCGCAGGTACACCTTTTTTGGGGGAACCAACATGGCCGCCGGGACCAATGGCACGTGACGACGTCACATGGATGTGCCGGGGTCCCCGTGTGGGTGACGTCACCGTACGGACCAACGTGGTGACATCACTCAGCGGCGACGTGGCCATTCTGTGCGCCTGCAATGGACACGTGGGGAGGACAATGGATGCCTCCCCACGTGTTTTTGGTCCTAGTGCCTGACCCGCTGCCACATGGGGGATGGTGGGCGCACCGCCCTATATAAGGTGCATTGTGCTTCCACCCCCATTGTGGTAATTTTGCGGTGGTCAGAGGGGCGTGCATCAGAGACCCAGGAGGAAGGACATGGCTGGACATTCGCCAACTCATTTGGGATTGTAGCTCCTCCAAACAATATGCACTGACAGTCTAAGGTAAGCCAGTTTTTAGTACCTTAACAATATGCACTTCATACACCTTATGCACAACAGCACTTTAACAGTGCTGTCTGATGCATGATATGAGCACTCATGGGCAATTCAGAGGGTACACTTTATGTATTCTGGTCACCTAATACCAGACTTCACACTGTACACATTCGTTTTTATTTATTTATTCACTTTGCACTTTATTAGTCACACGGTCATCGTTGGTAACCTTGGCAGTGAGACCTTTTAAATATACTGACATCACATTGTTCAGGGTGGCTGGGGGACCTAACTGTCAGAGCATGTGTGGAGGGCATCCCATATTATTCATTATCTGTATGTATTACCATCTTTAGATCCATCTTGGTGTAAAAACATCCTGTCAACATGGGGAAAATACTTTATCTATACTAGAACAAATTACATATGGTCTCAACAAAAGAAAACAGGTAATTAAACCCTTCATTGAGTTCTAAAAAATTAAATATAAATAGATCAAGGTGTAACTATATATATATATGTGTATATTTCTTTATTGTAGAATGCACGGTTGTTCTTGAAAAAGTCCAAACGGACGAAACACGTCGAACGCTATCCGAGCTAAAGAATATACAACAGGGAGAGACGGGGACTACCATATGTAGGTGGCCCCCTTCTCTCACTGGATCTCTTTTTTATTGTGATTGTAAGATTTTATATCTTTTTATTTTATGTCTATGTTGACAGATGGTGGTGCATTTGTCACATGTGTTTATAATAAAGAACACCCCTCAGGGGAATGTTAAATCTACAATTTGAAGTTTTTCTGGCTTAAAAGTTTCTTTCTATGGTAAGGGATAGAATCTCATAAACCCCCGTTTTCCACTATATGCAGCCAGCATATGTATAAAAAAATATGTTTCTTTAAGCTAGGGAGGTTATAAAAAAAAAAAAAAAAAAAAAAGAAGGATTGTCTAAACTTCTATCATACCAGACGTATTCTGCACTGGAGGCTCTTGAACCTCGCTGGACCTCCTGCCTGCCAACTCTGCCTCGTCTGGTGTGGTTCGCCGTTTCATGTCCAAACGTTTTAGTTTCTCAGCACAGGCTGCTCTCCTCTCCTCCTCCATTCGGCGTTCCTCCTCTTCTCTTCTCCTCCGAGCACGCTCCACTGCTTGGGAGATCTCAGAGGAGGACTGCTTTCTGCGCTGCCGCCATGCTTCATCCTCATCTTCTGCAGGTGCCACTGATCCAGGAGCCAACGGTTTCTCCTTTAAGTAGAGAAAAAACTAAATTATAAGTTGTAATTATAAAGTAAGCAAGATTCTAGTAAAAAAAATAAAAAAAATAAACATATTCCAAGCATCATCTATAAATTAAAAAAAACTTGCAAAATAACACTAACCCACCTGCGTTCCAACATTACCCAACATCAACCCACGTCTTGTAAGCCCAGATTGTTGTAGACATAGCCCTAACAATGTGAGCAATTCACTATACAATTCTGATACTTGTTGGGCATAGGGGTAAAAAGAAGTCCTAACCACATGTAATGAGTTTAGTAATCCTGGGCCAGTTGATTAAGATGGCCTAACACATCGACCAAGGCTTCCTAGGTCAGTGGTGGTTAATGGAGGGTCAAGGTCCGCTGCCTGTCAAATTACGGGTTGAATTAACTCACCCATCAGCTTCAGAAACACATTTTATATGGGGATAAAAAGAGCCACCAGTTGACTTTAGTTGGACCCCAACCAAACTCTCTAGCACCAGTGCTCCAACTTTACATTGGCAACTTCATGTTATTTGCCCTGTACTAAAGAATACTTTCAGCTAATTGTAGATAATGAGTTCTTTATTCATCTGCATATTTTTAGAACTGAAACTTTTTCTACATGCACAGAAGACATACCTTTTGCTCTGGTGTTGGCCCCCGATGTGCAGCTGGCCCTTTTTGAGGAGGAGGGGGAGAAGGAACTGTTGCGGCTGGTGCAGACGAGGGCTCCTGAGCTCTGGGCACCTCTGTCCATGCAGCTTTAACAAGTGGAGGATTTACCTCAGTGGGTGAGGCCTTCCTTATATCAGAGGACTCCACAACTTTTTGAGGCTGGGGAACAGGCGGCTTATCAGTGTCTGGAGTCTCCCTGTAAACACAAGGGGAGAATCATACTATGAAGATCAGAGGACAAAACATTCTGTCATTTAATATGAATGACAGCTGTCAACAATATGTGAATTAAGTACTATATGTCATTTGTGTGACTGTAGGCTGAAGTGGAGAAACTGGAACCATGTCTGTGGGCAGGAGATGCAATTTCACTGTGGAAGTGAAATAGTGCTAACAACCCCCCTAGCAGTCTGCTCGTTGGCATATCCCACCTGCTTTACCCCCTTCACATTCTGATGTCTGGGTTGTGAGGACCCAGGGCACCAATTGCCTGCATTTACACACAGGCAAATGGCACCGGCACCCCCCCACCTCCTTGGTGTCATCACTGAGGTCAAGGAGGTGGATCCCTGAAGTATCGCCAAGGACGCTGATACAGAGGTAAGGCGTGGGCTCACCTGAAAACGGTAAACAATCCCAAGTGTAGCTCAGGGTGAGCAATGTTTGTGAAGAGGCTTACCTCAAACTACATGTGGGGTGATCGGCAAAAATTACTAAAGCCCCCCATACATTTTTTGACCACTCCATACTATTTCCTTTAGATCTACTAACAACTATGTAGTGTTGGGTCCTCCCTGATAAAATACATAGTGATTGGAAGGTTTAGAAAGGTCCTCATATTACATGGTTTTGGTAGAACAAAATTAAATTGTACATAAATTGTATGGTAAGATTGTAAGGTGTATAGAGGGCTTAACCTTCTGGGCGTTCCGCCCGTGGCACGTTTTTTTTTTATAATCACGCCACGGGCCCGTGTTGTGCTCCGCCGTGACTGCCTGCCCAGCCAGAGGTTCAGTGCATGAGTCCGTAATGCTGAAAAAAGGCGACGCCCTCTATTTATATGGAGGTCTATGGCACCGCCTACCCCCGCCCCTTCACCGGTGACGCGATTGGGGGCAGACCTGGAAGCATCGGCATACATGCTGATTGCTCCCGACCGCCGGGGGAATCCAGCGGACAGTTGAGTATGCCACTAGTTAACTCGGGCCAAACACCCAGGGGGTAAAAGCATTATTTTAAAGATTTATCTTGGAAAAGACAGGCACCTCTTGTCTTCTGTGTCTGTATCCTTCCCATCCTCATCATCGCTGAATTTCAGCTTTTCTGTATAGTCCACCTCTTCATGGGCCCCTGGAGGATCAAAGAGAATCAATAGGTCACTGACTGAACAAAAATCATCGCCCGATACAGAGGAAGAGAATACCAGTGGCCAGATATTCACCTGCCCATCCATCGTCTGTCTCTTGATCCAGCTCATCAAATTCTTTCAGGTCATCTTGCTTCAAGATAGATGGGCGGTTTACATTGTCAGACAACCTGGGCGCAGCTTGAGGAGCGCGTGGAGGAGCCAGCCGTGGAAATCTGCACAGTAATTAAGAGACTGAATATCCCAGAATATTCTTTGACTACAAACTTTTTACACATTCTTAAGGAGTAAATTCCTGCAATCAACTCTCTCTGACCCCTAAAAGCATGGACACTGTTCAATAACTCACCCATAAAGATACACTAAGTTGCATTGTCTCTAGAACAGCGGTTCCCAAACTGGGGTGCGTGCACCCCTAGGGGTGCGCAGTCTGACCACCAGGGGTGCGCGAGAGAATGTTTGTAATGGGGGAAAAAAATATATATTTTATTATTTTTATGTATTTATCTTGGGTAAACGTAACATGTCATATTTTTAAGAAATTCACTGAGAAAAAGAAAAAAAATGACATTACAAATTGTAATTTACATTTGCATTACTCATCTTGCGGTTTCACGTCTGCGTCACAATAGCCCTGCCCTTGCACATTAGGCGCTAAGTGATAGTACATTCGTAACCACATTTTTTTCGCTTACTAAATTCATCAAAATGGACACCTGGTTAAAAACTGGCACTTTAAAAAAGGCAAGTGACAGTAGGGATGAACCATCTACATCGGCCTCTTCTATGGAGATGTGCAGTGGCCTTGAAAATATGGACCGCGCAGGTGGGAACAGAGAGCTCCAGCAGAGATGTAGATGAAGAGAATTAGGCCTACGCTGGAAAGTGAAAAAAAGTCAAGTAAGAAACGCAAATATAACAACAGTTATATTGGTTTCGGGTTTACATGGACTGGAGATGCAAAAAATCCAAATCCGCAATGTGTAGTCTGCAGTGAGGTTTTAGCCAATAGCAGTCTTAAGCCCTCATACATGGTTCGGCACTTACAAACAAGACACAGCAATTTGCAAGACAGGCCTGCAAGTTTTTTTTCAAGGAAAATTGGAGGAACTGAAGAAGAAAAAAATTATCCACTCCCATTCTGGCTTAGGGGCTTCCAAAAATGCTCAGAGAGCCTCATATCTGGCGAGTTACCGCATAGCTAAAAGAGGTATGCACCACACAATTGGAGAAAACCTTTGTTTACCCGTTGCCAAAGATATAGTAAACTGTATGCTCGGAGATAGCTGCAAAGACACTGGACAAAATACCTCTCTCCGACAATACTGTGGCTCGTCACATTGATTCAATATCTGCCGACATCCTTAGCCAGCTAATAAGCAGAATAAAAAACAGCGAATTCTTCTCACTGCAAGTGGATGAGTCTACAGACGTAGCAAATCTATCTAATCTTCTGGTCTATGTCCGTTATTTATTTGAGAACACAGTACAGGAAGTTTTTTTGTTTTGCCGTCCCCTTGCCACCCGTTCAACCGGGGAAAATATTTTTAATTTGATGGATAGCTTTTTCAGAGTAAACGAAATTAACTGGGCGCACTGCGTTGGAATTTGTACAGACTGGACAAAATCCATGACGGGGAGGCACAAAGGAGCAGTAGCTTTCATCCGAAAAGTTGCACCATCGGTTTCCTGGGTACACTGCAGTATCCACCGAGAAGCTCTAGCGAGGAAAAACATGCCAGATGAACTTTTGTCTGTACTTAATGACGTTGTGAAAATCGTCAACTTCACAAAAGCTCGTCCATTAAATTCACGTATTTTCTGAATATGCAACAAAATGGGCAGCGAGCATGAAACTCTTCTGCTGCACACAGAAGTGCGCTGGTTATCGCGTGGAAAGGTCTTGTGCAAGAATTTTTGGTTCATAACCCATTTCACCTGACTTCATTCTTGAAAGATGACATCTGGCTTCAGAAGCTGGCATATCTGGCAGACATATTTTCTACTCTTAATGAACTTAATTTAAGTCTGCAGGGCCTTAGTACTACCGTTTTTAACACCCAGGACAAAGTTGAAGCACTTATTAAAAAGCTAGTCTTCTGGGCTAACTGGATAAATGGAAACTTCCACTGAGTGCTTTCCACTGTTGTCTGAATTTTTGCAATCTCGGGAAGCTGCACTAAGTACTCATGTCAAAGGCCTCATAACTGAACATCTCAACCAGCTTAGCCAAAATCTAAGGACTTACTTCCCCCCTCTGGACCAATCTAAGATATGGATTTGGAATCCTTTTGATGTCACTCCTCCAATCCCACATCTCTCATTTCAAGAGCAAGAACAATTACTGGAGTTATCATCTGATGGGAGACGCAACATACTTTTTAAAAATAAGTCACACATGGATTTCTGGGCTTCAGCAGTGGTGGAGTATCCAGTATTGTCAAAGCACGCACTGAAAGTGTTGATGCCCTTTGCAACCACATACTTATGTGAGGCAGGCTTTTCTGCACTGACATTGTTGAAAACCAAACATCGACAAAGACTAGATGCTGAGAGTGATTTGAGAGTAAAACGGTCATCCATTGAACCACATTTTGATGATCTGTGTGCTAAAATGCAGGTCCATCCATCTCACTAAAAATGTAGGAAGCAATGTTTTTATTAGAAACTGAAATGTTGATATTTTCTAATATACAGAAAATATGTGTATTATGCTATTGTAGTTGGAAAATGTGGAGTTTAATCCAAGGGGTGCTTGAACAGTGTCAAATATTAGAAAGGGGTGTACACAGCAAAAAGTTTGGGAACCACTGCTCTAGAATCCTAAAACTTATTTGATATGTGTTTAAATTGAGAGGTGAACTGCCAAGATTCTGTTTAACAAAGAAAATAAAGGTGGACATGGCTGCCATTCAGTGCCTCTGAAAATACCATCCACAATACCTTTAGTGATACAAAGGCGATTTAGGACTGGTCCTCAACTACTTTTACCACCTTTCAATATCAGAATACTTTAATAGGCATAACCTGGGCACAGGGTCGCCTCATGAATCTAGAAGGAATGACCTGCAAACCTATAGGGAAGATCTATTAATTGTATCCAAGCCTTATAAACTCCCACAACAATCCCTCCTGAAAAATATCTGCAGCACAAGGTCATGTAATGCACTGCTGCCTCTAAAGGCTGCTTTACACACGGGTCCATGCCTGTGAGATAGATGAGCCTTCGAGCTTAGCGTGATGCCCCATATCGAAGGAGCTGGAGGCACAGTGCTGCTGCGTCATCCAGCTCAGTCAATGATGTGCATGCAAAGAAATGGACATCGACCGTGATTTACAGTCTTGTCCGATACTGATAACTGATTCCACTTGACAGGGATGGTCGGATTAGATATGCACCAAGGATTTACGGACATGTCCATTCCCAGTTCGACCGACCTTTCTTCCAGCTGGATCAATCAATCTTTTAATAGATTTGAGCTTTGTGAACGTGCATGTCGCACAATTGTGCTCCAATCTATTGAATATTCGAACCATGTATGCCTAGCTTAATTTGCCAAGTAAAAAAAATAAGATTTTGTTGTATCCTGTGTCCTCACTGGAGAGGTCTTGCATAATAAAAGCTGCACATGAAAGTTTCAGACCTTATAGTTATAATCAAATGTACAGAGGTAAGAATTCAAATGCAGCAAGCACCAACATGTGCTTATAACATATTAATCCCCGATTGTCACTAAAGGAATGAGGCTAAAGTTTCTGTATTACCTTGGAGCATCTGGCCCGTGAAAGCGGAAGGCTCCTTGTGGCCCATACGGAGGAGGGAACGGCAAATATGGGGGATACATCTAGAAAAACACATCACATTTTTATAAATAAATAAAAAAACCTTAGCACCTCACCAAAATAAGAGAACAGTGTAATTCGATTTTAAAAATAGATGCTCACATAAAAGGAATCAGTATTTCAAGAACAAGCCAAGGCTACAAAAACAGAAAAAGTAATCCCTGTATCTACACATGGAAACATGAGCACATCCATGAATAAATCCATGTATAGACCAAAAAGGATATATCTTTTTTCTGTTAATTGTGCACGCATGATTTATGGGGTGTGCTTGGCTGTTTTTGTGCATTGTAATGTGGGAAATAAACCCAAATCAGATATAAAAGGTGCCAATGTATGTACTGTATGGTAATGAAGTAGAAATGATATTAGTATTCAAGTGTTCTAAGTTTGACATTTCTTTTTTTTTTTGTATTTGGACAGAAATTGATCTGAAGCTTTTGTGGTTTCACATCTAAAGCTGCATTCCTGGAACTCATTAAGGGGCGCCTTCTTTCTTCATAGGAGCACCATTAGCAAAGTCAGTGAGCTTGACAAAATATGCTTTGCTCCTGCATTCCTCAGCCGATGTGATTTATAGTCCCTGGAAACCTTGGATTTGTTTTTTGGTTTAGGATCTCCTGCCTTGGCCCACAGGTACTCGCCTCTCCACTTTGCTAGGAGAGCTTTTGACCTTGGGTCCAGCAGCAAACCCTGTATATACAATCCATTATCCCCTATTTCAACAAAAACTGTTGAAAAATAAGAAAGGAGAAGCCACATTTTTGGGTAGCGGTCTATAGGCACAAACCTGTTGCGTCATGGCAAAACTAGCCCTGGTATGCGTGTTATATTTCAGATGTGTCATGTTACTTTCTCCAAGAAACAAGCTTATAAACAAAAAACAAAGTCATTTTTATACTTACAAATGGTGGTATCATCCCCCGATATGGAGGGAACTGTTGGGGAGCAGGGGGAGGCAACCCTGGACGGGGGACTGGCTCATTGCTGGGAGCGTGTGCCGCTTCAGAGGGCTCTCGGCCATCGCCATCCAGTGAGCCTGGAGCCAGTCCCCCCCTCCCGCCCCCGTCCCTCCAGGATGTAGCATCTGTGGACAGAATCAGAAGGCACTAATAAGAACAATGTCATAGCCCTTCTCAAACATAACACTAGAAGACTCAGAGGAACAAAAAAGATGTCTCCTTACAGGAGTGTGATTTTAAGGAGAAGAATCCTACAAATCTTCGTATACATATGTAAATTTGTATAAGCCTTACTCTGGGGGCGGAGGCTTGGTCCGGGCCCATACGACACAGCGGAGATGCTCTGGTCGTGGCCACTTTTGTCCTGGTCCCCAGCCGCCTGCAGGGTTGGAAATTCCTCGCGAGAGAATGGCGACAGTTGGCTTGATGCCTTTCCACCTTAAATGAAAAGGTTGAGTACACGATATAAAACACATTGTAGCTCCTAAAATAGACCTTGCTTGTTATTTAAGTCTTTTCTCCTGAATTAATTAGACCAGCGGTCAGAATATTTTACGGCTACAGAGCCGCTTACCCGGGGGTGTGGAGTGGGGATATGAAGCAAAACAGCAGAGCAAAGAGCCACACCTTTGCCTTATTGTTGTGGGGACAAGAACCCTTTAGGAAAACAACTCAGTCATTCAATATCTTAACCCCTTAAGATGGGAGTTACCTACACTGAAGATCTGCTGACTAGAAGGCAGACATTTAATGGATAAAGTAGTTAAATTAAACCCATACTGCATCAAGGTGACAAAGCAGAAGTCCAGAAGAGACTTCGGACATCTTTAGAAGAAGCACTCTGCATCACTTGAACATCTTTCATTTATGAAATGGGTAAGCTCTATAAGGAGAGACTTATGGACTAAATTATGTTAAGCAGAGTTTAACAACTGGATGTAGGGCTGACCAAGACATGGCCTTTGATAAGTAACTAGTAGTTTGTCATGTTAGGCGTAACATACCATCTCCTTGTGCTACTTGTGTGGTACTGGCTTGTGCCCAAGTCTTTACCACGACGGCGGCTGGTTGGGGGGGCTGAAAAAACAAAAAGGTAATATTAAGGAAAATATTTTTTTTCAGGTAACTGATCATAGTATACTACCACATGGCTGGATGATACTGAGTAAAATCTAACCATATCAACTAAGCTAACTAAGATAATTAAAGGTCGCTTTGCACCTGAATGGTTTACAAGTGAAGGTCCTAAGGATATTGCGTATGCGCCCCCCCCCCCCCCCCCCCAGGCATCTCTGGTCGGAGAGCCCTCCGGAAGGGAGTAGGGGTGTGAGGCTTCAAGAACCAACCCACTGAACTATTGTGCTGACGAGTCACAGTCCTCCTCCAGATGATCTTCTTTCTCCCCTGGCGGCCATGCTGAGGGGAGGCATCTGCCGCCCTAAACAACCGCCCATGTTGCCCATGCCTAAAACCGTCACTGTTTGTAGTCATACATGAGGAGATATTTTTAACGGCTCAATCTATTGAAAATTAGCTCATTCTTCATCAATGTTTGTTCTATTGAAAGGGAAGGGCCATATTACGAAAGATAAAGGCTGCTAGTTGCCAAGAAACAGTGCTGAATGTTTAACAACAGTGCTGGTCAATGGGTGAAGTGTGGGATCCAGGATAAGGATAGCAAATAGACAAAATATAAAATATATATATATTCTACAGATATATATCTCAACTATGCTTCAGTTAAGACAAGCTGCTCATAAATTAGATTTACAGGTGAAGAGCGGCATAAGATTACCTCTTGTGGAACTGGGGGGCGCTTCGGCTGGTTTGATGCAGACGTCTGTGAAGCCGGCTGTGGCTGCGACTCCGGCTGCGCTGCTGGAGATACATCGGTACTGAAATAGCAAGAGAATTTAATTAATTTCCTATTAAATAAAAGGTAAAGTAAAGCAGGATAAGTAAGGATGGGACAATGGTATATTCCACAACTGGCTTGAAATCAAACTTAAAAACTTTATGGCTGCCCCATGATCCTTGGTTCAAGAACTGTGCACAAAAAAACTCCTCAGCATAGGATAAAATTCTGCTTTGAAAGATACAATTACATTGTGGGACAGTGGCCGCTCACCTCTTTGGCTCTGTTGTATCCTGCTTGCTTGCCCATCCTGATCCGTCTTTGGGAACTAGTGAGACATTTGGGTCATTCCCTTTATTTTCTGCTTTCAGACTCGGCAGGTTTGCTGGAGGGGGCATACGCCTGGCAATGGCAACTTTACCGAGACTCTGCAGGCCATGGCGGGGGGCGACTAGGTAAAAAACATAGGTTAAAATAGAATATATATACCATGAGAATTCTTACATGAAAACTGGTGAATAGATTTCTGATCTGTGCTAACTAAATGTATTTAAATTAACTTTTTGGGCCTCAAGTTCAGCTGTAATAATTCTACCTATAGTAGTGGTTCCCAACCTTTTTTCCTCAAGACCCAAACATACACCTTAACCTCCCTAACGCACTGCCTGTATACGGGCAATCGAGGCAGTGTACACAGTACACTGCCTGTCATTTCCGGCCTCGCAGCGCTGCTCTTCACACAGCTGGTGTCATTATTGCCACCAGCTGAGTGAGAGGGAAAGCTGGCGCCCGCCCCCTTCCGCGTCACCGTGACACGATCGGGGCGGTGCCGAAACCCCGGAAATGCTGCAGCAATTAAGACAATCGCTGCAGCTTTCCGGGGAGGCATCGGTTGAGAGGACCCTGTTTGGCGAACGAACAGGGTTCGTCTCAACTGCTAGGGAGGTTAACCTCCCCTAGCAGCATGCCCATACACTGTATTCTGCAGTGACTCCCTGGGCTCTCTCCTCCCCACTATACAATGCCAACATCATTGATTATGCCAATGTTGTGGGGCACGAAAGTGACGCCTCTCCTAACATGGAGGTCTACAGCTCCTCCCCAATGATGCGGGAAGCGGCAGGGGCCCGTCCCGATGCAGTATCCCCGCAGGCTCGCCAAGAATATGCAAGAATGCCTGATCCCCGCTCAGGCGGTGTTTGTTTTGCAAAAAAACAGGGAGGTTAAAAGAAACTTTCCTGGAAGTGATGCCACATCGCTCCCGTCCTGGGGTAATGTTCTATACCTTCTTATTTCCATGAACACAACTTAAAAAAAAATACACTGGGGAAACATGGCCATTATCACCCCCACTGTAAGCTGGACTCTGCTTACTGAGAGAGTGAGGGGGAGCATGGAGTTGAGCTTGCAGCTTCTCTCAGTCAGAGGCTGCAGGACACAGGGTCACATCCCCTCCCCTGCACGGACCCCAGGTTGGGACTGATGCATACCCTAATTAAGGTTCTGAAAAATATTGTTTGTGAAGAATATATGACCAACTGGGTGCTATTTTATAACTGTTAAAAAGGAGATTGTTGAGCACACTACAGTGGCATAATTTAACTAAAAAGTGCCGACAATGGGCCATAACTCCATTGCTGAAACACAGAGCTACTCTTCATTTCAATGGATACTCACCACCTTGAAGGTAAAAGCGAAGATCACAGATTTTTTCATACTATTTGTGTAGTAAGCAATGATTAGATTTTCTTAAAACTCCCTGCTTACATGGAGGTCTGGCAAATTTATCACTCCTCACAGGGGGTTTCATAGCCTCTGGCTCTGTACTGCGCTAAAAGAACCCGTGTAGCAGTCTCTTACCTGATGGTTTCTGCACCTCTAAGGACTTGCCCTTGTATGTATCAAACAGGTTGAGGGACGAGTACTTCTTGCCATCCTTCCCTTTTGCAGTCTGCCCCGGCCGCTCTGACATTGCGGGGGAAGCTCATTGAGTAAGGACTACAGGACAAAAGAAAAGAAAAAGGAATTCAGAAAAAGAAAACACAGGAACAGTTTATCAACCAATTTAAAAACTTTAGCAGATCACAACAAAATTACTTTCACCTGTTAAAGAGCCAACAGCTATCAACATACTGTCATTTATTTATTTTTTGCTGTACAGAGGGCATCCCCCGCCCACAGTTGCTTTCCCAGTACCTAACCTAAGTGGTAGCTGGGGCACAACCAGCTAGCATCATCACACTTCATCTGGACAGCCATGCTCAGCACAGGGTATACCTATCCCCAAAAAACTTTTGTTCATTCTGCCTTCTATTTCCAGCACCTCTGGGCAGATCAGAGCTCAAATGTAAATATTTAAAAATCCCATAACGCTCCACCTCCCATATGACATCATGCCACAGCGGCCCCGAGAGAACATGGGAAATTAGACATCAATTCTGCCATGTGCCTGCAGCCAGCATCATCTGGATCAGGTGAGGGGAGGATGGAGCGACAGAGTCTCACTCCTCCATCTTGAGGCCTGGAGGACCGGACAATGCATGGTGGCATGGGAGAGAGCAGCCAGGAAAGGTAAGTATTTTCCTTTTCTTTTTAACATTATACCCCATTGTGTCTTAGTATAGAAAAGAAGTATAGAGCACAGTGTTCTCCCCAGAGCAGATTGGCCGGGCGGCACGCCCGGGAGATTTTAGTCCCCGCCCGGCACACAAGTCCTCCGCGGCGAGCAGCCTGACAGGCGGCACCTCCCATTCTTCAGGAGCGCGCCACAGCCACTGAAAGACTCCGGCCCGTGGCACACTACCGGAGCCGCGGGCCGGAGTCTTTCAGTGGCTGCGGCGCGCTCCTGAAGAATGGGGAGGCGCCGCCTGTCAGAGGACTTGTGTGCTGCCGCTGGCCGGCAGCCTATCAGAGAGGCCGCCGGACCGGTGCAGGCGGCGCGATGACTTCATCGTGCCGCCCGGCTGAAAAAAAATTCTGGGGAGAACACTGGAGCATAGCTGGGCACTTCAAAACACAGCAGTCATCTGCATAACTGCTGAGGTGTACAACGCCATTAACATAGGCCTAGGATTCAAATTCATGAGAAGCCATTAAGCACATGCTAACACGGCTGATTCACATTATATATTGAGTTTTACTGTAAACTCGGTGCGGCAATCATTTAAAAGTCCTGCGGTCAACAGCACCTAAGGACCAGACCAAATGGTGTTCGCCCCATGAGGTCTTACAAACCAACATCAGATTCTGATAACAATACAAGCATGTAAGATCAAACCGTATGTTCAGCTGTCTTCCTAACAGCCATAGTGTAAGGGTTAGGATAGACACACTTTTTTTGTATCAATTGCTGTGCACGTTTGCAACCAGGGCTGTGGAGTCAGTCGATAAATTCCCCCACTCCGACTCCTCAGTTTCAAATTCTTCCGACTCCTCTGTATGTAATATGCTAATGTATTGTATCCATCCATTAAATGAAAGGAAGGCATCATACATTAACCACAGAACTACTGGCCAGGAAACCAACACTGTAATGGCCAATTAAAGCAGAGAAAGGGAGTCAGGCAGAAGATGCTGCTGCTTTTTCCTTAAGCTAGGCACCACGCTGTGATTGATCGGGGATCAATTGAACGGAAATCAATGTGCACCACATGGGCACATCGATTCCTGTTCAATGGGGACCCGTTATCCCTAGCGTGCAGTGTGTGATTTACAACACGCCACAAGCTGGGGAGAAGCAGCCTGTCTCATACAGCTGCCTCACTCACACAGCTTCCAAGTGAGGAGTGCTGGCTCTGGTCCCCTTCACACTGACAGCCGACGGCTGTGGAGGAGGCAAGAGCAGCAGCTGTTTTAATGCTTTCCATAAAGACTCATGTCTCCATGCAAAGTATTGGAGATTGAACGGGGTCTTTTCAACATGTTGGAACCCCGTTCAATCAAGTTCCTTCGGGCCGGCTCTATTGATCCTGCCCGAAGGAAGGCACACACGGGTAGGTTTGTAAACAGATTAGAGTACAATCAATCACTGTGAGCGCACAAGTTAATTGATTGTACTCAAATCTTGTTACAGATCTACCCGTGTGTGCCAAGCTTTAGTGTTCTGATCTTCTGCTGAAGATAGGGCAGTGGAAGGCTCCAAGAGGCAGGGCGAAGGGGCACTTCAAACATGACTCATGATTTCTCTGGAATCCCAGTCATGTGTAAAGTTGAAGCTAACAGTCTAAGTATTTGTCGCCTCAGCTGAATGACAGCGGTTTTCCAAATGCTTTACGGTTCAGTCTTGAACTATTGGCGATCCATTCCCTTCACTTACACAAGCGTCTCTAGTCCGACAACAAACATTTACTTCATTATCAGCGAGAGTTACCAGGCTGCCATACACGCACCGAGCGGCGGCCGATTTGGCTGCCGACCGATGGGCGTGTGTGTACGCCGATCGGGGGTGCCCACATGGGGTGACAGATCGCTGACGCCCCACAGCTCGGCCGGCCAGAGAACGGACATGTCTGATAATCTCTGGCCGATGCTGTTAGTTTCAATGAAGACCGGCGTCGCCATTGAAGCTAACAGCCGGCATACAAAGAGCAGAGCGATGACGTCATCACGCTGCAGTCTAG
Source organism: Ptychadena robeensis (assembly GCA_036250615.1). NCBI lineage: Eukaryota > Metazoa > Chordata > Amphibia > Anura > Ptychadenidae > Ptychadena > Ptychadena robeensis. The sequence continues at coordinate 24,969,671 of CM070040.1, read as the reverse complement.
AGCTCATCTGAGCTGGTCTGTCGGCCCCCACTCGGTACGTGTGTGGGGGCCTTTAGGCTAAGGTCACAGTGAGCGCTGTAATGTTACGCACTGCATGCATTTATTCTTATAGCAGAGAAGTCATTTTGTTCATTATGACTGTTTGTTAATTGCGACATTTGAAGTAATTTTTAATATAATAAAATATAAAATATATAAAATATAAAAATATTTTTTCATTCCCATTTAAATTTTGTAGGAGTTGGAGTCGGTCCATTTTTTGCCGACTCCGACTCCAGGGACCAAAAAATGTCTCCGACTCCTCGACTTGTGTTTGAATCAATAGAAAATTTGAGCGGGCAACAATTTCTTCTAGCGTGATCTACTGAAACTCGACTTAGCAGAAAACCAACATGTTGGTGAAACCGGTTTAATTTACATTACTTGTATCAAACAGTGTCAAGGGCACAGAAGAGCTGCACCTCAATACCCTGTACACTCAAGAGCTCCTCGATTGCACAGGCATCGACCTGTGTATGGTGGGCTTTAGTCTACATCCCGTCATAACAATTGGGGGGAAAAAGACGCAGGAAGATGCGACCCATTTAAAGCAATGGGCTATGACATGTCTGTACACAGGCACCACCCATCCTTTGGAAGTTAAAATTGCACCCAAACTCAACTAATTAGGGCACGTTTGCACCAATTCCAATTCAGGCAAACCTTGGCTTGGACATCATGGATGTATAGACAGGGCCTTAGAAGAACTGCAAAAGACGCAAACATGTGACAATTGCTGTATATTTAAAACTGAACTGCAACCTTACATCGTTCTCCAAGCTTGCCAAAATGTCGCTGCACGCCATGAGCTGATCACAGTATGCACTAGAAGATGTGACCAGGCTGATGGTCAGTTTACATCTGGTCCTTCCTTCACCTAACTATCCCTGACCCATTCCTCCTAATCACTGGATTTCTGTTCCAAAACTCAGCATCCAACGTGGTCATCAACAGCTGCCAGTTCTCAGGAAGCACCCTGACCTGCCAGGGGAACAATTATGTCACTAGGTCTAAAATGGCAGAAAAATGAAATAGAATGTTTCATCGACAAACATCATGGGCACATTTGTGGAGGCGACCAGTAAAGGCAAAAACACAGGTTAAGACAGGGAACCACAACCTTATCCATATCTGGCAGACACCCGAAAAGCGACTGGGCGACACCATGTTACATTACCGGCTGAAGCACTTGTAAGGAATAATTTAAGAAGATACCCCACAGCCCCCCCCCCCTCACTTCCTGGCTCTGATGATGTGTGCTGCAAATGCTGGGTAAGGGCTTGTTTCCACTAGAGTGATGGGCTGTCGATGGACGGCCAATCGCTCCCATTAAATATAATTGCTTAGTTTCCATTTGTGCGGATAGAGGCGATTAAGGGCACGATTTGGAACGCTACCCTACTGCATTTTCAATCTCGTTCCACTCAATCACATCCCCAGCGGAAAATCGCATCAATGAATGCGGCCAGTGAATAGGGATGCAATTTTTGACTGCGGCCATTCATTTCCTATGGGCACGATCAGGAAAAAAAAAAAAAGGTTGGTTCACGTGCAAAATCTGGGAAATCTCCCCGGCAGGACGAAAACTACTGTATTTTTTTGACAATAAGTCCAACGCACCCAAAGTTTTGAAGGATAAAAAAGACATTTCAGATATTAAGTAATGTTCCAGCAAAGTAGGCAGGTCTGGACCATGTAGTAAGGCCAGTGCCAGGAGAGTGGTCTTCACTGCAGCAGTGTGCCGGGCTGAAACTTTAACATGTGTCTATACACTAGCAGTACCCAATCTCTGAACACACTGACCAACTTATGAAGAGACACATCTTACAATCTGGAACTGAGCAACTTACCCATAAGTAGCTATATACATATGGGAGGAGATATGAGTCTTTGTTATAAAATGTATTTATTGCCATGCAGAATGTTAATGTAAATACACAACTCATGCTATCTAATTGTAAAATGTGTCTCTCCATAAGTTGGTCAGTGTGTTCAGAGAATGGGTACTGCCAGTGCTAATGCAGATGAGATCTTTATGGCAGCGTCTTTTTGGCTTGGCCGGAGGGAATGTAACAAAATTCTCCCTCATGGGATGCAGAGCTATTGCTCCCAGGATGGTTGGGACAAAAATAATTTTTTTCTACATATTTGAACCAAAAGACGCAGGGACACTTCCCATTGATTTTAATGGTAAAAAAGTGTCCTATATTCCGACAAATATGGGATAGCAGTCTTAACAGTAAACAGAAGTTCTTATTTAGACCACAGAAAGATTCGGACCACTATTCGATTTCTATCCCCCTCTGAGCCCCAGTTGGGAAAACGTACAGATATCGAACATTCTGTTAAGTCATAAATCTTCCTACGTATCCCACATGCTCCCCCTACGTATCCACTGTATCCACTGCGTTATGGGCTCAGTCGAATCTGTTGATTGGAGAGCAGGAAATCCGGGTTCCTGATGTATTGGAGTAGTATGTGGTCTGTAGTACATTAAAAGGACAAGACATACATGGTACTGTGACATGCATTCACTGCATACCATATACAGGGAAAGGCCAATCGTTTTAGGAAGTCAAAGACCCGTTGCCTGGCAACACAAGGTGGTATAATTGTGAACGTCTCACAAACAGGAAACACATTCATGTAAATAATACAATACTGGTGAATTCTAGTCGTGGCTTTATAATTAGCAGTCACACGCATGCATTTGTGGGGAACGCAGAGAAAAACACCCAGCGCTGCTTTCTTTTAAGCAGAACGGTAAAACGATTGCAGCAATTTGAACTAGAAAGATATGCTTTTTTCTAATAAAATCAATAGGAAAATGTCTCTGCGTCTTATGGTACAAATATAAAAAAAAACACCCAAACCCTGGAAGCAATATCTCTGCATCTCAGGCGAATGGGATTATTTAAATTCACCCTGGGCAAGCCAAATGGCCACTGCCAAGAGGAAGTTTTAGCTGCATTACCAGTACACATTCTCTGATGGCTTGGTCAATTAAAGCCATTTAACATGTAGTTATGGATTTACATTCTCCATTTCAATAAAAAAAATTGGGTGAAAAGTAATCTCTCCTCCTATATGTAAATAGCCTTGTACGGTAAGTTGTTAATGCCTTATTGTGAAATGTGTCTCTCCATAAGTGGGTTTAGAGAATGTGTACTGTTAGCGTATAGCAGTGGTTCCTTGCAGGGCCCCCCTTTTCTATTTAGGGACATTATCAAGGCCCCCCCCCCTAGCCATTCAAACACAGGTTAAGAATGAGGGCCAGCGCCCCCCTGAAATACCTACAAAACTATGGGGTGCATCCGCATAGTGCAAAAAATACAGTACTTGGGGCTGTTTCACACTTTACCCCCCAATGTGTGTCTCGCATAGAGATGCACCGATTGACCGGCCAGAGACCGGAATCGGCCGATATTTGATATGATCGGCGTCTATATGCACTGCGATGGTAGGCCGGGTCCTCCCCTGATAGAAATACATAGTGATAGTAATGTTATTATCACTGCTCATGTATGCCGGTCCTCCCTGATAGAATACTAGTGATTGAAAGGTAATGTATAATGCTATGTAGTGATGGGTGTCCTTCCCTGATAGAATACAAAATAGTGATTGGACGTATAAACAATCACGCGATGTAGTGCCGGGTCCTCCCTTATAGAATACATAGTGATTGGAAGGTATATATCTCACGCTATGTCTTGCTGGTCCGTCCTTATGAAATACATAGTGATTGGAAGGTATGTAATCACTTGCTATGTAGTGATGGGGGTCTCCTGATGAATAACTAGTGATTGGGAATGTATATATCCTGCTATGTAGTGCCCCGGGTCCTCCCTGAGAGAATACATAGTGATTGTGACGTATAATCACTGCTATGTAGTGCTGGGTCCTCCCTGATAGAATACATAGTGTTGGAAGGGTATAATCACTGCGATGTAGTAGCCGGCCAGGTCCTTCCTGATAGAAACCTAGGGATTGGATGTATATATCCTGCTAATGTAGTGTCCGGGTCCTCCCTGATAGAAATACAAATAGTTGATTGAAGGTATATATCACTGCTATGTATTGCTGGTCCTTCCCTGATAGAATACATAGTGATTGGAATGTATATAATCACTGCTATGTAGTGTCGGGTCCTCTCTGATATAATACATAGTGATTGGAAGGTATATATCACTGCTATGTAGTGCCGGGTCCTCCCTGATAAACTCCTAGGGATTGGAACTGTATATATCCCTGCTATGTAGTGCCGGGTCCTCCCTGAATAATACATTTTAATTACATGGGGTTGGTCGAAGAAAGATTGTATGTTGAGATTGTAAGTTGTATGGGGGGTTTCAGTCAGATGATGTAAAGTGTAGTAGCATTTAAAAATTCTCTGGTGCCCATACAAGCCTGCCTCCGTGTTAACAATTTGGCCTATAGTCACAGACAACCTATCCGTAGCCTTG
>CM070040.1:24941201-24952924 GCA_036250615.1 Ptychadena robeensis | reverse complement strand
CCGGGCAGGGTCCTCTACTCCTCCTGTGTCATTACCTGTACATGTGTGTTATATTGTGTTATATGCTGGCGCTATATAAATAAATGTTAATAATAATAATAATAATCCCAAATGTCTTCCATTTAAGGATAATGGAGGCCATGGTGATCTTAGGAACCATTAGTGATGAAGAAATTTTTTGTAACCTTGGCCAGATCTGTGCCTTACCACAATTTTGTCTCTGAGCTCTTCAGGCAGTTCCTTTGACCTCATGATTCTCATTTGCTATGACATGCACTGTGAGCTGTACGGTCTTATATAGACAGGTGTGTGTGGCAGTATAATCAAACACAGCTGGACTCAAATGAAGGTGTAGAACCATCTCAAGGATGATCTGAAGAAATGGACTGCACCTGAGATAAATTTTTGAAAAGGGTCTGAATACTTAGGACCATGAGATATTTCAGTTTTTCTTTTTTAATCAATTTGCAAAAATGTCTACAATTCTGTGTTTCTTCTGTCAATATTGGGCTCTGTGTAGAAAAAGAACTTAAAAGATTTTAGCAAATTGCTGCAATATTAAAATTTAGGTAGGTCTGAATACTTTCCGTACTGTAACTTGTTACTTGTTATTGGTTGATTTGGTGGTCCAGGTCTGCCTGCAGTGTGTCAGCAAGTGGTTGAGCCCTATGGGACCCACTGGACTGGCTTAAAGCTTAGTACTACAGGAGTGGAGAAAAGACCTATAGGTCTGACAGATGGGACCAAGATGGGACTTCTACATGTCTCCTATGCATCTGAAGTGGCTAAGCTATGAAGAACAGACCGGCAAAGTCAAGGTCACAAGTTTTGTATGTCTGAGAAACAAGGTTTCACTAGAATCCTCCATGGGGCCCCACTTCTGTACAACACTACAAATACTCGAATGATGCTTTGGGACATTTAAGATATTTCTTTCTTTTTTTTTATGGATTCTGCCAGGGTCAGTTGCTTTAGCTTAATTTGCTGGTCATATGGTTCATGAGTGAAACAAACAACAAGGTTTGGGGAATTCTCAGAAAATCTATTGGGGACAAGCCCACAACCCTCACTGACCTTCAAAATCTAAACTATGAGACAGAACTTTGGTGGTTGTGAATCGTATCTGCGAGCTGAGAAATACAAAGCCTTTGTGGTCTTCAAACCACTCATCCCAAAGGTAACAAGAAAGAAATGAAATCGGACAGTTTTATTTTAGTTTGAAAGGTTTTTTTTAACTATTTTATATACGTATCATTGTTTTATTCGCAAATATTTACTACATGTTAAATCATAAAGTGAGGAGGCAAAAGAGACACTATACTTTGTTAAATTCATTTTTAGTCCTGACTATATTAACAATAAAGTATTTTCTTTAAAGACAAACTGTGGCAAAGATAAGTATATATTACTTACACAAAGGGACGGTCATAAGAAGATTTCTGCCCTTACCACTCTGTTATGGACTCTATTCACCACCCATCCACACTACCCTACACACTCCCAGGGAAAGCATCTCCACTTCTTCTCTCTCCCCGCGGATAGGTGGAGGTGGTGGTGGAGAGGGGGAGACATCTGGGCATCTGAAAAAAATTCTGATGCCCAGATGCTGCCTCCTTGGCATGATCACGCCCTGGGCTATCATCCAGGTTGCGCATGCCTAAAACTGCCACTGCTTACATATTGATAAAAAGCAGTAAATAACATTTTAAACAAGTCCCTTCTTAGCTGCAGCTACCATGTAGTAATTCATCCTTATAGTTTGATTTTGAAGCTAAATCTTCTTAGCTTTAAAAATTTTTTTTACTTTCAATTGCACTGCAGCCAATACTGCTGAGTCACCTACAAGGTGGTAGGTCTGCTTTACCCATTGAAAGTGTCTCCAACCTGTGGCTGTCGGCAACCCTACTACCAGTGTATACAAGATCACTGGCTAATGAAGAAGTGCTGGCTTCTTGCTCTCCCCCTGACCGATGCCTGAGCTGACATCAGCCATGGCAGGGGAGTGATCTCCCCAGGACACAGACACTGGTAGAAGAGTAGCAGCCGAGAGAGAGAGAGAGAGAGAGAGAGAGAGAGACCAGACTTGAGCCACTGTCTTTGGGCTCTTTCCCACTAGACTCACTGCATTGTGTAATGCTATATGCTGTGTTTGCAGTTCCCAAACAAGTATATAGGTAACGCTTGTGCTGTGGGCAAAAAATGTATGTGACGCCTTGTTGTGCAATAATGCGCTAAGTTGCAGGGTAAAGAATAAACTAGTAGGTACAAATGTCAATGTGTTTTGATTTCCTGCTGCGCATTATTTTTGCTTTTTTTTATTAAAAGGGGGGAAATGGCTTTTTTAAGTAAAGTTGGCCGACCGCTGGACTTTTGCACGATCAATCCTAGATTTGATCATTTACAACCCACTTGACTTAACACCAACCTAAATTATAACCAAAATGTTTGTTTTAATGTACATCCAAAGATTTGACAACCAGAATTATAGCAAAATATGTTTCTGCTTGCGTGGTGTCATTCATGTGACCTGATGTTATTAATTAAGTACAAAATGTCATGTTGAACCATGACAACCAATTCTGGTAAGCTCAGCTAATTTTGTGGTGAGAACACCAGGAAAATTCATGGTGTTTCTGGTAAATTACACATATTTTACAACACTTTTTATTATGAAAAGGTGAGGTAAGAGGTGCTTTGGGAGGTTCAGAACACATTGTGGGTATTTTCATTATTTCTTTTGGCAAAAATAGTCTTAACTTCCAATTTCCAAAGTTCATAAGTCAAGGGTCCACTGTACATTGCTAATCACATAGAACTTGTTGTCATTTAATTTCTGTAACCTGACACATTCCCCAATCAGTTGTAGAGAAACCCTGATGCATAATGTCTCATATTTGAATGGACCATCCCTCTTTTAAAGCCAAACAATTGGTAGAGAGTTGTCTTTTTTGAGTCAATGATTGTGTTCTGTGTAATGGAATGTGTCCTTCTATCTATATGTGTATGTGGCTCTCTTTTTTGCAGTGTCCATTAAATCATAAGAGAATCCAGCTGAGTCATGTTCATGGTATTTGACCATTGCCAAATCTACTGCTGGCCAATGAAGACGTCTTGGGTGTAAAGGTGGGGCATGGTCTGCAAGTACATGGGCATCTAAAGTCTTCCTTAGGAAGGATGTGGTGAGGTTCACATCTATTACAGATATATTGTTCTATGTAAACAGTAGATGGGGGATCCTCTCAGCGGCCCAACCAACCACCAGCTTTTCTCGCCTCTGTTTACAGCTTGCCTTCAGTACACACGTCTTGGCTTGGTGGCTTGTCAGTGACCTGAATTTTTGTGGAGAGCTGTACAGCTTGAATATAATAGAATCTTATAAATGACTCATTGCATAAAAAGATTTCCATCCATATAGAAGAAGTTCGTGGACAATTCACAAGGTTTGCCAAAAATTTTATTTGTTTTTGGTCAGTCTATATATAATTACTGATATGCAGAATTTTTTCTTATTAGTTTAAGAAGTACTAGCATGAATAATTTAAATATTCCATTTTTAAAGTACTTTAGGAAGTAGAGTAATGTAATATTTTTACCATCTGCCAAATCTTCACTGCATTGAATATATAGAAATATATGAATGTGGATTGAATACATGGAAAAGATTAGGCTATCCGTTAAAATATTTTTTTTCAATATCTTTACCTAGAATGTAAGCCACTTTTTTTTTATTGAATCTATTACTTTGTACAGTGCCACAGGAGCTAACCGTAGCATAAACATTGATTCTGCAATAATGTAATGTCAATTAAAAAGAATAGTATTTAGTACTATAGTAGTAGTAGAAAAATTAGGGTAATTATTTGTCATTATCATAACATAAAAAAATGTATATTTATAAAAAAAATTCTCTAATGTTGTTTTTTGGGAAATGGAATATGAAGTACAATTTAGGTTAGATGTCTGAAATTAAGTCTTGGAAAACCTTCATAGTTGTACAATGTGCAGTCAAGTTTATACAAGATGTATCACACACCACAAAGTTTGTTCCCCATGAATATTTTCTATTAAACTGGTAACTGACCAGCAGATCATACTTACCCCCTAAGACAGGGGTGTCAAACTCAAACACAAAGCGGCCCAAAACTAAAAACGTGGATAAAGTTGCGGGCCAATCTCCTTTTTCGTCAGCTATAATATAACCTTTTCATATGTAAGCAAACTTAAGTTTTGCTTAAACATCGACTCTGGAACAAGCAAGGTATAATACTATAACACATGTGACATGAAATGTCAATGAAAAAAATATATCTGTGTCATTCATTTCTAAACTAAAGTGAATATAAAAAAAGGATCTTGTGGACTAAATGTAATTTCACCACAGGCCAGATTTGGTCCAGGGGTTGGAGTTTGACACCCGTGCCCCAAAGTATGATGATTGTGGTTCAATTGCTATTATAGTTGTTTCTTCCCCCCATATGCCCCAAGTGCCATTGAATGGGCTTTAGCTAAGATTTGGTACACTTAACTGATACAATTTAATAAAAGAGAATACTTCGGAATGGTTTATCATAAAAATCTTCACATTTGTATTAAGCAAAATGAGATATATGGCTTAGGCTTCGCTCTTACTTACCATAGTCACAAAATGTTACTCCGTTGCTCAAAGCACATTATATGCTTGATCAATATTAATATTTTGTTCTGTATCTGTAGTATTATACTGCTACCTACCAAATCTTTTCCTTGCTCTTTACAATTCTTGTGTGTTTATGTTTTCTTCATTTGTGTTTGGCTGCCTAGAAATAGTTGAGTTGGTAAGCTTTCATATTTATAAATTGACAAGGTACTCTAAAATGAGCATGAATTATTCTTTTTTTTTTTTAGTGTCGATAAGATGTCTTTTTGGTGTGTTCTGCTACTCCAGATTGCCTTTCTACCAGGTTAGTGATTACCTATTAATTTAGCACTGTTGAGATTATGTTTTTTTACTTCTGTGTTATTCTAACCTAGATGACCACACTTAATGTTTTGTAGCTATTGGTTAATATTAACATTGTTCTCAATTTCTATAGTAATATTGCTGCCTACCATATATTCCCTCGCCCAATACAATTCTTCTTAGTTTTTTGTGCTATTCATTTGTGTTTGCCCATTGGGGAAATATATGCTTTATTTATTTTTCAGCTAAAGCTCTGGGGGTTTAACCAATGCCATAGATCCTACAGAAACCCTAAAACATATCCTAAAGAATTAACAATTATTTCAAAATGTATTTTACATGGATGTGATCGTAGTTGGGCAGGATGGACAAGAGATACCAAATGTATATAAGAGAGGCTAAAAAAAATTAAGACTTCCTGTATATTTTGGTTTGAGCAGTTAGTGAGGAAATGGGTTCAAAAAATTTTTATCACTTGAATGTTACAGAACAGAACAGAACCTTGTGCAGATCAGAAACACAAACAGCAACTCTGACATTTCACTTCACCGCATTTGAACATTTTTATTATATATATAATTGACTAATTCAAATTGGAAATTGGGATATATATATATAAAATATATTATATTATATTCTTTTTTTGTTCTCACTAGCAATTATTTTCAGTAGCAAAATTGCTACAAAGAAAGCTCTGATAAAAAGAGTGCTATTGGCTTGTGGAAACAGTATAACAAGCACTTGTTGATTTTAGGCAGAAAATGTAATTATGTTTTGAAAAATGCAGAACAACTGCAGAAAAAAACCATATTAACTAACCAAATCAATTAAATAATGATAAGTGTGCGAAACACTAATAGATACCTAATTACTAAAGATGGTACAGTTTTTTTTATGTCAATTAGCTGACTGTGAGTTCATTGCAAAGCCCCCAACCATGGTGTTATCATGGTATCAATATATTGGAGATGTAGAGAAGGGTTGTGAGAATATTACAAAACAATTTTTTGTTCTAGCACATGTAGTTGTTGCATAAATTATCAAGTCAAGTAAAGAATTTTTCAAGCTGATATTTAGAGTTATGTTTGAACTAAATTGCATGCTAGAGCAATAATCTTTATTTTGTAATATTTCCATAACCTTTTGCTACATTTCTAGCAAATTTGATAGCATGTTCAGGGGCTTTGCAATTAACCCACAAAAATGTGACTATCTCTACTACATTAAGGCTTATCCTCCACTGCGTCTTGCCAAAAATACGTTTTAAATGCAATGGATGTGTTTGAAAATTAACCGGAGTGCATCAAATATACAAATATACGATTGTCGCATTTTATTAACACAATGTTATGGAGACTAAGTGGCCTTGCCTTCTATTTTCAGCTCCGTTGCCAAACCATTTATGTCAGTTAGGTATTGACTAGAGATGGTCGACTTGCTTACTGTGAGCGGATTGCAAAACCTTTGAAAATGGTATCAACACCAAAATGGCTGGAGATGTAGAGAAGGGTTGTAGGAACATTTGGAAAAAAAAGTTTTGCTCTAGCACATGTAGTTTTTGCATAAATTAAGTTTAAAATCAAAGTCCAAATTCCGATTTTCAAAATTTTGACTTGTCTTTGAACTTCATTTGTGCAAAAACTATTTGTGTTCGAGCAATACTTTTTTGTTTTTGTGTAAATTACCCCTAACCCTTCTCTACATCTCCAGCAAGTTTGGTGATGACAGCATGTTCAAGGGCTTTGCAATGAACTCAAAATCCTCGAAATGGTGAAATTTTTGAAAAAAATTTCGACCATCTCTAGTATTGACTAGAGATGTTTGGATTTTTTGGACTAGCTGACTTTGTGAGTTGATTGAAATTCCCCTAAACGTGGTATAATCACCAATATGAAGGATTGTGGGAAAATGAAACAAGTTTTTGCATAAATTAAGTTAAAATAAAGTTAAAACTTGACTTTGAACTTATTGTGTGCAAAAACGATTTGTGTAAGAGCAATACTTTCTTTTTTGTAGTATACCCTGGACTCTTCTCCATACCTGTCAACCTTCCCGTTTTGGCCAGGAAAATCACGTTTTGTATTCGGCACTCCCAGCCAAATCCCGCATTTTTCCAGAATTTACGTTCAGCAGGTAGAGACATCGGCAGGAAAAGAAACACCCTCTCCTTGCTAAATCAGTGACATCACTTCCTTTTTCCCTGTTCTTTTTAAGTTGACAGGAATAAGGTTCTTTTCAGCAAGTTTGGTGATGATATCATGCCCAGGGGCTTTGCAATTAGCTCACAAACTCCAACTGGTCAATAAAATTCACCATCTCCAGTACTGACTTTTCCCCTTACTACTTTACAAGTTAAATAGATCCAGCTAACCATATATTTTCTGCCCACAGCCTATGAAGAGGGAGCTACTGATTTTGGTCATTCCATAAAAGTTGGACAAATGTATACCTTAAAAAACAACAACTTTAAAGTCATAAGCTGCAACATTCTTAAAATGTTAAAAGATCACTATGCTGCAGGTATAATTATAATTTTCAGAAATCTGAAATTAACCTCCCTGGCGGTTCACTGAGGTGCAGATTTCTGTACCAAAAGTGATACAGTGTTTTGCCTTTCCGCCCCCATCGGCTTCACCGATGACGCCGATGGGGGCGGAAAGGCTCTGTTTGCCTGCAGCTCTGTAGAAATGCTGCAGGCACACAGAGAACCAGCGGTTGCGCCTGATTCCGGCACGGGCGCAGTTTGATTCACGATCAGACTGCGCCAGTACTTGCTTCGGGCGTAACGCTAGGGAGGTTAAACCAGCCATAAACACTATGCTTGGCGGGCGTTTATCGAACAATCGGCCGCAGCATGATGACATCATCATGCTGTGGTCAATCGTTCGAAATACACCATTTACGATTTGACAACCAATACTTTGGATGGGGACCCTCGGCTATTTCCGGATCGGCTCGGGTGCAGCCGGAGACAGATCCCACTAGCAGAAACGCTCAGCGGGAGCATTTCTGCTAGCGGGATCCACTTTGAACTGAATTATAGAAAGACATTTCTATAATCCAGTTCAAAAGTAAAAAAAAAAGATTAAAAAAAAAGAAAAAAAACATATTTTTTTTCTTAAAGACCGGGTCCCGCCTCCGTGACGTCACACGTCACTCCGAGACCCGGGAGAAGACGGCGGCGGCGGAGCAGGTGAGCTCCCACGATGTGCCCGAACCCAGTTCGGGCGTATCGATAATTGCAGCGCCCCTTTGCCCGAACTGGGTTCGGGCATATCGCTAGGGAGGTTAAGCTGTAAGGTCAGCCATACACGCAGCGATCCCTGCGCAATCCTCGAACGTCCGATTGCAGCACGATTCATTCAGAGAATCGTAATGAACCCTTTGTGTACCAACCGATACTCTGGTCCCCATCCAAAGTAATGCGATCGGCCACAGAAAAATGGACATGTACTCTGGCCAATCACGATTTTGGGCAGCTGCGATCCGTGGGATCCACTCAGATTGATCAGCTGCAAATCGTCCATGAACTGCATGTATGGCTGGCTTTAGAATTGTTTGGTAAACCTTTTTAGGATCCTGTGTAACTCTAACATCTTTAATATTGCCACTTTGTTTATTGTAACGCAGATTGCCACGCATTACCATAAACACCATTCTGTCGGCAGTTTTGTGCACCAGTATCCTACCAGGAGATCTTATAGTGCTGTTATTTAAAAAGAATAGGTCCCCATGACTCACAGACCTTAATGGGATTGCTATGAAAGATGGTGAGACAGATGCCCCTTTTTTGTTAAAGTTTTCAGTTATATATAATTATGTTTGAATAATTGTTTTTTTTTAAACTTTATTTATAAATTTTAAAGAAACAAAAACAAAGCAATGAAGCATATTTTAACAGCGGTAATACTAATCAAACATGCAATTGCAGAGCACATATTTTCAGTTGAAGCATCACGTTAACAACACAGATAGAGTCTTGTATGCATGTGGTTTCAAAATTTTCATTTGCTGTAAAGATAAAAGAGAGAAAAACTTGGAGAGCAGTGCTAAACTCCACATGGAAATGCCCTAAAATCAAAGTTACAGAAAAAATAAAACTCAATCAACCATAAACAAACATAACCATACCCAAACATATAAAAAAACCATAATAATAGTTGTTTCTATAATTATGTATTGTGATAGTTTATGCAAATTATGTAAATATTAGCTCTATGCGTTTGTAATTTGTAGGAAAGTTTACTTGAAACCTTCATGTAATGCTGATAGGTAGGAGACACCAAATGCACAAAAAATAAACAAAAAAGCTAAGAAAATAGATTTCCTGTTCTTTGAGGTATGATTGACCAGTAAGTGGTCAGCGGTGAGTTTCTGTTGGCTAAAAATGTTAAAGCTTCGAAAACAAGTGCTCTAACGAAAGATTCTGAAGACATATCGTGGTGCAGTTTTTAAAAATATTAGGCAAATGGATTCATCTCACTTTGCCATTGTTGGGTTTCTATTTTATTGTGTTTAATTACATAAATTAATGTATGTCAACATATTGAAGAAGAAGCAGGTTTCTCATAGCTTAGATTAATTACCTACACTTACACATGAATTTTATAAACTTACATTACTCATTGACATTTAGCCAAGATATCAAATAATAATTTTATTTTAGCAAACATTGGAAATAAGACACCCTTGCTGTACCTGGATAAAGCTACAATTGTCTGGAGTCACCCTGCACTTTTATTATGTCATTTAAGCCTTGCTTTATTATCCAATCACAGGGGACTGTCAGTAAGGTAGATATGATTCCATTATAATCTGCTAGCAATCTCCCAGTTGGAATTCCTTTCTGGAGAATGTTTTGTACAATTTTTGTGTTTTAAGACAGTCTATCCAGTTGTTGAATTTTATCTTTTTTATGAGACAAGCATTGATAATGTCTCTTCAGAAATTTTGACTTTTTTGGTAGTAAACCTCTTGTTCCCTAATTTTTCTCAGTCGATTCTCCTGCAGGCTGCTTTTTCTCTGGGGAGTTTTGTAGTGATCTGCAGGAAAAACCATTGAGTACAGAAAGTTACCAGGTGATTGACTGTACAGGACACACAAGTAATGTAGGGGCACACAGAATGAAGAGCTATTGAGTACTGTGTGGTACCAGAGCAAAACTACAGAAAACCGCAATAATGTAGGGTCCTGTTGGAAGTTACATTTAGTACATCAAGGAAAAAGGAGATTGACAGATAAGTAATGTAAGGACATTCTCAAAGAACTATAGACAACAATGAAGTGCCAGGATATTGGCACTTTTTGATATAGCAAAATATTTTGGATATTCTTGAAGAACCATTTAGAATAGCAAAATACCAGGAGATGGAAACTACTTAACATAGTAGTAATGTAAGGACATTCTTCAAGAACCTATGAGAACAACAAAGTATCAGAAGATGGACCCTACTTGACAGTAGTAATGTAAGGACATTCTTCAAGAACCTATGAGAACAACAAAGTATCAGAAGATGGACCCTACTTGACAGTAGTAATGTAAGGACATTCAAAAGAACAATTAAGAAAAGCCAAAAAACAGGCGATGAACACTATTTGACATAGTAGTAATGTTAGGACATTATAGAAGAACCTATGAGAACAGCAAAGTACCGGGAGATGGAAGACATTCCAGAACAGTGATTCTCAACCTTTTTAGATCCCCAACCCCCGTATGTGATGTTGCAAAGTGTCACTTCCTATATTAGAAACACGGAAGTGCAGGTGCAGATTGTCACTACCGTGTTGCAAATACTGGAAGTCACACTCCACAATGCCACTTCCAGGACAAGTAGGTAAGTGTAATGTATATATTTTCTAAACCCGGTTGTGCAAATGATGTGCTCAGTGGGAAGTTAGAAGGGAGCATAACACCCCATACTTCCTAAGTTACGAGGGAGGGGGCTTTATTCTCCCTCCCAACTTCTTACTTCCCTTGTGGGCATCAGTGCTGCTGCTTGTTAGGAGCAGCCCTTTTGCTTTTCAGAGAACTTGGAGACCTCTTTGAAATGGTCATTCAACCCCCAAGGGACCCCCATGAGTGTTGTTCATTTTTATAAACTGCTTCTGTAGTTGCTTTTATTATATGTATTTTCACTATTTATAAGATATGGATGAGTCCAAGACACAATAAAGACTTTTTGATTGAATTGTTTTGGTTTGACAAAATTTCAGACATTGACCCAGAGTGCCCTTAAAAAACCCCTTTAGCTTTCATCTTGGAGAATGAATCTTCTGCAAGATAGGGATCGTGTGTATCAGTTTAAATAAAAAATGTTATGATCTGGTTACAAACCTTATTCACAGACCCAATGATGTAATTGCATGATATTGCGTGTTCTCTTTGCAATGTCAAGGGAGTGGGCATCAGGGTGTTGTACATACAGAGGCTTCATGCAAACCCAAAAGGATGTATTTTCATACTGACTGTGTAGTGACATGCATCTGCAGAATCAGGGGCTGAACTCTTCTTTTTTTTTTTTAGCATATACATTTTTATTGAATTTTTACAACTTGATGCATACATATTAGTACATACAGTCAAACAAGCAAGAATTCGGAACACAGCATGAGTACAGTTGTCCATAACAACGGGGGATTGGAGACCCCTCTTTGCAAGTAGCACCTCCCTCCAAACATATCTGACCCCAGCTTATATTAAGCGAGTACCCACAACAAGCCACCTTGCAGTTTGCTCAAGTGTGGAATTCCAAATGTAAACAATAACCATCAAACTAAACACCCC
>CM070040.1:24915586-24934557 GCA_036250615.1 Ptychadena robeensis | reverse complement strand
TTCGATCGAATTGATGATCGATTTGATGTCAGTTGAACCATGTATGGCTAGCTTAAGTATCTCTTTAGATACAATAAATGACTCAGAATAAAAAGAATGTATATATAGTTTAGGTTTAGATTTTTAAGATGTTTTTGTAGGATGTACAGAGGTTGTCTACAATATCTTCCCTTATTGTGGTCAGAATTAAACTGTTACAATCTAAATTCCAGGCAGTTGGGAAATACATATACTAGTGAAACTTTACCTGCCAAACACACTTGTAGTTATACCCACCTAGTCCTGAGATTTACATGGCCCACCACATACCACTTCCGGGGTAGGTACTTTGACTATTGTCTACACAGTTGGGTTCAAATACACATACTAGTGAAGCTTTACCTGCCAAACACACTTTTGCCACAGATTATGCCCTAACCCTGGCCCTGATTGCAAAATACTTCTCCCACACTATTCCAAAGTAATGTAAGTTGTATGTACATAGGCAAATGTTTAGGTAAGGACAAGTCCAGGATTGGGGTTGGATCTAACCATTTATGGTCACCTTATGTTTCTTTATAGTTTGTATGTTTCAAAATGCACCGAACAGATTCAATATTAAAACCACTAATCGGTGAAGATGATGTTATTAATTATTTAGCGACCCATCAAGGGCTAAGATACATTGCAACAAATGAACAGTTCTTGATGCTTTGGAGAAACAGGCAAGCTTGAGGATTTAGGTGACTTTGACAAAGGGCAGAAATGAAAGAAAGGTGAGTTCCTTTGTCTTCAAATTAGCAGTTTTTTGGGGGTTTTCCCAGTATGCACTGGTGACTGCCTACCAAAGGTGTTCCACGGAAGGACAACTGGAGACAATGTCATGGGTGCCAAAGACTTATTGATATTGGTGGAGGAGTGATGTCTTTCCATCTGGTATGATACCACATACAAGTAAAAGTAAGCTAGGCATACACGGCTCGTTAGAAAACATGTTGGTAAATAGCTTTGTGGACAGTTCGGTAGTGAACATGGGTGTTCGACCCGCCCCCCTGTTTGCCGGCTAGAAGAATTGTATTATTCTTCTGCGGGCCGGATCAGACGCAGAAAGATCCGGGCGAAGGAAGGATTTTTTCACAAGGAATCCCAGTCTCTAGCAAGAAATCTGCTCTGTCACTGACATCACTTCCGGTAATCGGAATAAGGAACTGTGCATTCCAAGTACCGAAGTGACGTCAGGGACATCACTTCTGGTTTATCTGATTCAAATTCCCTGTCTACACAGCCGTTGGTGTGATCTGTTGCATTAAAACAACACAGAGCACTGCGTTGATAGTAACGCAATGTAAGCTAAAGCAAGTATGCATTGGCTTACATATCATTAAGGTCAATGCAGTGCCCTGTGTTGAGTTTAACGCAAGGCAAGCTGACGGATCACACCAACAGATGTGTCGACACATACATTGACTTTCAATGGATGCATCAACATCCCTGCATTTGGCATATGTCAAACGCAGGGTTTAAACGCATAGTGGAGCCTAAGCCTAAAACAGTTAAGTAATCCTCTTAAAGTGAAGTATAATCTCCTATAAAGTTTTTTTTTTCATTTTAATTTTTAGCCTTTTTTGTATAACTGCAAGTATATTTAGATTTTATAGGATTTATATATATGATAGGATTTCCCAGAATCCTCACCTCACCTGCTCCTGTAGTTGGCTCCCTGTCTTCTTATATTTTTCTCAGATCTAAGAGTTTATTCTGATAACCTGGTTCCTGCTTTCCCCCTTATCACAATTCTCATATTCTCATAACATTTCTAAAGCTGAACTCCAAACTTTCTGTTCTTCTTCCATATCCTCAGAATGTCCTTACTCCTCATGAACATAAATAGTCAATTTGCCTGCACACTTCACCTTCCATAGAAAGAGAATAAGACATTTCATGATCTCATGTCCAGTCAGGGTGATGGTCTAACATCTTCATCAAACCCTCCCTTCTGTCATCTATACTCTAGTCATGTAGGCTTTGCGCATTCATGCCTTTCTTGGCTCATCTATGATTTCCCCTGCCCATCCAACTCTCTTCTAACTATCTCTGACATTCTACAGCCTAGGTGACCAAACTGCGGCCAGGGGGCCACATACTGCCCTTTGGGCATTCTTCAGCGGCCCTCCTCCTCACTGTTCATGCATAGGGTATAGGAACTCATATTGCATCACATAACCTCTGAATCAAAATGTGCATTATCAAACTACAATGTTACCCAAGGTCTTCCAGCTATGCCAGCTGTCATTTCCACATAAAAAAAATGCTTGTATAAGTCAGTATAGATTGAAAAAGTTATGTGCGGCCCTTTAGTGATGCAGAGGGCCGCACTTGTGGCCCTCCATATCAACTTGGTTGCCCACCACTGCTCTACAGCCTGGCTGATGGCCTTAGATCATCATCAAGCCCTCCCTTTTACCATCTAGTCTATAGTCGTGTAGTCTTGGCCCATTCATTACTTTTGTGGCTCATCTATAATAACCCCTGCCCATCCATAATTTCTACTGCCCACCCATGACTCTTTTCCTACTACTTTCTACAGTGCAGAGAATCGGCCAGGCACCCTTTGTGCTGGCCATTACTTCAGATGGGGACTGCCGTCCCAATCCAAACTAATGGGATTGCCCAGGAATTTACCGGCATGTCGGATCACCGTGCGATCTGACATGCGGCAGATTGCTAGTCAATCTGACCAGGTGGGCGCACCCGATTTGCCGGCTGACCACCGGGTGCTTGGCAGAAATGCGCACGGTGGCCGATCAGCTGAAGAATCAGGCAGGAATCTGCCTGTCTATGCCCAGCTTTAGTGATTAAGTCTACAGCCATCTAGGCTTTACCCATTCATTTCTTTATTTGACCCATCCATAATTGCTCCTGACCCTCTTTTCTAACTACCTTGCTTACTTTCTACAGCCTATAGAATTGATCTATCTCTCCATCATCTTCTCCTCCTGTGCAATGGTTAAAAGCTCTGTATCCTATATCTATGGTTGTAGATTTAGAGCTGGCCAGTGAGGCAGCTCATAGAAGTTAAGTTTTGCTGAAAGTAATCCAAACATTTTGATGGCATTTCTAGTTAATAGTCAACATTTTACCTGCACAGGTAGGGCGCTGTCTTACCTACCGCTAACCTCTGGAGGACTGGCACCAGTATAAAGAGGATAGTTAGATATTACTAGCACAGTGGTTCTCAACCTGTGGGTCAAATACTGGAAGTGACACTTTGTGACATCACTTCTGGGGTCGCGGACCTAAAATCTTATATATTTAGCTATTACATCGCCAGCAATGTCTTATATGCAGTAATGATCTACTTTAGAAAAGAAAATCTAGAAATATATCTCCATGTACACAACCTCTAACTCAGACTATTGTATTACAATATTATATTGAAATAATGGACTGTGCTTGGGGACAGACTCTAAAGTGAAAGTTTTTCAAGAAATGCATTGGAGCGGCCGATGTCTTCAAAGAAGAGGTAAGATTTAGCTGAATCCTGCAATGTGGTTTGGCCATTTTGATTTGCACATCCCCTACCAAGACCCAACCCACTGCTTAAATTAACCCTCCTAGCGCTTCTGACGGCTCCATCTCGTCCTGCACTTTCTTGTCTTGTATTGCAGTTGACGAGATGGAGCCGTCCAGCTAAGCTCAGATCCCCGCAGCAGCACATTCTGCTCTGTGCTGTCCGGGGATCTGAAGCTTGCTTCTTCACTAAAGCAAGCCACCGATGCCACCCTCTCCCAGCCCAATTTGCATATGAATGTCCCGTGGCCCCCCCGCGCCCCAACATTCATATGCAAATTGGGCTATATTCAAAGAGCACACCTGGAATATCACCCCTATTGTCGTTTCCATATGTGCTCTTTGAAGTTAACCCTTTCAGAGGGTGCCAAATGCCATTGTATTGGATACAGTGATAACTGTATCCAATACAATTCAAAGTAAAACAAAATCAAAACACATTTCCAATTGTAAAAAAAAATGTTATTATAAACAAATACTGTTTTGAAATCTTTTATACCAAATAAGTGTTCAAGAGATTTTAGCATTTAAATGATACCTTTTATAATTTTTTTAATGTACTTTTTTTATAATAATTGTGTGTTTCAAACATTATTACATTTAGGATGTCTATTAGACCCTTATACGGACATATTTTTGGAAGTTACATGCCTACAACATAACACAACACAAAAAATTCCATTAGAGGCTATGGTGTGCTTTTGGTACAGAAATCTGGACCTCAGCAGTGCGCTAGGGAGGTTAAAGCTGTCCTACCACCATAAATGAATGGCACTAGAAAAGCCCATAATAGGGCGGAATACATAAAACAACAAAAGAAAACTTATCTATAAGGAGTCATTTAAGAAGATCCCTCGCAGCCCCTCCTCTCTGCCTGTCTCATGCCGCAGCGCCCCCCAAAACTCACCGCAGAGATAGACGGGTAAAATTCTAAACTTGACTCAATGTGTTTAACTGAATGGAATGTATTTTGCCATAGAAAACCATTAAACGCTCCCAGTGGCCACTTGCAAGTTAACCCCCGGAAGCCTGGCAAATAAATATGGAAGCTTTCATATGATTCCAGGTATATGGGGGGGCTTTAGAAACTGTTATCACAAAGTCGACTTGAGTCCATGACAGAACCACTGTACAGAGAAATGACGCTTCAACTTTAATAACTAACTTACATTTCTATATCTAGCCCGGACAGGACTGATAAGTGAAGCAGATCACATTTACAGACACAACAACCAGATGCGTATTCTCTTTGAAGTGGAATTTTTTATATTTTCCATCCAGAACTGAACTTATGAACTTCGTAAGATCAAAGTTGTATGCAGTATGGAACTATTTACTATCGGAAAAATCTTCGGCATTCTGCTGCAGGCAAACAACTAAATACACAAATGAGAAACATATTTGTTTACAGTGTCATTTGAACAAACTGTCCCGCTGAAGTCAATGGCAGCATTTTACCACAAAATTGGGGCAACTGCCCACTGGACATGACATGTCCAAAAAACGAAGCGTCACAAAAAAGCTGCAAATAGTGTAAAGGAAAAACAATGATGTCTGTGGCTTTTTAACTCTTAAATGACTGTGACTTTACCTGTGAGTGTGAAACCTGAACTAGATATTAGACAAATTTTCCTGACTTTGCAATGTTGGAGAGGTAAGTGATTATAAGCAGGGGTGCACCTAACATTTTTAGTTAGAGTCAGATGAGTACCAGGAAATGGTGTTTCGTACTCACCCCATATGAAGGGTGGCCTTTTTTCACTGTCCCCCTCACTGTCCTCTGCGTCAGCTTCCTGCACGGTAGATTCTGCTGTCTCCATCCACAGGTCACCAGCTAGCTTTGGGTCACATGTAACTTTTACAGTACAACACCGTTTGATCCACCAGATCTCATACCTCAGTAGTGCACCCTGTCATTTTCTGGCTTAGTAACTAACCCCTGAGACCTGCTGTCCAAATGTCAACCTTTCATAGTCATATTCCAACTGCCAACTTTCCAACAGTACTTTTCTCTTGTCAGATTTTGCCCTTTGGCTATGTTCCCACATAGGCGAGCAGCCGCAGGGCCGATGCGATTTTAATTGCGCGGCAATCGCGGCTGATCACCTCCATTTACCATAATTGAGCCTTGTGCCCACTTTAACTAAGGGCCGCGATCGGCCGTGGGTGGTTGTGGGCCAGGATCTGAAACGCTTCTGATCATGGGCGGCCAATCGCCCCCCTGGTCGCAGCCATATACCTAAATGGGCGCAGTTAAAAAGCGCTTTTCACTTCAACTGGGGAGGGGCAAGATGTCCTGCCCCCCCCCCCCCACTACCTGGCTGTAATTACTCAGGCGTGATTCTAATCACTCTGTGTCGGGATTAGAACATAGATTAGATCGCCAGGTGAGAACATTGCCTTTGGGCTTGTGTCCACGGCTCCTTTTTTTCCTTTGGGGGGCGCGTGTCCGTAGCAGGGAAAAAAGACACAGAGAGGACACTTCCTATTGTAATAAGTGGGACAGTGTCCACTCTGCGTTATGTAAGCATCGCGCCTGCGGTGCTGATGTGAAGCAGTGAAATTGTGTGTACATCTTTTGAATGTGTTTGAGCTGTAATACCAGTTTCAGCCACTGGGGCCACAGCCTCTAGTGAGCACATCAACTCTAGCACACACATGGAGGAAGGACGGAGGGGGGCCAAGGGGAATCTCTCCTCTGGCTGACAGACTCCGGCACCTTTGCTACGCAAATACAACAAATGCTAAAAAAACAACACTTCTGGAATTTGGAAAATGGAAGAACCACATTTCAAATTTCAGAAGTGACGCCAGTGACATGACTTTCTGAATTTCCCCCTTTTTATAAAGCAAGAGTTAACAGGGATGGTTTATACACTAGCAGTACCCATTCTCTGAACCCACCGACCAACATATGGAGAGACACATATTACAATCTAACAACTTACCCACGAGCAATTTTATATTTAGACCATAAGACGCACAGATTTGATCCTATTGATTTTAATGGGAAAATATGTATAGTCCGAAAAAATACAGTTATTTACTTGAAACTGGGGAGAGAAACATTTAATAAATCTTCTCATAGTATTTGGGAAACAAAACTGACATTTAAATATCAGAAGGCAGAAAGTTTACAGGTCTCTTGAGGAAAAAGGACTTTTAGGCATATATAAAGTAAAATATATTCTCTGCTTCAGTAAACTGTAGAAAATTGGAGTGGAGTGAGAATCCTCGCCTTATATTTGGAATCATTTACACTACCTGTACCAGTAATTGGCTCCCGGGGGAACCATTTTCCATGCTTGTATATGAATATTTTTTATTCGCCCATCAAAATCTGTACACACAGGTAAATGAGTGGTGACTGCCATATTACCAGGCAGCTCCGTCCGAGGCTTCTGAGATATTCTAAATAATATTTACCAGGGGCTATTTTAGGATCCTTATAGACACCTCTGCAAAATGTTCCCAAACTGTATTCCGCACGGAATGTATCTCAAAATATCTTAAAGGTGACCTGGGGCATGGAATAGAGGAACTGGGCGCAAGTCCTGGATGCCAAGGCTTACCACTACCCGAGTACAGTGGTTAAAAAGCAGTGATGGACACCCCCTGTAGAAAAAGAATAAGCAAACAAATGTGACTATAGTGGAGTTTAGACTAAATACTGATGAAATAAAGGTTGGTTTAGTAATAACAAGCAGCAAATGCAATTCAGTTGAGGTTTCAATTGGAGAAAGTGAGCAAAAAGGAGACATCTTCTGCTGTAACATTTCAGGATTTTTTAATCGTTCAAATGAAAACTGAGAACCTAACAACTTCAATCGTAAGGTGATCAAACATGTTGGCAAATTTTGTCATAACATGTCTATAAAATTAGCATTAAGCTACTTAACCTCCTTGGCGTTCGTGATCGTGAATCAAACTGCGCCCTTGCCGGTATCGGGCACAAACGCCAATGTCTTCCGGCCCGTGTCTTCTGCGACGCCGAAGGGGGCGGGGCCATAGACTTTTCTCCCCCCACACCGCCGGCATCTATTTGACACTGGTGGTGTGTAGAGGGCTGGGGAGAGAGCCGGCAATCGCTGCGGAGTACAGTGTACTGCGCCGCGATTGCCGGGGAAGCAGCTTTTCGTGCCATAAAAAATGGCGCGAAAAGCACTTAACACCCAGAGGGTTAATGTGTAAAGTTGGATTGAGCACACGTTCGTTTGCATCACGTTCATTCATAGTTATATCAATTTGTATTTATGCTCATTCGCGTTACGTTCATTCGTATTTATGTTCGTAATTATGTTCCTTCGTATACCGAATGACCTGAAGTGTTTTTGGCTACACCACAGCACTTCCCATTGAAATTGAACGATAGTTTGTTTGAGTACATACATTCAAGTTTTCATTCGATATCTTTTGGCCGAAAGAAAAAAAAAAAGTGTATACATTCGATATAGGTATGATCAATATTCGATCAAAATATTAAACATCCTGATCGTATCGCTGGTCGATTGTGCAAAAATCCATACGTGTATGGCTATCTATAGTCACCGAGAGGCAATAGATAAAAGATGTCGTAGATGACAACTATGTCACCATCCCTGAAGTTTTGTGCATGATGATTGACAGATATTTATACACATACCTTATGACGAGTGAGAATTAATTCATGAGGAAACACGAGAATCTTTATGGAGCTTCATTCACTTTATATGTGGTTGGCCATTAACTGAATTAACAATGGATGGAGAATCCCATTACTTAGGATATGTCTCCACTTTGTTCTCGGCTCCGTCGGGTCCCCCTGCGCTAAGCACATTTTTTTGGCGGGGACCCGATCCACATTTCCTGTCCGTTCTCGCTTCCTTCTGCAGATCGGCCGGCCAGTGGTTGACGTACTGCACTACATTGACCTTTCAGCCGGCGGATCTGCAGAAGAAAGTAAGAAAGGTAATGTGGATCGGCTGTCGGGTCCCCGCCAAAGGAATGCGCTTAGCGCAGGGGGACCCGATAGCGCAGTGGAGACATACCCATAGAAAGTTCTTTTTCCCCTCAAATCTTTTCAGTACAGGTCTGGTCAAGCATAGTGAGTGACAACTCAACACATGTTTCATTATACTAAGCCTTTATTGTCCTTATGCACATTATGGATTATGCAGTGCTTTACAGAGCATATCACTTACTGTCTCTCAGGGGATCCTACCACTAAGTGTTCAAATTTTGGTGGACGCCCAATAAAAAAATGACATGGTAATGCAATAGCTAGTGTTTCTTCCGTCTGTAATGTCATTGCTTATCTAGTCCCTGCCAGTGTCCACATAAAAGCCCTTGTTTAACCTCCCTGGCGGTTAGCTTGAACCCAGCTTAGGGTAAGTTTGTTTACAATGTGGGCCGGCAAATCACCAGGGAGGTTGAAGAGATGGTGATGGTTTCCCGCTCCACATTGCCGGCGTCATTGTGACTAGAGATGGTCGAATTATTCGACTTGATAACTTTGTGAGCTGATTGCAAAGCCTCTGAAAATGGTATCATCACCAAAATTGTTGGAGATGTAGAGAAGGGTTGGGGGAACATTTGGAAAAAAAAGTTTTGCTCTAGCACATGGAGTTTTTGCATAAATGAAGTTCCAAATTAGTAGAAATTTTCTACAAATTTTAAGTAAAAAAGTAGAAATTCTGATTTTCGTAATTTTGACTTGACTTTGAACTTAATTTGTGCAAAAACTATTTGGATTAGACATCCTTTTTTTTTTTTTAGTATACCCCCAACCCTTCTCTACATCTCCAGCAAGTTTGATGATGAAAGCATGTTTAGGGGCTTTGTAATGAACTCAAAATCGTCGAAATGGTTGCATTTTGGAAAAAAAATTAGACCATCTCTAAAGCCCCCCATACACGTTTCCGATTATTCTCCCTGGCACGAAAAATCGGAATTCGAATTATCACCGATCGATCAGCCTAACACTATTTATTAACAGCAGATCGACCAAAATTTACGGACAGGTCCGAAGCGGTACATAATTCCGCATCCGATTAATCTATTAATCGATTAATCTCCCGACCATGTACGAAAAATCGGAACGTGTATGGGGGGCTTAATTGTGACATGTGTAGAGAGGAGGAGGTACGGGCGTACGTAGAGGAGGGTTAAATTTAGGACAATTCCACAGGTTCATGAGATTATTTCCCCTGAAGAGAACGTCAAAGATGATTCAGCTAACCAACGTAAGTGAATGTTTTCCACAGGCGATCCTGACACACAGAGAATATAAGGAACAAGGTTATGATTGTAAAGCACTTGGCTTGTCACTTGGTTTAGAGGCGGATACAGTTACATTTTAATTGTCCTCCTAAATAAACCAAGCTGTAGTCTAGGTTGACTTGCCCTTTAAACCAGCAGTTTATGGCACCTCGGCAGCATGTGGATGAGTCACCAGACCTCTTAACCCTCTGAGGGGAAAATAAAATAAATATAAGAGACGGGAGTGAATACTGTAGATCTTTATTCAGTGCTTAAGACTAGTTACATAGTTACTCATAAAAAACATTTAGACTTCATAACCATTAAAAAAAACGAAAATAAAACAAACACGTTAACCTGATTTCAAACTTCTCTCCACAAGTATATGATGTACAACACGTTGCAGGTCTCAAGCAGGGAAGTCATGAAAGGGCAATGCGGGTCATAAAAGAAAGTAATGCTTCAATAAGGAAAAAGGTTATTGAGAGGCTCAGGATCCCTGCTAGGGAACGGACTTCTTCAAAATGAACAATTTCCAACGTGGTGACTACAGACAAGTATGACTCAACACACGGAAATAATAGACGACATTAAGAGGTGACGGCTACGTAGGCCATATAAATAGTGGCCGGCTGAACTGAGGCAGCAACGTGCATCATGGGTGGGGTGCAGGAGCGGGACATGGCTTCAGTGCATCAATATGGAGGCATTTTAAAAAAATGGCAGAAAAGGCGCAAAAGGCGTTTAACAGTGCAAAGAAAAAGGCGCAAGGCTTCAAAGGTTATCCATAGTGTTAACAAAAGGTAGAGGCTTTGGGGGATGAGGGAGGGTAGGAGCGGCATTCCAAGCCAACAATCTTCCAAACGCAGCCTTTTATACTTTCTAAGGAGTTACAGTGGATTGAGCTCAAAATGGCTCAAGTGACGTTGTTCAAAATGGCTGACCATCATTATCTATAACTGGGCCACAACATCAAACTGACCTGCAGGTGCAGGACCCCCTAGATTCGATAACGTTTCTGAAATCAGTAGGTGTTCATCTAACAAATGTTTCTGGTTTATTAAAAAATAATAAAAAAATTAATTTAAAATATATTACAATTATTTTGACTCTTCAACCATGGTGGCCACTCAAAGAAGAAAACCACCCATAAAACCACTGATAAAACTCACCCAACATATTTAAAATGAACTAGTGTTTAAAACTGCATCTGAGGAGAAAAACACCTAACATCTGCCTGCCAATTCAGACATAATTAGTGTTCTTAGAGGAAGTTATTTTAGGTAAATAGTTAAAACCCACAAAACATGTTCATTGGATGGTCCAACCTTGCAACTTTCGAGACCACTGTGGGAGACCTTTACTCTGTATAGATCCAAATAGTGTTAACACTAGTCACCATCCACAACAAGCGCTGACACGACAGACTCCATCTTGAATCAAAGCGGCCAATTCTGACTCCATTTCTGATTCAAAACGGCTAAAAAAAGTAAAGGCAAGAAGCTCGAAAGTTCAAAAATGGCTTAGCCAAGATGGCTATGGCATAGAAGCATTTTGATCCACACAGGATCAAAATGGGGGCATATTTCATTGTTAAAAATGGCCACTCCTGGCAGGCTTTGGCATGACTTACTCCATCCTGATACCGGTCATGCAGTCCTTCAAGAAAACCTTTCTAAGAAGGTCCATTTAAACGCAAAAACGGCTGTCCCTGTAGCCAGGTGCTGATCTGGCTCCTCCCTGTGCTCGCTGTACTTCTCTTCCTTGATCAGCAGGCTCCATTAGGTGGATGAAGCATACTCTGGTAGAGATCAGAACGGAGGAATCGCGGGTAGGAATCACGTTCCATGAGGCCGTAAATTCTTCGCTGAGCTTCGTCAAACGTTGAGCGCGTAGGGACCAGTAGGTTGTGTTCGGTGAGCTCCCTCGTGTGGGCATCCAAGTTGACCTGTAGGAGAGGAAATGATTTTGTATTATTTTGTAGTATTATATGATATTTATACTTTGATATTATTTAGCATTTAGAATTGTCACCAATTAATGAATAAGCCCCCACCGATGAAGCAAAGAATTGTGTATGATTTGACCTTTTCAATCAAGATTTATAAATATGTAAAACAATGCACTTTATACTATCTGAACAAGTGTACATGCTATGGAACATTGGGAGTTTGCTAACACTGTATAACAATTTTAATCATCTATATTTGAAATGTACACAGTTGGCTTTAAAAGACCCCTCACCCTCATTCATTGTGTTCTGAGTGGAAAAAAGCGAGTGAGATTGAATAACTCAAAAAAGCCATTAAAGCAGGGGTGGGCAAACTCTTTCATTCATGAGCCACAAATCGGTTGCTGCATTTGAGAGAGGGGCCAGCCCTGGCACTAATGCACTTAGCCAGTGGTTCCCAAACTTTCCTTGCAGAGCCCCCCTTTTCTTCTTAGGAACATTATCGAGCCCCCCCTCCCTATTCAAACACAGTTGAAGAATGAGGTCCAGCGCCCCCCCCCCCCCCCCATGGAATACCTTTGCGCCCGCCCCCCAGTTTGGGGACCACTGCACTAAGTAATGCAGTAAGCCACGCTGAAAATTAAATAATGCAAAAGCAAGCTTGGTCCGTATGGTCACCTAGATTGGTCGCCTCCGATTAATCATATGGAGCATGACAACTTGCAGATACCATTGCAGTGAACAAGCAAAGGAATACACGAGATGGATTAAAAAGCTAAACCAGCTGGTTTGGCAAGCGGGCCATAGTTTACCCATTAGGGATCCATAGCTAAACAGATGGAACAAATGTTGGGCAACAGTCAAATGCTAAGCTTTTGCTTTCTTTAAAAATGTACCGTATTTTTCGGAACATAAAACACACTTTTTAACCCCCAAAATTGGGGGGGAAAAAGTGCCTGCGTCTTATGGACCGAATGTGCGACCACCCGCGCCTATCCGGCCGCCGGTGATCTCAACTTGGCTCCCCGACAACTCTCCCGGCAGATAGGAGAGGAGATCAGCCGATATATAGTAGAGATCAGCTGTGTGATCTCCATCTGCCAGGAGAGCTGTGGAGAACTGAAATGTATTGGCTATAATTGCAGAGCCCCAAAAATATAGCCAATGCAGAATTTATGTGAGGAAAGCTGCCTGCACTACACAGCCGTAGCTGAGAAGGGACAGGGAGACCAGAGTGCCGATTCCTCCGTGGGGGGGGGGGCTCCCTCTCCCTTCCCTCAGTGAGCTCTGTGTGAGGAAGAAGAGACGCTGAAGTGTGCTCTCTAGTGACACATTTTTGGTGGTTGAATAGGGGTACTACATGACATTTTTTCACAGTAATTTAAACAAATGAAATATTTTCTTTTTCTGATTTTCTGCTCTAAAAACTATGTGCGTTTAATGGTCAGGTGTGTCTTATAGTCCGAAAAATACGGTAAATTGCTGGCAGGCTTATTTTAAAGCTGAAATGGATGCAGTTATGTCTTCACTAATTCATCAAATGTATATGAAAATACAAACAGTGTAGGTAAGTACATTTGCTACTGTATCAGCCTCTTAATTATGTAGATCTTAGAGCTAAATTAATATCTAGTTATTGGCTGAGGGTGTGTACATGACAGCCTAGACCTGTGATGGAGTAGTGTGTAGGCAGACTGTGTATCAGCGTGTCTGCAGCCTGTTTCTAGTGGGGACGGTAGTGGAGGGGAGGTGATATTTTCAGCTAGGTAATTCCGGTGCTGGACTTGGCTGATCAAATGTTAACTAACAGACAGAGCAGCTCAATCTTGTGACCATACTGATAATTTACCAGGAAATTCTAGGTATTAGCCTACTTTTGTTTTATTGTCTCGTTGACTGTTAATGTAACAGAGAACTTTAATGAAAGTTGTTTATTGTGGGACACTTGTGTTCTCTTCATTCCTGTATCACACTGCCGTATGGCTACCTTCTCCTTTTTGCCTAGTTACAGATGTACTGGCGGTAGCTGTGTCCACAGCTGGCAAAAAATCTGTGTCTCCCATTGTTTTAACTAAAACCTGAGTAGGTAAAATTGGCTTTTTAAGATAAATAAGTGGTTTTCTGTGTTTTCTTTGCGTTTGGGCACTCCACAAAGTTCGCCATCACTGGTCTAGGCTCAGGGTATGGGTCAATGTAGAAGAGGACATCTTGTGGTGGAAAAGGGTACTGCAAGGACCAGTTTAAGCTTGAAAAATACTGTTCTTTGATCAGGCCATTACATTTGTATTTAAATTCTTTCTATTGGCCGGATTTCTGTTCATTAGGCAGTAAAGAGTAGATAATGCTTTTACCACATCCTTGGATATGCTGTTTATTTTTTATGTATTCTGGAAACTTTTGACATAATTTGTGTTTGCAAATCAAAAACTGTGATGTTTCCCTTTAAGGCACAGACAAATGAAATCTAGCCAGTAGGAATACACACCCAGTTTAATTACCGTGGCTCATTCATGGGTAATTGTGCCTCAGGAAGGGCTATGACTAAGTTTTCCTCCAACACGTAAGCAGGTCAGCTAAAACAGAGAGCCAAAACAAATAACAAATAAGAGGCCGAATCAGAAATCCTGCCTCTCTTAAAGGATTGAAAAAGATTTTTTTTAAAGTTTAATATATAAAACTTTACAAAATTTACATACAATTAAAGAACTGAAAACTATGGCTTGAGTATAATTAGAGACACTGCTGGGTTTCAGCTTCCTGTCCTGATGACAAGAGGATAGGAAATGAGGAAATATCTGCAAAGATGAGAAAATCATATTGCAGGGGTTCTAGCCCTTTCATTGGTAAACTACAGCCTGTAGGCCAAATCCGGCCTGTCTAGCTTTTTAATCCAACTTATGCTGCATTCCCCTCTGCTCGCTCACTGCAATGGCATGGGGACGACACAGGGGAAGGATAATGTAATAAAGCAGAGGTGACCACGTGACTAGGCAATTCTGGGAGACACAGGGCCATTGATAATCAATGGAGCAGTACACATTAAAACTTCAGGGTCGCTTTGCACTGCTTCATTTTCAACATGGCCCAAGAAGCTGCACAGTGTAGCGCATCCACATGATCTTGGTTTAGCCCCTCTAACTAATTTAAGAATTTAAGAACCCATTGTGGACCACAAGTCAAAAGCTTTGCCTCTCCCTAAAGAAATTTGTTTTTATTTCAGTGTTGCTGTTGGAGAGTTCCCCTTATTTCCTGTCAGATAACCCCCTCAGCAAAACAGAAACTGGGAATAAATCTTTCAAGCAAAGCAGAAGAAAGAGGCTTCTAAGGGCACATATATATGTCTGCTGTTGTTTAAGTAAAAGGGGGATGGGCTTCCAATGGCTGGTTGTGATGGAATGCTGTTATCACTTATACTGGCCAACAAAGCTAAAATCTGAAAGACACCATGGGTATATTAAAGGTGCCCATACACACATAGATATGCACTAGATCAATGGCCGCTTCGGGGCAACGTGCACGCTTATGGCCATCTATCTAGCGCCCATCTAATCGCCCATCTAATCAATCAATCCCGCTCAAAAACAAGGATATTGGACATGACCGTAAATCAGGGTCGATATTCATTGCTTTGGGTCTCCATGCAAAGCATCGGCTGAGTTGGATGACACAGCAGTGCTGCGCCTCCAGCTCCATCCATCTCACGGGCATCAACCCGTATATTGCAGCCTTTAGGGGAACAACCCCAAAAAGCTCTATGTGTCCAGTGCCATAGGTGAATCCTGAAATATATACCGTATTGTCAGACTATAAAGGCAGGAATACACGGCTCAATATTAGAGCCGAGAGAGAGATCTCGTCAGTAGCGCGATTACGTCATCTCGCTACTGTCAGGCTTCCCCGATATCGGGAGCCAGCTGTCAGCCCGTCCTATACTTTGAATGGGAAACTGCGGTTCCCCATTCAAAGTATCGAACAAGGTTTACCAACACGTGTATTCACAGCTTAAGACGCATTCAAATCAATTGGAAATGTCTTATGGTCCAAATATTTTTTTTTATTAGTTTCAAACATGCCGGGAGTTCCTGCTCTGCATCCCATGAGTCTGGAATTGTATTATGACTAGCAGTAACCATTCTCTAAACATACTGACCAGCTTAAATTGAGATTTTTTAGCTAGCATGAGTTGTGTAATAACATTCTGCATGGCAATAAAAATATCATGAAACTCATCCCTGCACCCATATGTAAATAGTTGCTCATGGGTAAGTTGTTAGTGCCAGATTGTAAAATGTGTCTCTCCATAAGTTGGTCAGTGTATTCAGACAATAGGTACTGCTAGTGTATAGACTTTATATGGGAATGTGTATTCACTTTATATGGGAATGGCTGTGTCTCTGATGCTTTATTTCTTTGATAATGTTCTTTTCTAAAACTATGGGGTGCGTCTTTTGAGCCTGTGTTTCTTATAATGCAAAAAATATGGCACAGATTTGTAGAAAAAAAAGTAAATATATAAATAATTAATAAACATATATTACCAATATCAGATAACATTTTTTTAAATGTAATTGAATTAAAAAGGAATTTAGTTTCCCATTAACTTATGTGAGACCCAAACTTTAGTTTTGAATACAATGCAGAAGAGTAAAGCCATACACAGCTCAATTTTCATTGAAATGATTTTCAATTTGATTGGCTTGTGCAATTATTGACTTTTAACCTAATATGGTTATGGGTACTAGCACATCGATGGAAAAATACTTTGAATTGGATTCAGGCTAAGTAGCCTAGGGGAAGGTCAGTGGCCAAAATGAGTTGCCTAAGTACAGGGCTGTTCTG
The DNA here is from genome assembly GCA_036250615.1 of Ptychadena robeensis. Lineage (NCBI taxonomy): Eukaryota > Metazoa > Chordata > Amphibia > Anura > Ptychadenidae > Ptychadena > Ptychadena robeensis. The sequence continues at coordinate 24,917,981 of CM070040.1, read as the reverse complement.
GTATGCAGAATATGTGTGCGCATAGGCCCCTGGTGGCCTTCCCCCGTGCATATATTTGGCACCCTCCCTGTCCTAATCCGAGCAGCACAAACTGCTGTGGGTTGGGGGGGGGGGGGGCTGTGGTGGTGTGGTATGTGGGAGGTTGGCAGTACAGATGGGAGGTGCGAGGGTTGTGGAGGCAGTGTGTGTTGAGGTGGAAGGAGGAGAGGTATGTTCCTTTCCTTCTTCTCCAATAGCACCCACCCCTGGCCGATAGAACCCTAACCACCCCCCCACCCCCGCTCAACAGGGAGCCCTAGGCAAGTGCCCCCACAGGCTAGAGACGGCCATACCCAAGTACAGCGGAAAAGAGAGAGGTCACAATATCTGGTTATCCATTAGAAATGCAGTAAGCCTACTGTTCATGTATTACAATTTACATCTGCCTCAAGTGCCATCTAAACCCAATTGATTCTCTTAATCACAGATAGGACTTAAGATACCCTAGGGTTAGAGATATAAAAGAAAAACTAATTTTTTGACTGACGCAACAGCAACTTTCATGACATAATCGTATGTTAATTTGCAGCGCAGAACATTTCAGAACTGAATGCTTCTTTTTTGTGAACGATCAAATGATCTTTTGAAGAAACAACAGGGAACATAGGATTTCACACGCCAACGCATAAAAAGCCAAACGGAAAAAAGCATTACAACTTCACATACTGGGAAGATATAGGAATAAGAAAAAAAATGTACTTTTATGGTTATCAATTATCCATCTCTGACATAGCAGACCCCAGGATTCTTGTCCACCAAACATGTGTGACACGTCCACGTCATTGTGAATTGTAATGTCCGGTCTTCTGTAAGGCCTCGTGCATACAATAAAAGCGTAACAAATGAAATACAGATTTAGAGCAGAAAAAAAGCCAATTACACCAGTGGGAGGGTCATTGGTGTGTGGTTCGCACGAAATGAGATTTTCTCTAAAGGTCTTTCGACTTCAAAATTATTTTTCCTTAATGTGGACTTGTTGCTGAATTTTAACACTATAAAAAAGTAATATGCAGTAAGAAACCACAAAACTATTCTTAGCAAAAAAAAATGTATGGTTGAGCTTCCCAGACCTCAGGTCTCTAGAATATGGCGGACATTGCTAGGGGGTGCGGAAAATCAGTTGGTTTCAATGAGATTAAAGCCCGTCGCCACCTCAGCGGGAGGGCACTTGACAGGGAGGGCTGGATGAAGAAGTTGCCGCCCATCGGAAGTGACGTGGCTCCGTGGCTTCAAAGAGGTCAGGCGGAAGAGGAACGGCCTCTTTCTCAAGGATCATCCCACCCACCCGCCCTATTGTCTTGCTCTCAGAGTTATTGGTCTCTTTCGGTTATTTGCATAATTCTATGGCTATGCCCTCATTGTCACAGCATGGCGGTCCTGGTAGTGCCCATGGTAGAAAGTTTTTGGATAACTAAAGGCCCCCATACACGTGTTGGATTCCCACCGGATTCCGGCACGATCGATTCCGGGCGCGTGCACGCTAAACGATCGTGCCGGAATCGCATGCAGCCCACCTTGTCCGATCGATCAGGTCCGATCGTTCAGGGGCCCAGAATCGGATCCGACAGAGAACCAACATGTTGGTCTTTCTGATACGATTCTGCACAGATCAGGGGGAGTTGCCATTTGTGAGGTGGACAATCGGACACGGAATCGTCCCGGAATCCGTTGGACAAGGTAGTATGCAGCGATGGATACTCTTAATTGGCCGATTGATCACACCTGCGATTCCCGGCAGAATCGCCGGAATCGATCGGATGGGTGATCGACTGGCCATGGAATCCGACACGTGTATGGCTAGCTTAACAGTTTTTTGTTGAAATACTGAACTCTTACAAGGGGTCAATGACCCACTGGTATTTTTGGTTAATGAGGTATTTTGGTTGGGTTAAGGAGTCAGTATAGCGAACATGTTTTATAGTAAAACCCATCGAGCTGGTCGGGAAGGCTGATGGGCGTATTTTTATATGATATTAGATGATATTATATATATCAAGACATATGGACGTATGGTTAGAATGGTATGGTATAGAACCCATTGAGCTGGTCGATAGAGATGGACATATATATAGATGTTTTTGAGAACACTTGGTATGTCACATCTAGGGGGCACTATCAGAGACTTTAATGGAGGCGCCGAGCCGGACCCGAAGGGGTAGGCGGGAGCGCAGCATGACCGGGCGGGGAGGCAACGTCACCAACAAGGGCGGAGAAAAGGCGGAGCCGGAGGGGATATAGGGGAGCGCAGACTGGAAGGGGAGGCCTTTTGCAGTAAAAGAATCTCCCACCCACCCTACCTTTGTTTTGTGTTTATGGTAATGTTTGGGGGATGTCGTGTTATTTGTACCATCTTGTG
>CM070040.1:24882583-24915486 GCA_036250615.1 Ptychadena robeensis | reverse complement strand
TTACTAAAAGGGGGTTGGTTGGGTTTAAGTAAAGAGGCAGCTCAACACTGCCTGGTCATGATTTTCTTGAAGTTATTTAAATTTGATACAGAGTTTGTAAAGTTATTTATAAGCAGAAATATACTTTATATTTTTGTACCTGTTTTATCAGCTGTGGCCAAATAACTATAAAATCCACATCTTTCTGATATATACTTTGTCAGTGTGTTTATTTGTAAAGCATAAGTTTTAGGTAACTAAAAGGTTTATCAGGTACCTGATTTGGATCAGCCATTCACCTGTCAATGTTCTGTCTATTTAACCTGATGGAGGTAGCAGAAGGAAGCAGACCTATATGTATGCTATATGGGCAACAGTTTGTGCACACCCCATATAATAAATGTCCATTGCAGGGTACTTTCGATGCCACAGAATGTAAAGACATTTGGAGAAGTCCTTTTCAGTTCCAGAATGACTGTGCCCCAGAACACACCAACATGCAACTCCATATAGACATGGTGTGAGGAGTCTGGTGGGTAGTAAGGGTATGTCTCCACTGCGTTATCGGTTCCGTCTGGTCCACCTGCACAGCGCATTCCTTGGTGGGGACCCAACAAAGCTGATCCACTATTTAATGGACATAAACCACATACACAATAAAAAGTGGAGCGATTCATTATGGTATTCTAACAAGTCAATCTGTTTATACAGCTTATTAACGTGTTCAAGCTCTAAACATAATTTCAATTGGAAAAAAAATTCCACTTGCAGTACCATCTTTTGCAACAAGATGCCCTCCAGCTCCAGCTTTCCAACAGCTGGAAAACATTGCGGTGACTGCCTTATGGGGTGGGGGTGTTAAAAAAGGTAAAAAGCCTTGGAGGGCCAAGTATGACCTGTGACTCATGCTGTAAACATGTCCCTTTCCAAGTATCTCTGTCAAGCTGTCAGTGCCATGGCAGAAAAGGGAAGAGCGATGTAGGAGAACCATGGATTAGCTATTACAGGCACTCCAGCCTTTTGACTACCGCAGATATCAAATGCCCTTGTAGCTGAATTGGTTCAAAATTCCACAGACACCCTCCAAAATCTTACAAGAAGCCTTCTTAGAAGAGTTTAGATTGTAAGCCTAAAGCAGGCAACACATGTATAGATATGGGCAAGATTGATGGGCGCTTTGAGCGCTATGCACATGCTCATGGCCATCTATCTGGCCCATATCTAATGCGCCATCCCTGTTTTCGAGTGGGACCAATCAATCCCACTCGAAAACTGGGATATCATGACTGTAAACCACGGTCAATGTCCAAAGCAATGGCCGAAGCTGGAAACACAGCATTGCTGTGTCTCCAGCTCCTGCGATATCGGCAGCAGCATGATGACATCATCGCTCTGCTGCAGAGAACCTTGAACGGCTCCTATATGGAGCTGTGTGCTCCCAGCTCAAGTGGGCAGGGTCCCCCTTGTCATAGATTGTACTTTAAGCGTTTTAGCTTATGTTGCCTTTTAATCCTTATTTAATGTACAGCGCTGCGTAATATGTTGGCGCTATATAAATAAGTCAATTATATTCATGTTGTTCCAGATTTTAAATATGGTCCAGCTGCATATTATTAGCCATTTCAAATGGGATGTCCAAATTCCCCTTTAGAAGGCAGAGGAAGTACATTGAACCTACATGGCAGGATCACCAGGTATTACTTAAATGGAAGCTGAAGATTTAAGGTAACTATAGTAAATAGTGAAACAAAATAAACGTCATACGATTTGTTTTATAGTAAGCAGCTATGTAAGAAAAGTCTGGATTCAGAAGAATCTATGTCCTGGACTGTAAAGATGGAGTTCCCCTTTAGCAAGCACAGCCTTGGCGCAGATACAGCAGGAAAGCCGAGATCACAGTGATTAATTTCACACCGACTGCTGGAGAAAAGGAAAAGCGGAGTAAAATAAACATTATTTCTAAGCCTGGGACTCTTTTTAAGAGCGTGTTTGTCATCGGAAAAGTATGCCCTTTAAAGGCGAGAGCGAGCGAGGCGGCCGCGTATGACAAGGCGCTTTGAACATTGGCTGGCTGACATGCGCGGGGCAGCTTCAAGCTGTGATAACCGTTTATTTACCGCAGTTGCACTGAGCACTTTCAGACCATTACAGGGATATTTTTATACAGCGGCAGCGAGATCTACTAAAAAAATCACGACGCTTAAAGTGGAACTCCGGGCAAAAAGACAAAATGCACATATTTGGGCTGCAAAGGAATCTGGAGCCAGCTTAATGTGTCTCTGCCACTTTCTTTGTCGCCGTCTCCCTAGACGCCATTTAGATGAGATTTTATTGATGACTGCATCGGATCTAATGAAAACCTATTTAGAAAAGGAGGAAGTCTTGATTGTTATGGAATTATAACTATTGATTTAGCATTGATCAGGAATGCCCATTCTTTTGTTGAGAAGGAGGTGGGGCATGGAGGGGGGGGGGGGGGGGGGGGGGGGGGGGGGGGGGGGGGGGCTGATAGCCACACATGGCACATAGCTAGCTAAAACAAGTTAAGCCATGCTGGGGGTGCCTGGACTTTATCTCCAAACTAGCTAGACAGTTGACTTCTTGAAATGAAATACTGTATATACTAGAATATAGGCCGACCCAAATATAAGCTGAGGTAGTATTAAAAAAAATTTCTGGAAAAACGAATTGACTCGAGTATAAGCCTAGGGTGGTAAATGCAGCAGCGAATGCGCAGAAACACGCAGCAAATGTGCTTTTGTTTCGAGATGTCATTATATCAACTAGACAGTTTGTGAGTTAGTTGCAAATCCCCTGACATCATCACCAGAATTGCTGGAGACGTAAAGAAGGGTTAAGACAACATAAGAACGGAAAAATATGTGCTCTAGCTTATGGAGTTTTTTGGCCGTTTTCAATTCCCGAACAATCGATCACAAACTATCACAGAAAAATTGACCTGTGTATGGTCACCTTTAGGCTATGTTCCCATATGTTCGGCCGCCCGCCGGGCTATTCTAATCGCGCCCATGTCATTGAATGGGGCTCTTCCCCAGGGGGGGCAATCTGGAACAGCGGCAGCACAACTCGGCTCACCGTGTTTTTGATCACGGGCCATGGCCGATCCCCCCTGACTGCAGCCCATATGTGGGAACATAGCCTAAAGCAGGGTACAGATGGCCCAATATTTTGAGCTGTCTGATGTACCCTGCAGCAGCGTGATGACGTCATCACGTTGTTGTCATATATTGGCGGAGCCAGGGAGAGACAGCTCTGCTCTCCCCAGCTCACGCGAAGGTTTGCCTGGAGACCAGCGGTAGTATCGGAAGTATCGGACATCGGCCGTATTTACGGTCATGTCCGATATGGCTGTTTTCAAGCGGGATTGATTTGTCGCGATTGGCGCATATTATATGGGCCAGATAGATGCCCGTGAGCGCGCATGTAGTGCACATTTAGAATAGATCAAAACCCAATTTTGAATGTATTAGGGGTTGAACATTGACAAAGTACATCAATATTTCCATAGATTCTCACAGTTACCTTTGTATTGATGACTTGATTTCCACTTAAAGTAATAAAAAGGAAGGCCTTGTCTCCACTATATTAAAATCTTAGGGGCAATGGCCAAGTAAACATACACATATTATATGGGCCAGATAGATGGGCGTGAGCGAGCACGGCGCTTGAAACAGCCATCGATCTGGCCCATATTTGCAAGTCTGTACCCTGCTTTAGCCCTCTTCTTCTGGGTGGAGCAGATTGGGATTTGTTACTAGTGTTGTCTCTCCTAGTCTGTGATGCTATGGGTCCAATTAACTATTTTTATATATGATAACATGATCAAGCACCATGTGCTACGTTATACAACCACAATGGTCAGATAGCACATGTGAGAGCCTGCTCCAGAGAGAGAAGACGCGCTAGTCCTGTCCCTGAAACCCAGACGGGATTATCTCCTAAACTGCATAACATGCTTTTTGCGTGACCTTCGAAGTCATTCAGCAAATGTGCAATCACTGCCACAAGAGATGAAGACAACCTTTCCTTGCCGGGGATTAGTGTCCGCAATATTGACAAATCCTCGGAGATAGCGACATTCCTTGGAAGGCACTGAACGCCTATAATGACAAAGCATCCCTTAATGTTTCAGATCATCCCCAGACACCTATGTTCTTCCTGCCGACAGGAGAAGGCCACCAAAGCATGGGTCATGAATGGTTAATCCCTCTGCATTGCACACAAGTAGCATTCCAAGCCCTGTGTATAGGGAAAACACTTCTTCCTACTAAAGTTGAACTCAAGGCAGGTACTACAAACACCAGCAAATGTGGTAATGTATTTATTTAGGAAAAAATATACCATTGCAACAAGTACACGAGTGTCCAAAATAAGGATGAAATTATCAGCCAATTTAAAGATTACAAGTATATACTTTCATATCTTTTCCACCACTAGATGTCCTCAGTCTAATGTTTGCATCAATGAGTGCTTCCTGTAAGCCCAGGCTGCCATTCTCTTGCCTAAAGCAGGGTTCAGACCTGCAGATATGGGCCAGATCGATGGCCACTTTGAGCACCGCCATCTATCTGGCCCATAACATATGCTCCCATCACTGTTTTTGAGCGGGATAAATAAAGCCCGCTCGAAAACAGCCATATCGGACATGACCGTAAATACGGCCGATGTCCAATGCTTTGCATAGAGAGCGCTGGTCTCCAGACAAAGCTTCAGCTGAGCTGGGGAGAGCGGAGCTGTCTCCCCGGCTTCACCGATATCTGACAGCAGCGTGATGACGTCATCACGCTGCTGCAGGGAACATCGGGCGGCTTGAATATTGAGCTGTCTGTACCCTGCTTAAGAATGGGGAGTGAATGGAACAGTGATGAGCTCACCCCTCAGTCACTGCTTTCTCCCCCTATCAGGATGCATTCTGTATGCCCAAAAACTTACTGGCTTGTTGTGCTCATTTTGAAAAAGTAATTAAGATTGTGTTAGATAAAGGTAGGCTTGTACAGCAGAAGAGACTTGACATATATGCTATAAATGCTTCCATACTAGCACTATGTACAAAGAATTTGTAGGGTGTCAGATTGAATTGATGCATGTGCATGGTTGCTTACTTCATCCTAGGTTGGACAACCAAGATGGTGGAAGGTAGCCAACCAAGATGGCAGAAAGCAGACAACCCAGAAGAGGACATTGGTGATGTGAATAGTGACTGACATGGGAGGTTGCATATGATGCATCAATGGAGGCCATCATGTCAGGAGAGTCATATTTAGGTAATATGCCTTCTACTTGGCAACAAATGCCCACCTACTACTTTCTAAAGCAAGCTAAATTGCACGCCTGCACAACTCATGACGCATGAACATGGATTGTAGTGCACTTTGAAATGTGAGTCATCTTGAGTCAAGTTCAGGTGAACAGGTCTCTTATGTGAACCTATCATTTACCATACTTGGCGAGCCACAGGTCTCCATAGCGAGTCAGAGTGGCAGAATAATACACCTTACTAAGCAGCTTTAGTCCATTACCTCTTTTGGAGACTGAAATGTGATGTAGTGCTGATAGATTTTGCGTGCTCGGCTGTTGAGGATAAAGGAGGGGTGCGTGTCCCGGTAATCTTCACAGGCCAACCAAAAATCCAGGTTTTCATCGCTGAACTCTGACTGAAGGAATACCCGAAAGACCGCTCGTCCATCTGGAGGCAAAGAAAGATAAAAACAAATCTGTAAAGGTGGGTTTACACGTGTAGATTCTTTCTTCATTCAACTGCCAATTAGATTTTTTGGTCGATGTCGTTGTTGAACATCGTTTGTTCATTTATCGAATGTAACATTGGATTTTTAAAATAATAAATTAGAAATTACAATGACAGATACAAATTTACCAACAAGTTCGATGACTTTCCAAACTATTTTTTGTTCGAGGTCGAACAAAATGTATCCATCGAACAAATTAGCCATTCTAGATTTTTGTTCAATCAACAAAAAAATCGTTAATTTCTTCATCTTAAAAGATATTCCTAGCACCACACACAGTGACAGCGGTTTTAAAAAATGTAAAGGAAACATTATAATGCTGAATCTTTGCCCATGCCACTGTAATACTGATTCCAGCCTACATGTTATCCACTTCTTAGTTCCTGGGCTGATCTATCCAGTCATGTGTAATCGGCAACAACCAGGACTCGGAGAAAGTCTATAAGTAGCAGGTTCTTTCTACCTGAATGCTCAGTGTCAACAGTGTCAGCTCTCCCTATGATCCCCGAGACCAGACTAAAGCCGGCTTAATACACAGCGATCCCTGCGCGATCCTCAAATGGCTGATTGCAGTGTGATGGGCTGTCATTCAGAGAATCGGAGCAACCGAAACAATCGGACCCTTGTCCCCATCCAAAGGGATGCAATCGGCCAGAGAAAAACGGACATGTCCGATTTCTGGGTGATCACGATTTTTGGCCACATGGATCGGTCAGGTAATTCCCATCTTTGTATATCACAGCTCCAGCTTTCTCTGTAAACAGCTCAAAAACATCTGGGTTAATGCTTTGGGGGCCAGACGTAAAGCCTTGGGACATACAGTATATGGCCAGCACAAGCGCTATGGGTGGGCCATGGGGTGCCAGGCCTGCCCAGTCAGGTCCATGTGCCACTCGATTAGGGCCCCCTACCTATGCAGGCACGCCCCCTCCATCGACCGCCCACACCTTTCCACTCCTGATGCTCTGGCGCCGACCCTGTATATGGCCCATAAATGGTCATGCGACATTCCAATAATTACCATTTCAAAAGGGTCTTGTGAGTGCAAATTAATTGACCCCTTGAGTTTCTGAGAACATTACACTTCCAACCTACAGGCTTACAAAATATAAGAATAAATTAAATAAAAACGTAAAAAGACTCAGTTGTGCTAACTTTTTTTTAGCACAACCATATACCATAACTATCATATAACATTAACCTTCTGGGCGTTACGCACGTGGTGCACATTTAAAAAATGTTTTGTAATCCACTGTGATCCTGCGCCCTCCCTATTCACATCTGACACCGGGGATGTGCTCTAAAAAAGCGCCGCTGCCTCCTTTAAATGGAGGTCAATGGCGCCACCCCCCTTCATGCCTCTCCAGTATCATCAATGATGTCATCGGACCCGGAAAGATCGTGAGTCCCCAATACGGAGGAACGATGCGGGCTCCAACCAAACAGGTGAGTGTGTACTAATGTTTGTAAACAAACTCACCCAGAGTTAACTTGGGCTAACCGCCCGCGAGGTTCATAGTGGAACTCCATTTTGAAAAGTATTTTGTATATTGTAGTGCAGGCCAGCGGCTTTACTTGTCTGGTGCGGGAGTGCAATAAGCACCAGGTGACACCAAGAACTGAAGATGCAATGTCTTTGGCTTCCCCCTGCCCCTTGTGAATGGTTGAGTCCTAGAGTCCCTAGGTTTCTTCCTGTTCCTGCAGCACCTCATATCCGTGCATCCTCTGCATCCAGGTGTGTAACATTGGCAGAAATGTAAGGACTTAATAATGAGTCGAGACCAGCCCTGGATGCAGCTGCACCTTTAACTGCTCTCCACTATAAACTCTGAGATCCCCGACATGGCTCACCCGTCCAGCCACTGACCTCACATGGCCAGGGATGCTTGTAATTTAGCCTCAAGCTCTGTTTAAACTTCCGAGAAAAGCACTGAGCTGGTTCTGATTCTAGGAAATTCTGTCCACACAGCGAGTATAGTTTCCATGGATACTTAAAAGAGAAATGTGAATTTCCTGTTATTTTTTTATATATCAAACCTTAGCTGGCTGTAGATTTTAATGGAAAATGTCTAGAAACATACCAAAACTTTTGATAAACGTTTGACCCAGTGGCGTCACAAGGTTTGGTATCACCTGGTGCCAGAAACCCATGGTGTCACTGCATAGTGTTGTATATGGAGTGCTCTGAGTAATATGGGTGTAATATTGTGTGCCAATATTGTAGAATATATATACACACACTGTGAAGGGAGAAGGCACCGGAGGGGAGGCAATTCCATGAATCGCCAGCATCAATGTGTAATAGGCGACTTGGGACAAAGACGTTATCTTTTCACATTTTCTGCCATTTAAGAAAAATGTCCCCAGGCAAAGTTTGGACACCATTAGGCAGCAGAGTGGACTGAAGCTTTTTAACAAGGTGCCAAAGGGCTGAAAATAAAGCAGAGCAGGCCTTATCCGGCCCCCGGGCTTTAGTTTGCCCGCCCCGGCACTAGCCGCATCCTAGTGGCAGAACTTGCCATGGACTGTATAAAGAACAGGGATTCCAGGAATAACATAACATTTTTTAAGTATATCAGTAGTTCTATAACTAATTAGTTCTATAACTAACCAATGTATGGGTTCCAGTTATGTCGCCTTTGAAGCAGCACCCCGGTATGGGAGGCCTGTACATTGAAATCTACAGGAACTACAGTCCTGACTCTAAAAGCAAACCTATTAAAATATCTAATCCCAGGGTGCAGAGTCGGCTACTAATGGAGCAGGAAGACGTTTCACAGACAGCAGGACATATCCTTATCTTTCTGCTGCACGATATTAACTGACCTTGTGTCCAAAAGAGAGCCATATGTGCTTCTCCTGCACAGTTTATCTATATCACACAGCTATAGAATGCAATATACATGACAGCTTCTCGCTGTTGTATACCAGCCGCTGAATGCCGAGCCTGAAAGACCTGATTATGGAAAGAACTATTTCATGTGTCAGGGACACTCCTTGTTCTCAAATCTGAAGGGAGACTTAATGGATCCAGGTTAGAGGGATCAAAAATGCAAGTTCTTGCCTATGGCCCCCTTTTGTGCGTGGGGGTGGTGCATTGGGATTTGGGGTCTTAGTGGCGAAGCGGTCAACCGGTGGGGTGTATTGCTTTTCAAGAACAACCCGCACCTAACAACCCCATGTCTGGGGGGGTGGAAAATTTGGAGTACCCACTAGCAGGGAAATCATTTCCTAACAAGTACACCTTCCCCATTGACAGTGTAATAGGGCATTTCCCACACATTGGAAGATCCCCTCTCACTTCCTGTTGAGGCTACAGTACAGGAAGCAAAGATAAATCTTCCTAATAAGACAACCCCCTTCTCCTCCCCCCACAACATGACTTACACAGCCATTAAAATGATGACTTCTAGCAGCTGGGTAGTTTGGGGGCTAGTTTGCCCATTTACAATAGCTCGGGCAATAAGACTTACAGGTAACATACAGGTACAGTATGTGCTTCTAGGCACCAGTAAAAATACAACAGTAATGATTGGAAGTCCACTATAGCATGCTGTCAGTGTCCTATCTTGCCTCTATAATAAACTACATACATAAATTGTCCATGCTGCTCCATCCAGTAGAAGTCTATTAGGAAACCCCAACTTTTGGGTTCCCCACAGACATCTCCGATTCAAGGCAGCTGATGGGTTTTCTTTAAGACTCTGCTGGATAACAAGGAGTTACTGTTTAAAAAGGGATTTTAGTGGCAGTACTTGAGATGGTTCTAAAGGTTATGTCTACAGCAATAAGCACTTAGTGCCATAGAAGAATCAAGTTACGTACACATTTTTTCTGTAAACATCAGACCGGCCTGTCATTTTCTGGCCCATCTGACACTACAAACTCATTGTTCCTGGCAATGCTGGCTCAGTAAAATCAAAGCTCTTGTATCAAGAAAAATCAGAAATGAAGAAGACCTCATCTTCAGTAAATTGAAGGGTACCAGTACTTGGATGTGCTTTCTAATTTGACATGTTTTTATTTATGCAACACACATCCTGCCTGAGGGTGGCTACTACACTCACATCATTGTATTTATGGAGATGAAATGCGGCAACCCTTTGAAAGCACAGTGGAAAAGGGACATGAGGTGGACCACCTAGTGCAACAAAGTTCTGTTCTACTAAGATAATGCCGTCACAATAATTGAGGTACAACACAAGCTCAGCAAGGAGAAGTGATCTACAGGGACAGGAGTTGCCGAGTGCATGTCACTCCAGCAGTGTGACTACCAGGATTATGTCACTCCCCCTCCACCTTGTAAGCTGCACACCTTTACACAACATCATCACCCACTGACTGACATGCTAACCCATTTACCATTTAATTACCTGTATTTTACACTGTAAATCTTATCCGGTTCCACACACCACCTAATGGTCTTTCTGCCCACTAATGCTACTGTGTGATCACTATTACTTAACTATTTATAAATTTTCTACTGTTGCATAGTACCATTGTCAGCTTATCAGTGGTGCTAAACAAATGGACACCGTTGTCTAAGAAAGCCTAAAGCCCCCCATACACGTTGCGATTTCTCGTCCCCCCTATTTTCACTTAAAATGTTATGGTCGATCGGTCGGCTGGCACAAAAAATCGGAATTCGAATTATCACCGATCGATAGGCCCAACACGATTTTATTAACAGCAGATCGACCAAAATTTACGGACAGGCCCTAAGCGCATCCCATTATTCTCCCGGTCGATCGGGCAAAATTTGTACGAAAAATGGAAACGTGTATGGCGGGCTTTATTCCTACTAAGTAAACAGGTTTTCTCATGAGCTAAACATGTTATTTCTACACGCTTCAAATATGATTGTTGAGTGGTGGGTGGGGGTCTTAGTAAAAGTCTAGACCTTTGAAGTCTGTGCCGCGGATTAAAGAAAAATGTTAAATGGGCCCCCAGGGGACACGAAAAACTATATGAGGATTGACAAGGCCACCTAAGTGACCTACAGTGTCAATAATGGATCAATGCTAATGATAGCAACTTTCTAAAGAGATGGGACTGGCCTTTAAAGGGGACTTGGCGTGTAGGTTCCCCATATAATATTCATAATCACAGCTCATAGGAGGATGCCTTCTCTCATGCAGAGCCCTTAACTCTGATGACAACTGACATTCATCCTCATCCACCTTCCAGCTTACTCAGAATCTGTGGGAGGAGGCCAAACAACCCAGCCTGGGACCTAGACCAGATGTGGACCATATCAGGCCCGTTTAGTCATTTAATCCGGCCCGTTGTCACCTTGGTGTCAAAGCGCTCCACTTGTTCCCAGCAAGAGATAATGCCTAGAAGGTGTCATGGTTTCCTTATTGAATTTGCAGGTTAACAATACAAAGATTTTTTTTCCCATATACATTTATTATTTTTATCTTTTTATAACCTCCTTCCTTCCATACCTTAAAGTGGTATGGAAATTTTATTAAAGTAATCTGTTTAAATTTCCCACCCAGGCTGGGAGGATTTGGGACTGCAGGTTCTTTGTCCGACCCCTCTGTCAAATGTTAAGCTTATTGTGGCCCGTGAGTCAAAAGGTTTGCCCACCCCTGTCCTAGACTATAGTGCTCTTACTATAGTGGAGGCAAACAAGGTAAGAAACTTGGCTGTGATGTCTGGCAAGGGTTCCTGCTTTAAAAGTTCAGCTTAATAGAATTGCATTGCATAGATCATAATTAACAAACCCTTAAAGTCTACTTTATGCAGCTTCCTGTGATCGTGTGGCAACAATGCTGCACTGTTCCTATTTTGGCATTAGAGTACACTGTGTAACATGCACTAGAATTGAGTGAGAAGATGATACAGGAGGCTATGAGCATTGTCATAGATGATTTACAAGCCTGTTCTTTGCCAAAGGGCACCTGACTCCATCTAGTTCTACAAATGGCTTTCTAGATTGATGCCATTGCCCACTCAAAGCTGCAGTGTCTAGGAGGGAGGATCATGTGAAATAGAAATGAAGGAGGGTTTGTTCGGGTGTGGGGAGTTAAAGGAAAATATGTATCCAGTTTATGGGGTACATGCATCACATAAGAACTGGATTTGGTGCTGGTTATACAGAAGTCATTAGTTGAACCATTGGGTCCACATTAAGATGGACCTGATACACAGAAACACACATTTGGCCTACAAATCTAATCCTTACTACCATGTTCCCCCGAAAATAAGACAGTGTCTTATATACATTTTTGCTTCCAAAGATGCCCTATGTCCTATTTTCGGGGGATGTCTTATTTTTCCATGAAGAAGACGACTCAGAGGGGGGATTACCATTTTAGTAACCCCTTCTGATCCTCCTGTGTCATTTTGATTGCCCCCTATTATCCCCCCTGTCCAGAGTTACAGTACAGTATCTTCGGAAGTGCCTTATATTTCAGCATGAGGCAAAAATTTAAGGGTGCCTTATTTTTAGGGAAACAGGGTATGTTGGTGTCTAGTCACCAAATTGTATGAACAAATGTATTTAATGAGAAATAGATGTATATACCCTATAGGTGTGCGGTCCTTCTCAGTTCACATAAACTGGAAAGTATTTTGTTTCTCCCAAACCGTAATTTTTCTCATTAAATATTCTTTTTTTTTATCTCCTCCTTAAATAGCTCCATTTGTCGTCTCCGCTCATAGACTCTCACAATTAACGCTATTCATAAGCCGGCTGTATTTCAAGGAGCCAAATCCGAGGCAATTATCTCTGGTGAATGTGCGGTACAACGGGAACAAAAAACACATTTTTGGATTGGAGGAATTTGCAAATAACTGGCGGTAAAGACATGAACACTTGTGATGGGCTCCGTGGTTCAATCTGCAGCCCTGGGTATTCTACCGGCTGGTGGAATTGAAACTGGATGCCATAAATGTGCAGTCTCGTAGCACTATTTGCATGCTGGGACGTGTAGATCTGTTGTGGCCAGAGATGGCATCGGCACATTTAGGGAATGGTAGATGGGGAAGATTGCATGGCAAGCTGGCACTTAATGCAGATCATATAGAAGTACGACATGCTGGGAACTGCTGTTCCATTGCAGCTTTACAAGGCTGTAATATCTACAGTGACAGCTATAGAAAGCAGCAGGGATTGCTGGTTATTGTAGTGAAACATCAGCTAGAGAAAGCACTGTGGCATGCTGGCTTCTGTATTCCAACTGGAAACGGCACCATGTGCAATCTAGGTGTTTCGTCTAGCAGAAAGACAAGAGAAGGCAATGGCAACTGTAGTTCCTGCAGATGGGTATGTCACTATTATAGCAGAAGGACATGCTGGTTACTGCAGTTCCACAGTATGCAGAAAAGGCAGTGGTGGCAGGAGGTAGCAGTAGGGCATGCTGGGTATTACAGTTCTTCAGCAGGAATTATAGTGGATAGAGTGGTAGGAAACATGATGGGACATGGGCATTAACCTCCTTGGCGTTATTCCTGCACCCAGTACAGTCAGAGTTTGCAGGCTCGCTGATCTTCTCTGGCGGGGGGTTGGTGATACCATAGCTCTTCATGTTAATGGAGGAAGCTTTGGTTTTTCCCTGTGTACTCTGCCGCGATTTCCCGTACGGCACCGAAAACATTTTTTCTAAACATCCATAACACTAGGGAGGTAAAAGAAATAGTACATGCTGGTTACTGCAATTTCCCAGCACCTAGAGAAGGTAGAAGGGCACGCTGGAACTTGTAGTTCTACAACTGCTATAAAGGGCATGCTGGGTAGTATCGTTTTTCAGCAACTGGAAGAAGGCAATGTTTGTTATTTATGCAGAATGCCATGGGACACTAAGGCTGCGTCTACACTCTGGATTTCTCCACATGTAGACCACAGGAAAACCGCGCAGTGCAGCCACCAACTGTAAACCGCGCAGTGCAGCCACCCCCTGTAATGACCGCGCTTGGGGGTGGCGTGGCAGCAGGAGCGGATTCACCTGGCGCCGTGGATTGGAGAGTGTCCTAAGGACATGGAAACATGTACCGCACCCATTGGTAAACATTGGGTGCGTGGTGTGACGCGCGCAAACCGTGCCTCATGTGTTTCTGTTTTGCCAACAGTAAGTATAGGACACCCTATAATCAGCGCCCAAAAAGTGGGTGGACGCTAAGGACATGCACAGGCCAACATGTCCACGGTTGCTGGGGCGGTATAGTGTAGACCCAGCCTAACAGAAGAATATATGCTTGCTGGAATGTGTAGTCCATCAGCAGCCCTAGAATTCACAGGAAGCCTGTAACCACAGTGATCCCCCATAAACAACAACTGAACCCATGGCTAATAACTGCATGTAATTACAAGCTCTCCTAGATGGAGGAAAGGGAACAGGACGCATTGTCTTAATTAAACGATTTTATACAAGACAACAGTGACGACAGGCTGTATCAATATTTGTGTTGCTATAATCAATGGAATAACATGGTTCAATGGAAAGATGGTCTAACTGATTAGGGCAGACTAACCTCAAATATTTCATTAAACCTTTTCCAAAAACCACTTGAAGATAAATAAATAAAAAAACCTAATCACTAAATGTGTCTTTCTCAGCTTTAACATGTTAATGCAATTGTCAGAAGAACTATTTTAAAATAATTTTGAAATAATAAATCTGATGATCCTGCTATAAAATGTCCTTCTTAATACTTTCATAGGGTGACAACATTCTCTCAGTGCTTCCTTGTTATTCTCCTCCTGTGTCACCCGGCCACAAAGGATTCTGATGAAGACTACAAATGGCCATTACTGTACATATCACACATGTGTGGTCCATTGCTTGCCCTTTCGTTGTAATGCCCATGAGAACAGAAAGTGGCCACAAAGAAGCCAGAGGAGATCAGCAGCACTGAGATACTTTTAATAAATCCTATCTGAGTAAATCATTTTTTAATGTATATTTTATGATAATTGTGCTCGTTTTATATCTGACCACACTTCTACTTTCAGCCTTTTAGATACCTATAAAGCAACCTATAAAAAACCTCACATGTAGTTGAATCTAAAAGCCTGTTGGCTGGCATTCAAGCTTAAGGCCCCCATACACGCAGCGATCCGCCGGATCGCTGCTGCCCACATGGAGCGACAGATCTATGTCGCCCAAAAAGTCAGTGGGCCAGAGAATGGACAATTCCATTACTTTAGTTGTGGAACAACATCCCTAAAGTAATGGCATGCACACAAAGGGTGCCTGCCGATCCTCTGGGCAACATGCTGCAGCGTGATGAAAATTTGGTTTAACCCCGAGTATCATAGTTTTACCTTTTATATTTACATATGCATTTGTTATATCATGCTATCTCGCAAATATCTTTTACTCTCACAGAACCAAAAATCTAACCATTATATCCTGAAGAAGTGACGCAACATGAAACACTTTTTTCTTTTATGTGTGGATGTAAATAGAAAATACCTCTTTTTACCAAATAAAGGACTGTTTTATCACCATTTGGGCGCCTCCAAGAAGCCTACTCTTTTCTAGTGGTTTACCACTAATATACCTATTAGGATCTTATCTCCGAAGAGTTTTGGGACTTGGCATCCAACTAATCGGATTATAGGCAAAGAAAGTGCGACCTTCACAACACTGTGTGGGGACAGTGAATTAATATTTCCACCTGCGCTTCAACACATCAAGGTTTCTAGTTGGATGGTAGATCTATCATATGTCTTACACACATGCCGACTCAGCCCGCATAGTATATTACCTCATACTGCTCCTCACCTGTGTCTAACCCAATATCGTTGTCTTTTTTTACTTTTTTCCCCTTCCCCATTCCTTGTTGGGTTCTACACATACACTTTTTGGGTGGACTCTCTCATTGAGATAAAACCCCCAATCTAGCCAATCTTCAAATATAGCAAATGGCACTTCTAAAATTACTATGCTATAAGAAGAACAATCATGTATCCTAAGAATTGTGGAAAAGTCAAGCATCAAATATTTTAAAGATAATATCTCCCAACATGTCCCTTTCAGGCATACATCTACTGCACACAACTGGCCATGTGCCATAGACAGTCCATTGTAGGTGGTGGTGACCCACTCACAAACAGCCCTCTGTGGGCTGTTTGTAAAACTTATTATGGAGAGAGGAACTTAGTGGTTATCATCATTATAAGAAATTGATACTCATCTCAGTGGGAAGGGAGACGGTACTGACCATTCACCCAGACATTGGTTTTCTAGTGAGGATAGGGGACTGAAATCATTGTATGCAGCCTTAAGCTAGCCACACATGGTTCAATTGACGATCGTTAAAAATTTGATTTTAATTGTTATTTTTCTCAATCGAAATTTGATTGATTGTCCCCACATTGTGTTTTAATTTTTGTACTGTTGTTTGACCTGTCCAATTGAGATTCGATTCAATAAATTAGCATACTGTAACTTCAGGAGGAGGGAAATGCAATACAGTCATTTAAACCATGCAAGCATGCATTGTAATGGCGGTGTAATGGCGATTGTAATGGCGATGTAATGGCGATTGTAATGGCGATGCAATGGCGATGTAATAGCGATTGTAATGGCGATGCAAGGGCGATTACTGGCGATTCTGTCAGTGGAGGATGTTTCTGTTGTAGTGTTTGTGCTTCTGCTCATGCGACTTCTTTCCTCCCCCCCACAAGCATTGCAATATGGACGACTATGTGAATACATCTCCCAAGTAATGTGTGTCACCCAGGTGCTTTTGCCAAGATTATAATGTACTGGATTAAAATGCAAAGATAGACCTGGGTTTTTGATCCCTCGTGACCATCATTGGTCCCTTTTTGATCACTCTGTGAACATCAATGGTCCCTTTTTGATCACTTTTGTGAAAATCGCTTTTTGATCACCTCCATTTAATCAATCGAAGTCGGGCTTTATTGCATATCAATGTGGTGTGTACTTCGATTCAATACAATCGACATACGCTTAAATGATCGACTTAGATCGAATTGATGATCGATTTGATGTCAATTGAACCATGTATGGCTAGCTTTAAATAGCCAGTCTGTAGGCAGTCGTCTCATGTCTATGCATTCCCTTAAAACAAAGAGCTGCCAAAATCACGGAATACAATCAACATTCTTAGTTAAGAAGACGGGAGGAGGCCCACGTGAGTTTAATTTTAGCTGAAGAGAAGATAGGCCCATGTGAGTTTATTTTTGGTTGAGGAGAAGGGGGGGAGACCCACATGAGTTTAATTTTAGTTGAGGAGAAGGGGGAAGCACACAAGTTTAATCACTTGAATAATCTATTAGGAGAAAGCATTGAAGACTGAATTTGGAAAACGAGACAGCAAAGAAAAATGTGTGGAGGAGACTTTCTTCAAACAAGGAGAAACAGACCTGGGCTCCATCATTAAGTTTATGGAAACAGGGTCCCTCACTTTCAAATTGAACTCCCTTTATCATTTGTTAAGGCCTCCCAATTGGTCCCTGAACCCAAGCACTGTATCATGGGGGGTTCCCATGCTCATCAATTGTCCGAAACATTGGTAGATGCAAGAGAAGGAGAAAAAAAAGTCATGAGGATGTCTCTGGACTTTACAGAGACCCTATGGGTATGTTTCCATTATACGTCAGGACCCCCTCCACTAAGCGTATTGCTTGGCAGGCATCCCAACATAGCACATAGACTTACCTGCTCGGCAGATGCTGTGTCTTCACTGCGCCGAGCCGTTCTTCCGATGAAAGGCTGAACGTGGTTGAGTACATTGAGCCTCTGCATCAGCGGATGTGTAAACAGAGCATCCGCTGAGCAGCCAAAGTCTATGTCCTACGAGGGGGTCCCGACGTATGTGGAAACAAGCCCTAAACCTTTGCCCTTAATGGGTCTCTTTAAAGAAGAAGATTACTTTAGGGTGGAAGAGGGATGTGTGCATGCATTGGAACCCAATGGCTGTACAGTTGGTTCAGAAGATCAGTACTAAATACATACAAACAACCTTTCAGCACCAAAAGCCAACTTATCTTCAAGACCTATGAATTGTTAACACTTTAGCTTTGAAAAAAAAAGATCAATATGTATTTTTTCTTGTCACTGAACAGGCATCTTACTTGGCCAATTCATAGTAAATCACTGAAAATGGTATTCTCCTTCAAACATTATACTCACATGGATGTGCAAGTAGGATGTCAAGGGACTGGCTCCAGCTCTGGACTTCTTCTACACTGGGCCTGTGATGGAGAGAAGTTAAGTACGGATAAGGGAAGACAATTAAAGAGCGATCTCACACATCTAAATTAGCATCTTTTATCACTGAACAAATCAATGCAAAGCTCTGTGTAATCTGCAAGCAAATTGCTGACTGTGTTACAGTCCAACAAAGATAAATGAAGCCTAATCGTCCTTTAAAATGCAAATGCAGCATGGTCCCTTTAAAGTAAATGTATTCATTTAGACTTTTTTTTTGGACATACGTAAAAAAAAAAAAAGAGAGGCAACATCAATTTTAATTATAAGTATACTCAATTGTTTCTATGAGTTATTTGTATCAGTACAGACATGGCTAAAAGTTTTTAGAATGACACAAATAATGGTTTCCGTGAAGTTTGTTGCTTCAGTTTATGATGGTAATGGATATATTCTAGAAGATGAAGAGTGATCAACTGAATTACTAAAAAAAAATTTCAACTGCATTTCAGTCCTCCTAAAAAAAGACCTTCTGGGATCCTATGTCCATCGCCAGTGCCATTTCTTAGTGCTGTGCTTGGTCAGGAATGGCAGCAGGCATGTGTAAGTGCATCTGCATGCAAGGTCCTCGGGAGATCGGCACCCTGGATCGGCACCCTGGATTTTAGAATGATCTGCCTTATTTAAATATTGTTGGCAGCTATATTACATAAATTTGTAACAGCTATGTATGATTTATCCATCTCCCCCTAGCTTCTTGTACCTTATCAAGCAGTGTTATAGTATGGGGGTAGTTAGTGACACTTTACAGCAAAGCCTGGTAATCGGTACCTAATTACAACTTCATTTGAAAAGCCTCATTACATATGCAGGCACGGTTTCCTTTTTTGATGAACAAAGACATGCTTTACTGCTCATCTAATTTCAGAGTTAACCTATGAAAGGGCTTTCAATAAAAATAGAAGATACCCTAAATAACCATCCTTTGTCCTGAAGGTACAACATTTGTACAAACAAATGTATTTGACATAAAAAAGAACAAAAAACAAACAAATCTGGCAGCCAAGCAGTTTCCCTAGTTTGGGCAAGCTGTGGCTCTCACTCCGCTTTGTTGGTGGGGATTTCCCCCTCTCTTTTAGCCAATCACAGAACGCCTTATATCGATATAATATGTTAATATGTTAAGCTAGCCATACACAGTCGGATTCCATGGCTGATCGATCACCTATCCGATCGATTCCGGCGATGTCAGCGGGAATCGGAGGTCCGATCGATCGGCCAATTAAGTCTGTCCGATCGCTACATACAACCTTGTCCCACGGATTCCTGGACGATTCCGTGTCCGATCGCTTACTTCCCAAATGGCAACTCCCCCTGATGTGTGCTGAATCGGATCAGAAAGACCAACATGTTGGTTCTCTGTCCGATCCGTTTCTGGGCCCCCGAACGATCGGACGTGATCGGACGGACAAGGTGGGCTTCACGTGATTCCGGGACGATCGTTTCGCGTGCACGCGCCCGGAATCGATCGTCCCGGAATCCGCTGGGAATCTGACACGTGTATGGGGGCCTTTAGACAATATGTTCTTTATTGTATTAACAGAATGCAAATTGTTCTGTGATAGGTGAAGGAGAGGGGTGACAATTCTCTTCCTATTCTAGGGGTAGTGCCGACTAACCCGGTATGAAATATACCCATGAAACTAAACATGATTACATCCAAAAAAAACTTGCAAAAGACTTAAAAATACAAAAAAGACTAAAAAAAAACAAAAAAAAACAAATATGTATTTGTCTTACAAGGTATTACCGTGTAATATGAGATGAATGAGATGGCCACAGCCGGAATAGAGACAAATGACTTCTTTTGTGCTTCTGTCTGCAATAAAGAAAAGGACATCATATAACATATACATACATTTTTTAAGTGCCTGTGTAACCTCATTCGCATTATTATGCATATAAAGGTATGATAAGGAAATAGCATCCTATAGAACAGGGCGTGTCTAACTCCGGCCCATTGGCTAAATCTGGCCACCTAGTAAAAGTTTTTTTTTTTTTAAAAACTTAGGACATAAAAAGGGACAGATGTGTCTTTGATGTGTCTTTGATTGTTCAACGTTTACGTAAAACTTTAAAGTTTACATGGAGGTTGCCACTAGAGATGGTCAAATTTTTCGACTTGCTAACTTTGTGAGCTGATTGTAAAGCCTCTGATAATGGTATCACCACCAAAATTGCTGGAGATGTAGAGAAGGGTTGAAGGAACATTTGAAAAAAAATAAATTAAGTTCAAAATTAAAGTCGAAGTTCCGATTTTCGAAATTTTTACTTGACTTTGAACTTAATTTGTGCAAAAACTATTTGTGTTAGAGACATACTTTCTTTGTAGTATACCCCCAACCCTTCTCTACATCTCCAGCTAGTTTGGTGTTGATACCATGTTCAGGGGCTTTGCAATTAACTCCCCCAGCTCCCCAGAAGGTACGCGCCGGCAGGAACGGCCTGGGATCTGACTGCAGTGAAACAGCAGGTACAATAGGACTATATCAAAATGTGTTCTACTTTGAACTAGAATTGACTTTCAGTACAAATTTCTAAATTGAAGTTATCTTTTATATCCCTGGCTATTTATGTTTATGTGTGCTTATTTCTCCTGAAGAAGAGGGTTAACCTTGCGAAACGTGTCAAGACAAGCATATGAGACAAGCATTTGAACGGACTATTATGTCTCACTAATTTCTGTACAAAACCTGTAAATAAATGAAGTGTTTCTTTTTTTCATTGTATACTTAATTGCTGCTAAAGTCCCGCCATTAATCGGTAACCTATGAGTGCTCCAGTGCAATCTTTTGTTCATGTATTTGGCAATTTTACAGGATATATATGGGGATTAACCCAATTTAATAAACTAAAAAGTTTGTTTCCATTTAAAAAACGTTCATTGTTATATCTGATGAGAAGGAACAATCTCCTAAATTGTTGACATCTATTAAATAAATATTAAGGATGGCCCTGACCCCTAATTTTGTCCCAATGTTTGAGCTTGACACCTCTGATATAGAAGATTCAAATATTCTGAAATGCTTAATTTTCTGGTACAATTGATAAGTAAATTGCCTCTCATAGTCCCCTTCCTCTACTGATGCCAATGTGTAGTTGATTGGGGACCAAACTTACAAACTTCCCCTTGAGTCTTGATCTCCTGGAATCATATTCAAGATGGCAGCACCAATTTCTTTGGCCTCTTGGGTAGCTCCAAGTCTGTTAAATCACAAAGGCAACTGTGTGCCACTTGAGCACATGAGTCTCTGGTAGCTTCTTAATGGCACAGTTCAATTAAGAACCTCTGGTGTAACTGCTATAAAGACAGGCCTGGAGCCAAAAGACAGAAACCTAGGTAGATGGACTACATGGCATGATAAGGGTTAGTAAATCTTATAAACATGCTTAGTTATGCTCTTATGTTATCTTGGTATGATATTATGATATCTTGGTCCAGCACTACCGGATTGATTGGTCAACTACTGGATGGGGGGCTCCTGTACTTTAATGTGGGAGGATAATTCACCACAACTCAGTCAGAGGACAGTGGGCGTCGGATGAATTTCCTGCCCTCCCTCAATTTTTCTTTGGTTTATAAAACTTTGATAAATTTCTTTGTTTGCAGGTTTCAAAG
The DNA here is from genome assembly GCA_036250615.1 of Ptychadena robeensis. Taxonomy (NCBI): domain Eukaryota; kingdom Metazoa; phylum Chordata; class Amphibia; order Anura; family Ptychadenidae; genus Ptychadena; species Ptychadena robeensis. The sequence goes on along the minus strand of CM070040.1, from coordinate 24,893,929 downwards.
CACCCTTGAAGGTGGTCTGGTCTTGAACAAGGTCGTTGGAAGGGATTGTCGTAGGTACAGAACTAGTAAGGTGGTATCTGCATTTTATTGTAATGGTCTTGTGTAGTGCGGCTGGAGGCCTACGTATTGGGTAATGCAAATACAGAGTGCTGGATACTTGCCTTCAAGGGACCTTCATTGTAACCTATGGTCTGTTCAATGATTGTTATATATTATATTTTGTTAGTTATGTTGGTAACCCAATCTCAATTATTCCGGCTTGTTTTTTTTGAGAAGTGAATGTTGTTGAACAATTCAGACAAAAGGGACAGCAATCTTTTATACCCTAGTCATGGAAAAGTAAAGGTAAGATGATGCAATCGGAGATTGTTTGCACAATGGCTATCTGAATAAATATCTAGCCCTGTAACGATGATTAAAGTTGAACTTGAGGTCATCAATAGAATCATTCAATCCATTCACAGTATTATTTGGATGATGGTTGGTAAAGGTACTAGCCTCAAAAAATTGCATAAAGCACCAAATACCAATCTGCAACCTAGCTCTTCTTTTCCAATTTAAAACTTTATTTTAAGATTTGATTCCTCGGGTAGCAATGGTGCCTTTTCATTTGGGTAAATGATCTCCATGATCTTAAGGAATGTTATAGAGTTTACTGTGTAAAGCTAGCCACACATGGCTCAATGAAGTAACAGATTAGAGGAATCTTGTGCACCCTCTCGGCTCTAATCTGTTCCTTCATCTGAGCCATCCACGGTTCCTTCGAGCAGGATCAATGGATTCTGCTCAAAGGAAGTCGACCAAACAGGTTTCCAACATGTTGGCAAACCTTGGTCGAAATCCATTACATTGAATGGGGACAGCTGTGTGTTCAGCTACCGTAGCTGCTCTGTGTGTGTGACCCAGCTCTGCCACCAGAATCATATGGTAATTGATGTGCCCATGTGGTGCACATTGATTACCGAATGGTTGACCCACGATCAATCACAGCGTGGTGACGTCATCACGCTGGAATTGATCGCCGGTCGATTGCACGGGAATCTACCCGTGCAATTGGGTAGTATGAATGTATTAAGTGGTAGAACATTGACAATGTACATCAATTATTCCATAGATTCTCACAGTTACCTTTGTATAGATGACTTTATTTCCACTTGTCAAAAAGGAAGGCCTTGTCTACACTGTATTAAAATCTAAGGGGCAATTGCCAAGCAAACAAACACACTGGTGCATTGGAGACATGTCGCTTTGCATCTTGTGGATATTGTGGAGCCCTGCGTTGACATTGATGCAAAGCAACACAATGTGAGTGTAGACACTTTTTTTTTTTTTTTATCTCCCTGATACCCTCCCTAATAATGCAAAAATGCATTCATGTGCATCAATAACATGCCACTAACACATGCTGTTTTTTTGGGATGCGTTAATTCTGGCACGCACAGTAGAAACATGGCTTTGTTTGAAACAAAGTTAGGTATGGCACAGGTGTAGAGAACCTCTACTATTTGGCTACCCATCCTCTACCCCACTCAATAAACGTCAATGGGACTTTGCTGTGGATGGCTGGATGTACACCATGAAGAGAAGCCACGGAACACAGAGTTCCTGTTTTGTAGAAATGTGTGGAGGTTTAGACAGGAGAAGAGGATGAGTGAAGTTTTATCCTTAAACAGGTAAACTCCTAAATTAAGTTGACAACTTAGCATTTCCTGATGACAAAACACCTTCTTATAGTATGAAAAGAGGGAGATGTTTTGTAGTCCAGCCATAAAGCAAGGGCAAGGCTTTCAATATGACTGCAGCAAAGGCAGTGTTATCTGCTCACTACAGGAAATTAGGGGCTTAGTAATTTCCTTCCAAATCTCCAACTACAGAACAATACCTGTTACATTAGTAAATGGATAAAACTTTGCATGTACTGAAGCATTTTTTTGCCAGACATGGACTTTTATTTAGAGGACAGGGATTAACCTCCTAAGTGTTCATGACGAGCCCATCTCGTCCAGAGTTTGTGTGAAGAACAAACTCTGGATGAGCTGGGCTCCCATGAATGCCGCATATGCCCGGAAAGCTACGGCGATGCTGCTTCCAGCCGCAGCATTTCACTGAATGCGTCACAGTGACGCGGAAGGGGGCGAGGGTGGGCAGTGCCATAGACCTCCATGTTAATGGAGGGGCCTCTGCTTTCCAGCCCTCACAGCCAGTGTCATGAATGAGGGAGAAAATGGCAGTGCTGCGGTGCACTAGGGAGGTTAAAGTAGACAGTTCAGTATATTCTGTGAATGGTAGGGTTGGAAATAAACACTCTACTAATAAACTTGTAAGTCAATAAAAACAAATCCCACACCGTGACGAAAAGTCCTCTTCCATACTCACTCCTTCTTTTTGTGTCTTGGCGCTCGGTCAGTTTCACACACGGATCCTAGATCTGTCTCCACACTTGAGGCCAGCGACTGCAAATGGGAAATATAATAAGGGGGTTAGCGGGAGTTAAGGGGAAACTGCTGCATTTTGTCCTTAAACACTAATTTAAAACTTTGTATGTCACATTCAAATGCAAAAAAACATGAGAAAAAGTATATAGTCATTGACAATACTTTTAGTAAACGACAGTCATTAGTAGTTACTCTGATACTATGCCAATCAGGAAGGAGTGAAGCTGGATGCCTAAGGCGTTTGCTAGGGCAGACATAGGCCCTCCAGCAATGCAACTGATTCCATGCTTCTTGTCAATCCATTGCACTGCTTACATCTTGGCCCGGTCTTCTTCTTAGTTTGGCATCATCACCTATTTTTATTGGCCGAGTCTTGGATGATGAAAAAGCCCTGTGCACGTGCAAGGAAGTGAATTCATTCTGGCACAGAAGGAATGCCAAGAACGTAAACCGAGCTGCCCATGTTGCTAAGCCAGAAATGTATTTTGTTATAAACTTTAAAGCAGAACTCCAGCCAAAACTGATTGTAAGGTATTTTGTCGTACTACACGTGTGCAAAGTACGATCGCAAATCGATTGTGTTTAATTCAATCATACTGTGTGGTGGTACAATCAATTGATGTTACACTGGAGCAGGATCATAAAATCACACAACGCAATGGAATCTCAAGGTAGCCATACACAGGTCGATTTCACACTCGATTCCTGGCCGATCGATCACCAGGCACGTGCACGCCGATCGATCGACGAGGAATCGAGTGCAGCCCACCTTGACCGATCGACATGGCCCCCAAATTGGATCGGCCAGGGAACCAACCTGTTGGTGTTTTCTGATCGATCGGGCACACATGAATGGACGTTGACATTTGTGAATCGATCGACTAGTAACAGAATTGTCCAGGAATCGGTGGCCTAAGGTGGTAGGCACAGACTTGTATGGTCGATCGATCAACACCTGTGACTTCACCGGAATCGTTCGGATTGTCGATCGATCGCTCAGGAATCGACACGTGTATGGCTAGCTTAAGACTGATCATGCAATAGTCAACAATCACTTCCTGTCCTTAATGGAAATCTCCCCAATTGGTATTAAGACACAACAGGGACACTTCTAATTATAACTTCCCCTTTACAAAACTAAAACAAAGTTTGATCGGAGTTCTGCTTTAGGTAAATCTCCATTCCTTTTTTTTAAATTTTGAGGTGCTAAGGTGATGAATTCCTCCAATTTCATCTTAAATCTCCTGCCGCTCCCAAAATCCATTGTTTCCCCGTGTGGCGCAGCTTTAATCCTTGCCGTCATTAATCATTAGTCTGTAAGAGCCACCCGGCCACATTCCTGGCAGGTTCTGGATGTACAGAACATTGCTAGACAAGACATGATTGCGCAGCACAAGCAGCCAATGGCTATAGATTTTTTTAATATCTTTCCCAAATCTGCCAGAGGATACGTTCATTCACCTACATTACAGGCTCCATCGCCCGCTGCAAATGACTCATGCCTGACTAGGTACACTTATCCTCAATGTCGTCATCAACTCTGAAAACATTCCAGTGACACATAAAATGAATGGAACCCCAAAATATAATAAGCTTCCTTTGGCACGTGACGTATAGCATTGTGAGGGGTTTGTTACGAGAAAAAAAGAAATAAATAAAAAGGTGGTCCTGTCTGAAATCCAGACTTTAACCTCCTAAGATATAGTAAAAATTGAAGCAGTGTTATAAGCAGGGTGGATTTGATTTAAATCACGATTTAAATCACTAGTCAGTAAGGCTTAATTTAAATCAAACTGATTTAAATCAAGAATTCTTGCTGGTATAACTTTAAAATGCAAGTAGATGAAGATTTTTAGAATAACAACTTTTCAAATTAGTTTTTTTTATCCCCAGTTTAGGTTAATCATTCATATTTGGAGAACCTTTCTGTTGCACCTAGTTTTGAGAACTGCAAAGGTAAACCAAGCATCTGTGGTAATATCTTGTAGGCAGAGAAACTGCCCAACGATCTTACAGAAACAGACAGAAGTTGATGAGGGCATAAGCACATCACCCAAATTTCTCCTTGAATAAACATGGTTGAGGGGACACAAAAGCAATACATTTATTATACACAGTGCCAGAAACGAAGTAATGACCATCATATCAATCAGAAACCATGCGCAATGTTGCGGATGTACACATCTGTACACATGCTTAGACAATTAAAATAGTCCAAATGGCACAAATTTCATCCCAACGCGCGTTTCGTTGAAGACTTCTTCAGGGGGTACGATATGTCATTTCATAGGCCAAATCTACATAACACAAACAGCCAACACAAGGGGATCAGTCATATTGAATAATCAAATCGATATAAAAGTGGACACAGACCCTCAGGGGTCTAGAAATAGAATGTTGAACTCCCCTTTGGACACTTCTTATGTATGTGCAAAGGGGTTCTGCATTTTTTTTCAAGTGCTTTGAGCACTTTTATAGGCAATAAACACCCAAAACACCCACGGGCAGCAGGGGACACCCATGTAAACCTAAGTTTAATGTCACCTTCGCCATTGACTCAACACATTTTACCTTTTTATTTTACTCCTTACTTATAATCCCAAGTTATACACAGAGCATGATAACTCATTCACACATTCCTATAAAAGAAGGAAAATGAAAATAGTTTCTACTTTTCTCATGTTTATATTTCACTCCACGTTTTTGGACCATTATTTGTGACCTACAAATAAAAGATCACATGTCAGGGGGGTTATGGGAAAACAGCTGTGTTATGAAGGATAGGGATTCGTGAGAAGGCGACAGGAAGTCATGGGTCACATTTAAGACCCCAAACATCCCTCTTTCAGCTCAACACACATTTCTACGAATTCCTATCTGAAAATTCCTCCTCGTTGTGTTCTGGCTGCTTTTCCTTCCTCTGCCCAGCCTTGGCCTGGTGGTGTTTCTGGGCCTACAGCTCATAAAATCCAGACTAAATTTATCCACTAACAAGACAGGCCGCAGGGCAATCTGCCAACATTCTTCCTTTTTTTAGCCTTTCGTACTGTAATAACCTCCCTTTTTTTATCCTCATGCACATCATTAAAGTTGGCCTGAAGGTCTGTTACATTGTAGCTAACATTTCGAAATGTCAATTGTGCCCTGAAAATTAGGCCTTTCCTGGTATGTGAGGTACCTACTCCTTTACAGAAGTGCAGTGTGAGATCAAAGAGATGGGATCAGATTCAGAGAGGTTATTGCTGCTAACTAATCATCTTGCTGGAGGATTTTGTATAAGGAAGAAAAGCACTGCCTCAACCAAGATGGCTGTCTGGACGCGAGTTCAGTTCTTTATGGTGGGGGGGGGGTAAGTAAAAAAAAAAAAGAGATTAAAAGGAGATATCTCCTCTTTGGGGTCTTTTCCATTTCACAGATGAAACTCAATGTTATTCTCCTGCTTACTGCAAACTTAAACATCTCTATATCTTGTCAGCAAAATATATATTCTGTAGAATTGGCTTATGCATAATTCACCTATTATTAGATGTTAAATAAATGTACAAAAATTGAGGGGGGCATTGCCAGGTCATGGCACCCAGGGCACATACCATAGTACCAAGAGTACATGCCATGGCACACAGAGAAACATACCTTGGCATCCAAAGCACTTACCCTATCACCCAGATTACATACCCTGTTTTTTTAATGGCTGCCCCGATCTCCTATACAATATGGACCACATACATTTTACATGCAGTTTTCTTTTTAATTTCTCTATCCTTACTTTTTTTTCAATCCAATGATTATACATTTGAATTATATTTCAGTTATGGCACCATAATGAGGCCTCAGATTTGTTTTTACTATTACAATACTATGTTAGTTTAAACTAAACCAGTCGATATGTTATTTAAATAGCTCACCATTTTTTCAAGCCCAGAGGTGCCCAGGGACCCTAGAAATGCCTGATAAGACAGATACCACCACACACATATAGAAACCCAAACAATTTCTTCAGAGAACACAACTGGCTACTCTGCATTATCTGTCCAGTGCCTCATTCGTAAAACTGTCACCAGTAACGATCACTAACGATTGTTTCCGGTGACAATTAAGGAGAGTTTTTAAAACGCACTCGGAATGAATAATGGAAATCACAACAATATTCACAATCTTCACATTACAGATTATATATCAACGCCCCAAACAGGCCCCCCTAATCTGATTGTACTGTTTCTCAATACCTATCTCTGTAGCATGGCTTCATTTTTATATTTCCACTGAGATGCGTCATTGTAATGACGCCATACATATGAATCAGAGTAAATTGCAATTCAATCATCACCTCCCCTTATCCTTTCCCTCTCTCTCACATCATCCATTGTTGTCTATTGATAGGTGCAGTCCCCACTAGCATCAAACTCTTCCACTAGCATCAACGCAGGAGCTTCACACATCTAATTTTTTTCCATTGATAATCAATGGAACAGTACACTTCATTTTCAATGTGGCTTCCCATGTTGCCCTAACTTGCCCATTAAGAATGCATTAAACGCCATAAGACTATAACGCCACATGCCAGAAAAGCATTAATATTGAGAAAATGAAAAATGCGCCAGTGGAGACTTGGACTTGGCAGTCAAGCACTCATTTTTGGAGTCACCCATTTCCGCTTCCAACTGGCTATGAACCCTGACTGCATGCTTAACATGGGGGCGATAAATAAGTGATAGGCAGACTTGGTCTTAGTGTCTTGTACTTCTTCTATAGTAGGGTCGGAGTGGGAGAGAAACAACAAGAGCCTATCTAGGGGTTGGGCTGACTTTTGGCCTAACAATGGGCCGCCTGGTCCCAAGTCCTCCCAGCATGGGTGGGAAGTTTAAACAGATTACATTGATACATTAATACATTTTCCATACCACTTACATAATAATCATATTGCCAAGAAGGTTATAAAAAAATTAAAAATAAATAAAATGTATTAAAAAAAAGAGGCTTTTTATTGAAAACCTAAACATTCTATTGCAGACATGGGCAAGCTATGGCCTCTAGTAGGAGACCATCTTTTATGCATTATCTTCACTGGGAGCCGAAGCGTCATAACACCAAGATAACCAAGGGCCAGATGAAAATACTAAACGGGCCTAATATTACCTGCGGGCCATATTTTGCCTACATCTGGCCTACAAACCGCAGGAAGACTGAGTAAACCTCGGCTAATCCAGACAGAAAACACATGCTTCCGCATCTGTCCACATCAAGTGGAGCCATAGCCAAAGTCACCACTGTGGTGCTTCTTCCTTCACTCTCCAGTCACAGACTAGCATTGGGTTGGGAAGACAGTGCTCATTTCTTACTTATTATTGTCGTTTTTACTAGAAAGGGATGAGCATCAAGAAGCACAATAAGATGATAATATTAATAATAATAATCGGTAGTTATTATTTAAATCTACCAGAATGACCAGCTTTCCAGAGAATCACAAATTTCTCCTATGGTCTCTCTATCTTCCAGAATCCTACACCACCTAGAAAATAAGCACAGACATAATGAGAGACATGGCTCCATTTAGATGACTCCCAACTACGTAAAGGAAGGCTTGGACGTTGTGTACAGGGCCCTGTGCCCACCATCACTCCCACCAGTTACCGTGGCAACAGATGTAGGATCTATAAAGATGGCAGCTGCCAGATTGGAAGACGTTGATGGTATTAAGATCTGGCAAATGTTAACGGTGAGCCGAATGCAATATGACGATATAAAGAAAACACATGAAATGCCAGTTTGTTATGTTCTGCGTTTTGTGCTCATTAGTGAGCTGAAAGAAAACATTATGCTTTCTGGATAATAAAGTTAAAAAAAAGAAAAGAAAATAGGGATATAAATAATAAAAACCAAACAATAATAATATTGAGTGTAATATATATATATATATACACACGTTGTCATGCTAAGAAACCGAATATGAAAGGATCAACGGGTGAAATAAAGCTAAACAGGATCTTAGGGCATGTTTCCTTGGCGTTATGGTCCGCCGGCCAGAGGTTGACGTACTGCACTATGCTAACCTTTGGACCAGAGGGTCGGCTCAATGCCGTGGAAACAGCTGGTGAGATAGGCGTGTATATGGAACGCAGTGGATGTCGACGGAGCCCATAACGCTGTGGAAACATACCCTTATAAAAAGGATTTATTCAGGACTGGTGAACTACAATTCATTACTTTTTATTTTTATATTTTTTGTTTTGGTTTAGATGCTCTAAATACCAAAGAGATTTATTACTGATTTTGTTGTTTTCATTGGAAGATTTTTACTACTTCCTGTCTGACACTAACTTATTCAACAGGAAATGCAGGACAATGTCTCAGTGGAGTAACACATAACTGATCAAGGTTATACTAATACTGCATCAGTTAAAAAAGCAAATTTGGTCTGACAACAAACTTGACCAGCACCTGAACTTTACCTACTGTAGTCACACCTCGACCCAATATCTGGCGAAATCAGAGAATATTCTGTGTCATGTGCAAGTAACCCCAGTGTCAGGGCTTGTTTCCACTGGTGCGTTTTCATGTGGATGTGTGCGTTTGTAACCGCGCGGCCGAAACCGCATGGCGTTTTTTTGAAGGCAAATTTTTTCAAACGCGCCCAGAATCCGCATGCCATTCGTTTTTGCGCGTTTTAAACCGTATCCAATGCTTTCCTATGGATGCGTTTTGGGATGTGGATGCGTTTCAAAACGCTGTAGCTAGCGTTCACAACCGCACCCTAAACCGCATCCGAACGCGCACAAACACACCAGTGGAAACTATAATGATGTTTCCAATGGATGCGGTTGACTGCGGTTGCGGCCGCGCGGTTACAAGCGCTAGCAAACGCGCAAAAACGCATCAGTGGAAACAAGCCCTCAGGCTGATTTGGCTGCGGTTCAAAGAATAAATTGATAGTTATCAGTAATGTATTTTCAAGCCATTCAGGGAGCGTGGGGAGGGTGCAAAGAAAAAGGAGAAAGGTTTTACTGTGATTTAATCACACTTGAGCTTTTGAACTCTGTATACAAAAAGCTTTTTTTTACCAAATCTTAAGGGTGAAGGGTGAAAGGGGCCTACAGCGCCTCCTGCTGTGTGGAAATAAGAACTGTTCATAATAATTCATACATAAAATATATATTTTGGGGATTTTATTGCTTGGTCCTTCCCATCATAAATAAATATTAGTGATGATGGGCAGACATTCTTACAGACATAGTTCTGAGACCTCCTTGTAGAGAAATCTCATGTACAGTATACACAATATGGTCAAACCTTTGTTTAACATCAAACCATTAAAGGTGGCAAATTCTCCTGGGAAAAGTCCTCCTGCAAGAGAACTTGTAGAGAAGCCTGTGATCAGGTTGATCTTCCCCGATTTGCTGCTCAGGATGATATGATCACATCTCATTTCTGTGTTTGCTAAAACCACATCAGTCAGCTAGAGAAATACTATTTAACCAGCTGATCAAACTGATCATGTAGTTCTCCATAAGTTGTACAACTTTCACAGGAAGAGTTTTGCATCCCTACTGACCATCACTCTTAATCCTAGTTAGCCTCTCTGTGATTTAAGACCAAAACGTACAAAAGGTAAAACTCCTTGAGCTACATATAACCTTGAGAAACACCCTTTCAATATATTTGGAACCAAACAAAACGTAGAGAGAGGGGGAGAATACAAAATTAGTAATTTTTTACCCGTATGAGTAATTGTTGGCCACAAAGTGGAGGTAGGTCTGTAAGGTCTGTCGCTTTGGATGTTGTGCCGGATAAAGATAGGCCCAGCTATATGTAGGTGGTGCACACATACTTGGGTGTTTGTCGGTTTTGTCATCCCCTGTGTGGGTTATGGCGTCTCTGGTCGTCTAATATGTCTGTCTAGATGCTGGTTCACTAATTATGGTCATTTTGTTTCTGTTGGTTTGGGTTTTGGTTTAGGTGTTTAGGTGAACTCTTTTAGTGACAATAGGTAGGAGAACTCCTATTTCCTCCTAGAAGCTACATCTGGGGGTGTAGCCTGGTCTATGCTAGCATTACAGATGAAGAATGTTGCATGAGTAAGTTCCCAAAACCAGTTCTCGTCAGTGACATCACATGACAAGGAAAGACCAAGGTTAGGTCAAAGATCTACAAATGTTTAGAAAACACGCAAACTAGGTACAGATGCTCATTACCTGCCCGTGTCATGTTATCATCATGTTCTTTTATCTCTCAGTCTGCATTATCAAATTTCATCTCATGTTTTGTTCCATGCCCTTATTTTTGTACAGTTAAATCTACAGTGTAACTTCTCTCCAGCCTTCCTCCTACTTCTGAAAACACAATGTCAGGATTGTGGTTGGACTGGATCATATACCACCAGTCACCACACCCATGTCCTATCCTGCCCCAGGGCTTGCTATTAACATTCATGGTTTAAGGCACCTGAGCTATTTCTGTCCTAAGTGATCCACCACTGTCAAACCTAAATACACAAACGACCAGTTATATCAGCAACACTCGGACACAAGCCCTGCTGGTTAAACACACGTGTCTCTGTATGTTTAGGCCTATTCATGTAGAACACAAGTTATACATACCTACATACATATACAAGGGAATCAATGTTAACAGAATACTAAGCCCCCTTTGCCACTAAGTCACTAATCGACCAGGAATCTCCTGCATGTCGAATTGCACGGTAATCTGGCATGTTTGCAAAACATTACCATCCGGTCCTATTACTTTGGATGGCGGTGGCAGTCCCCTTACAAAGTAATGTCCGGCACACAAACTCAAAGCCCCCTTTCTGTCTGTCACCCTGCAGGAGGAAGACAGATTCATAGCTCCCTTCTGCCACCCTGCAGGAGGAGGACAGACTCATAGCTCCCTTCTGTCTGTGTCACCCTGCAGGAGG
>CM070040.1:24865513-24882483 GCA_036250615.1 Ptychadena robeensis | reverse complement strand
AGGAGGACAGACTCATAGCTCCCTTCTGTCTGTGTCACCCTGCAGAAGGAGGACAGACTCTTCTGCCATATCCTATGCAGGCAAGGTTTTTTTGCATGTTTTAATTTAATATTCAAAAGGCATGATGTATCTGTAGTGTTTTTAAACACTACAGATATACAATGACCTTGAAGAATAAGAACCTTTACAGATAAACAGCATGATGGTTTATATCATCTCAAAACTTACCTTAAATGATCCCATAAAAAATGACAGGAGATTATGTTTTGCTGCTGAAACTTTTGCTGCCTTCCTCTTTTTCCTCATGGTCTTTGGTGATGGTAAACTCCACCCACTGCTAGACTTGTCCTTTTCCCCTAAAGGCTCTTCCCTGCCTCCCGTGTCCAAATGGGACTCACTCCGTGTCCTCCACATGGATCCGGGCACCCCCAGATTTCTTCCATCCGACCCTTCCTCCTCATCACTGTCACAAACCAAGTTTCCAGCACTAAAGGAACGTTCCACCCGCACCTCTGGCACGGGTAAAGAAGGACTCTTTTGGGTAGTTGAGTCAGGGTTGTCCGCAGGAGGTGGTCTTCGGATTGCTAAACGCTTCCAATGTTGAGGGTTATCAGGAGAGAGGCAGGTGTCACTGCCAGACTTGCGAAGTGGGTTAAACACATGGAGCATCTGTAAAGGAAGGAGAGGAGATCTGTAAATTATTTTTGTAGTTGCGTCTTTGTTATTGTAAGCAATAGATAACGCCTGAAGAATCCAAACAAGACCACATTTTCCTGGAGAAGTATCTCAAAAGTGTATTGAAACCCATGAACAAAACTGCCACATATTGGAGCTTACTGGTCTTCAGACATGGTAGCTGCATTAGTTTTTTTTGTTTTTTACTATTCCTGATTATTCAGTCAGAAGCACAGGACCCCATCAAGGTTGCTACATGGAGAGGCAGTAAAGTAAAAACCACTCTGTAGAACTACAAAGGAGGAAGAAGAACCTGCTTATTTAACACATTTCTATCCACCTATTTACATATACCATTACAAACTAAACACAACACAGGTTCTTAAACATCAACACACAATAGTTTGTTTACTGTAATCTAATCACATATTGATCCAAGAAAACTGCGATAGACCATGGTGTGCTATAATTTGCTTGTTATGAAATAATCCCTTTAGATGTGTAAATATAATTGTGTTTGTACACGTGCATGGCAAACAAAGCAGAGGGGTGTGTAGTGAAGGAGCGGGACACGGGACAGGTGAGATAGACAGGTGTGTGGAGGGAATACATGGGGAAGGATATACGGGTCACTTGTGCCAATATGGGCAACTGATGATAGCAATACAAAATAAAAGGACATGGTTCGTTACATGGAAGGTCCTCATTGTATGATGTTATCAGTAGCATGGTAAAATGACAGCAACCCCCGATTCCTACCTTGGATAATTGATAAGTGTCAAACTCATGGGGTAACTATGGAAAAGTTATTACTCTTGCTAAGGTAGCAAGAATGGGTATAGCTACCCTGGTGGTCATAAAGTTTCTGTAGACACCAGGCTGGAAGGCAGATTAAATGGTAGGGAATGGAAAGCTCTCCTAGAAAACATTCTCCTGCAAGAGAACTCATGAAGAGTAATTATCACTGCTCCGATTGGCTGATCCTGTTTATCTACAGGGAAGACATGATGTAGTGATCGTTATTGACCAATCAGGTCGGGCATGTCTTTCCTGAAAAAAAGAACTTTATAATATTAATAATATTAATAAAAGTCAGTAGCTTCTTAGAACATCAACGAGCCAATCACAGAATGAGGAAATGACATTTAAGCAGGGGAATTCCACACATACACCAACGGTGAACAGAAATGCCACCATGTAACTATACGGCAAGTATCTGACATTTAAATTGTTGGAATGTTTTAGAAAATGATAGAATCAGATTGTAATGGAAAGGTCATCCTACCGACATTAGGTTACATAATTGATTACCAAAACAAAATTAGAGTGCAGCAACATCAGAACCAACAATAAACATGGAGTCTAAAGAATCCAGATATCTTTGTAGACCTTTAAATGTTGCTGACCTATCAAAGACGAGAGGAGTGTAACCCAATCTGAAGTGGTAGAATTGCAGAGGTCAACATGGTCAACCAAAAAGACAGAACCATCGAGTGTGGGATATATCCAAGACATTTAGTAAACACATATGTAGACAAAATCTGATGGGTCTTTAATAAACATCATATACTTGTTAATGTATTTCATGCCCAACAATACAAAGAAGACAGAAGCTTGTACTCCCAAATGGCCCAATGCCCAAAAACAAGAGTAACATGGTAACTGGAGGAGTAACAACTATTCAACAAACAATTGACCTAACATAGCAAATTCTACAGTCAAACCCAGCAGTTATCCTACCTAAAGGGAGATTCTTTTTAGGAAAGCGAGGAGTACCTTTTGGCCAGAGAGGACAACTTGTTCACAAAGGGAGAGAAAGAAGACAAGTTGGAACAACCATCCCTGACGAGGAGAGAGGGCCTTTGTCATTCTAATCTCTACCCTGGTGGTTTGACAACATTTCACTCTGTCAGTCATGGAAGTCAACGGAAAACACCCATGCTTAGTCCCTTACCTCAAGAATGAAATTATGTAACTAAAATAGGGTGGTTCCACTACTTTTTTCTTGGCAATCAACATATTGACACAATTCATGGTGATTAAATATGTTTATGATATGAATGTAGATACAAATAATAGGATATGTTTCCAACTCTTGTACATGAAGTAGTAACGTCTACTAGCTAGTCTAAGTGATGTTCTCCTAGACCAGAGGGGGGCAAACTTTTTGACTTGAGGGCCAATGGGCACAATTGACAGTGGGGCCGGACAAAGAACCTATTAGGGCCTTCCTGGTTCCAAGTCCTCCCAGCCTGGGTGGGAAATATAAACAGATCACATTGATAAATTGTCCATACCACTTACAAAAACAATAATCATACTGCCAGGGAGGTTATCAAAAAAGAAACAAATTTAACTGCAGACATGGGCAAATGATGACCAAAAAGGAGATTTTTGTGTTACCTTTCGGAAGTTTGTGCATTACAAAGTAACTGGATTGTAAACTAAAATCCCATTCTCATGGTTGGTTGAGAAGGTATCATTACCAGTGGGCGGGAGGTTGAAAACCACAATCACCCATCAACTGCAGTTTATTTCAGACGGTTGCCCGCCACGATGTGGTTTAATTTTCCCCAGGTTTGTCACCACCACATCGTTCGTTGTTTAGATGAATGCTAGAACATTGTAACCCCATGTTAACCCCCTACTCCCTTTTTCCCTTACCTTAAGGTCACATTGAGACCTAGACTCAGACAATACGCATGTGTCTTGTTAACCGACATTTTGGATCACTGGTCCTTGTTATATTTGATATACTTGACTTTTATGTCCTGATTTACAGATTGTTTCCTTGTCTTTAAAACAATAAAAATTTCAATAAAAATTATTGAAAAGAAAAAAAAAGACCCTTATGACTTTACTGAAGACCCTTTTTTTTCCAATGTTTAAATCAAGTGAGGAAGAAATATAGTGGTCAGGTCTCATTAACAGTGCTATGTTCTAAAGTAAGGGACAAAGATAAGCCCATGTCCCAGTCTTCTCCCTTGTGGTTTGTGACAGTGTTGCACTCTGCTTATGGAGGAGGGGGGAACAAGAGAGGGAATTCTACAAGATAATAGGCTGAAATCAGACGGCTGGAGAGGGGCACTGCTTCTATCAGCAACAGCCGAGTGGTTGCCCATAGGTTCACCATGGGGGCTGCTGTCAGGTGATTGACAGCTGCCGGCACGATATGTGTAACTGCTGTAAGCAACATCTATCCAATGAGCAAATGTATGAATTCAGCCCCCAAAGAATGTCACAGCACCCAAACAATTCTGAACTCCTCACCTCAGTACCTGCCATGGGTCAGCAAGCCAAAATATGACCAGGGACGTTTCTTGCATAGGGGGTGTACGTAATTATACATGTGGGGTGCCAGGGCCTCAAGCACCTGCATACTTTGCATAGCGGGAGAAACGGCCTTGAATATGACAAAAAGGCAGCTAGGTCATATTTCTCTTGTGGCTAAACTGAAGTTTTTTTCTAGAACATTTTTAGGATTGCTGGAAGGTGCGCAAGAAGGACTCTATTAATGGATGCCCAATATTGCTCAGCACCACCTTAGGCCTTAACATGTTACGCCGCAACAAGATCTGAGCCAGGGAAGCTTTAAGATCAGAGCGGCCTCTCAACAGTCAAGTGCTCACAAGTCTTACAAGAGAACTTTTACAGTCAGCACAAGCTGCTGTTTACCCAAATATACCCTGAAAGGAGATCCCTTGTCCGGCCTGGCCTCAGTCCCGCTAATTAAAGGTTTACTGGGGCCAGAAAATGGTAATTTAACCCGGAGCAGCCGAGCAAAGCGCCATAAAGATCGACTGGAGCTGCAATCATGTGAACAAATGCATTCAGCTCCCTCCTGGAAGGAATGTCCGAGACCTGAAAAAACCTTTCCGTTCCCTGCCCAGGACTGAAGGACTGACACCGCAGAATGTGCAATCTGCCAGCCACTCTGCTATACACAAGGCACAAGAACACCTCTTGACTTCTCAACCCTAGCTGGATGACATTTTTTAAAGAACTTGACAGCGTGACCGCTTGTCACCCTGTAAGTGAAAGGCCCTTAACCAGAATGCTCATTACCTCAAACTTAATATTTGATGGTTCACATTACATAGGGGAATCTTTTACGCTGCGTTTGTCTGGTTGAAACTAATAACAGATATGTAATTCTAGTGTGTAAATCTCAGCTTGTGTTATTGAGCTTTGTAAACAAGTACAACTAAAAAGGTTTCTAAAAGTAAACCTAAAGCTCAACCCATTCGCTTAGACAGCAAAAACAATATAATAAGGAATAATTCAAAAGATGAACCTCCCTGGCATTACAGTCAATATTTCAGAGCAAAATTTTTTTTGCTTTTTAATTTGGTCCACAATGTTGTTTAGCAGGTACCCAATTGAATTGAAGGTGCCCATACACAAACCCCCCAAAAGACACCTGGTACCAAAGGTGATTAAACCAATTGAAAACCGATCTGTCATGTTGGTAACTTAAAGTCGATTGACGGGTTTTCTAGATATTGGATTCGATGGTACTAATATGAAGCATGTGAACCAATCTAAGGAAAGGAATCCATCGGTTTTAAATTGATCACACTGTGTGGCGTTACAATCGATTGATTCAAAATAAAATTTCGCACAAGACGATGTCGAAGGGTGTATGGCTAGCTTTAGCTAATTTTCAACCATAGATAATGGACCTTTTCCCTTTTTAAGTAAAAAGAATTCTTGAGCCCCAGTTGCCTAGGCTGAGATCAGGTCATCAGTTTCGGGAGATAAAGCAAATGCTTTAATCATCCTGCACCCAACTGTCAGAGCCTAAAGGTACCCATACACAGGTTGATTTTTCTTTCAGTTTCCGAACGGTCAATTGCCGTTCTCGTTCGTGGCGATCATTCTGGAATTGAACACAGCCCACCTGGAGCGATTTCCAAAGAAATGTTGATCGAACAAGGATCCTTAATGACCCTCGTCCCTATCCAAAGTATCTTCCAGGAATCGATTGCCCAAGGTAGTGTGCATCCATGAGTCCAATGATCGACGACAAATTGCAGCATAGTGACATTCCTTTGGAGCGGGATCAATCGCTCTAGCTGGGCTGCGTCCGATTCCCGAATCGACCCGTCTATGGTCGGCTTAAAGCTAGCCACACATGGTTAGATTTTAGCATTCAATCTAAATTTTTTTATGAAAATTTCATTCAATTGAAAGAAAATCGTCTGCACACATAGTACAATTGGCGATTATTGATTGTTTTTTGTAAAATTGTAATGAATCGTGATCGGACAGGTTGAAAAATTTCGGTTGATTGTACAATCCTCAAACTACATTCCTTGCAGCTTTTTTTTGGTCGAGTCAATGATACTCGATGTGTGTGGCTACTTCCCTTTAACACATCACTTCCGATTGAAAGTAAAATCGTAGAGGAATTTAATCGTCGATTTTTAATTACTTCTATGAACTTTTCAGTCGAAATTGAACAATAATACTTCCCATGTGGTGTACATCGATTAAATTAAAATCGTTTTTTCATCGAACTGCAAAATCAAATCTAACGTTGATTGAACGCTAAAATTGAACCATGTGTGGCTAGCTTAAGAGGCCGATCTGCATCAGACATTTGTAATACAACAAGGCCTGCACAGGCACCAAGACACAGATCAATAGATGAAGACCCAGGATGAAGTCATCAAGATGGCCCAGACAAAGGTAATGACAGGGCACTACGACATGCAATTCTCCACTTTAAATGCAATGTTTATTTTTTATTTTTACTCACACTGAACAGACTTCCATTGGGAATAGAGTCTGGAATACAAATTACTGTCAACCAAGGGAAGAAAACGCTCAATTACAATGAGAGCGTCCCCTATTATCACAGGTGATTGGACACAATTCATGGTGGCTGGTGAAAGGGGGGTTACCGCGCATCATGTGTTCTGTGACCAATCTCCTGTAATAACGAGAGGATGGTTTCAATGTTACCCGCCACTAAACAATCAATTGTGTAAGTGCAGGAAAGGGAAAAAGAAAGAACATGAATAATGAATCTGAACAATGTTAACAACGGGATTCAATTATTCTGCCTTAGCACAGAAGCATTATACCACATGATTTTTTAAAACTCAGTTTTACCTCTAAAGCAGCTTGTGGGCATTACAGTTTCTGACTCGTTAATATAAAAGGTAAAGGGGTATTATATAATTATATCTCTGTGGCTGAAACATGTGACACACATAACACAAACAGAGCCCCGGGTAAATAGCTGTGCACTAGGGGACAATAAAGTGATTATTGTATTACAGATTCTTAACAAGTAGTTACAAAACTTATCATACTAACCTCACTAGCTGCTTGTATTATGCAGCAATTCTTCCTCAAATAGTTTGTTTCGGTCAGGTCTAAAAGTTCTCATCACTTGGGCTTGTTTACATTACACTAGTATTTGCTACCAGATAAAAAAAAAAGGGAGAGGATTTTGATGCCTCTTTTAAGAAATTTTTCTCAAAGTGAATACAGCTACAGTGAATGGAGGGTTGGTTTAGTTATTTTACCACTTGTTTTTTTTTACTCCATTTGGCCTTATGGACCCATAAGAACTGCATGTCCATCACAGCCAATGGAGTGTTTTGGCCGCGGTTTAAAGTGCCAAACCAAAGTCACCAAACACAGCGACAACATGCCTGTTTCCAAACAATGGGTGTACAAGACTCACCTAGATCGACCTAAATTGACCCCCCCAAAAAATCGATCAATAAGTAATCAAATTTTATCGACTGTTATTTTGTTGTGCCCAACTGATTTTGGTTCGATTTAAATAATTAGCATACTGATACATCCGGCGGCAGACATTTTGGTGTGTTTACAATCAACTTCCATTAATTATGCTTTTGATTGATCAAACCAACATCGATGAAATATCGTTTTCTCCATGGGGGGGGGGTATTTCAATCACAGTTCGTTCGATAGAACCAGCATCAATCATAGGGGAGTGGAAACCATGCTTGTCAACCCTCCCGTTTTGGCCGGAACGTTTTTAATGTGGCTTTCCCGGCCAAATCCCGATTTCAAGAAATCCCAGTTTTTTTCCAGATTCTTGAAATTGCGCTTATTAAGCAAGGAGAGGGCGTTACTCTCCCTGCTAATATCCCACCCCGCACATTATCAGCACAAGTGGGGTGGGACATTAGCAGGGAAAGTAACACCCTCTCCCTGCTAAAACAGCCGAGAGGTAAGCCCGGTACCAAAAGTGACATCCGCAACATCACTTTCAGTACTTGGAACGCGAAAGAACCACGATCTGCATACCGGAAATGACTCCACTGATGTCACTTGTATGTCCCATGTTTTTAGGGATGTATTGTACATGTCACTGGGGTGCGCACATTGATTTCAAAGGATGTGTCCCTCATCATACAGGCGCTGTGGAAATAACAACAAACTAATCTGCATGACGTGGGCTAGGACAAGCCTGTGGAGATAGGCACCTTAAAGCCCATGAGCAAGTTATAATAGCGACTTCTGTGCCCAGAAGATGGGAAGAAAGGTGCAGAAGAGTCTAGGCCTAAGGCCCTGGGGCCAGATCCAGCACATTAGGTTTTTATTCAGGCCTTTTGTCACCTTGTTGAAGATACTCTGAAACTGGCTTCCCTATATATATTTACCTCGTTGGCAGTATGATTTTGATAAGATTACTATATCCCTGTCGGTGACGCGTGGAAATGGCACACCTCTGTTGGGCAGACATCTCTATCAGATTAAAGAAGCCATTGTGGCCCGCTAGTCAAAAGGTTTGCCTACCCCTGGTCTAGGCCTAAAGCTACACATACTTACAGCAATAGCTGCTCGATTCTGACATCATCACTCGCTCAGAGAATCACAGCGCACTTTTTGTGTGCCCACTGTTATTGTGGATGTTCTCTGGTCGATCAAGATTTGGGCCATATGGTCGCTCTTGGTGGCCAGCTGCGATCCGCAAGCAATTTTGCAGCCGATCAATCGCCACAAATGCGCATCCCATGATCAGTCGAAAAATCGTCTAGATCTCAAGCTAAAATGATAGGAACAGGTAAGTTTATGACAGATGCTGCCAATAAGAAGGACTCAGTGGCTGATTATAAGGCAGGAGATTACTCTAAACATATAAGAACAATTAAAAACCTGACAGGGGTTCTAACCCTCCTCCACTTCACCGTAAACTAGACAAAAGGTTTTGGCAGGATACACACCCGAAGAAGTTCAGCCTATCGCTCTCCCATCAATCGCCAAAGCCAATTTTTTCGGCATTTGACAGTCAAACAAACCATCATTTCAGAAAAGATCTACAGCTGTTTATTTTGTGAACAAGCGAACAAACACGCATTCGATTGCGTTTTGCGTTGTTTACAGACGTCACAGACCCCATGCATGTAGACACCGTGCTCCGGCACAGATATGCAAAACTATGTATGTGCCTGCTCTGTGGATGTTTGCTTTCCATTCTTATTGTTTACATGAATATACAGCTGTTCATTGCTAAGCAATAATTACATGGCTTACAGCAAACACAGCACAGGGCAGCATAGAGGGCTGCAGGGCAGGAAGTACGAGGATAGTGACACAGTCATGTTCTGGGATTGGAGGAGGAGGAGGAGGATGATGATGATGGATAACATATCAGTCTATAGATGAGCAGCATGGTAAAGAGACGTCATGGCGGTGAATGAGGACCAGATGTAACTGTTTAAGGAGATATATGTCATCTAATGTTTGCAGATTGGATATTGCGGAGGCCTGAAGGCTGTTAAGAAAGGCAGATGTGGATCAGTGGAAATACAATGGAGGTGCTTGCAGATAATGAAGGTCAATAGGCCTGATCAGATCACACCCAATACCTCTACAAACAAAGGAAGGTATAGAGGGGAATAGAGAACCAGTATGTGATGGGTTAGGGTGGCCCTGATCTGAGATCCCTATACATTTAAACAATGACCAGAGCAAGGTTGGCTGTCAGTGACAGCTGCCAGTTATAATAGCTACACACCCCCTGATAAGATCAGAGATCATAAAATCTAGAGGAACCAAATTACCTTACGTAATACATAGAAAGTAACTAGTCAGAGAAACGTAAGGCTTTGATAAGGTGATCCTACAAGGGTATATCGGCAAGATTGTGGTCAAGAAGCCGTCATAATTTGTCATAGATTTGTGTATAACCCATGTATATGCACTGAAGATATGATTCCTATATACAATGATGACAATAGATAAATATCAATATACATAATATCTGCATGATTTTAACATAGTTTATGTCTACCACAGAAATACCCTCCCTGAGGAAGCCCAAGTGGGCGAAACATGTAGGAGATCTTGTTCTATTTGTGGAAGTTGATCAATCGGCATACTGAACCTATCATCTATGTGGAACCACTTTATGTGCTTTTTACTAATTGAACAGTCCTATTTTCTTAATAAAGACTTTTTATGACAAATTATGACGGCTTCTTGACCACAATCTTGCCGATATACCCTTGTAGGATCACCTTATCAGAGCCTTACGTTTCTCTGACTAGTTACTTTCTATGTATAGCTCATTAGGAGAGGCAACTATTAAGATACGACACCCACACCCTAAATATTAGTACGGTTTTTTACCTTACGTTATGTATATGACCAAATATCAAGAGCTTTAATAACAGCAAATGCTACAGTCAAAATAAGCCCTATAGACACATCCACCTATCACCGATATCGTACCATGGCAAACTTTGCATGATACACATTGAGAAGCCTGCTTCTACCATGAAAGGTCTACTGGTTGGGTTAGCCCCCCAGGCCAAAGGATTGGATACCTCCCCTGTCTGCCAACCAGCTAAATTAACGTTTGTAGGTAGATGAGGCTTTTGCAATTAAATAAGGATCTAAACATCTTAATAAGCTGATGCCCAGCCATCTCAAGGACCATGGGCTTAAGTGTGTCTGTGGGCCACCATAAAACTTATCATCGCCTAATACAGAAGGCTATATTAAGATGGTCGGTTCAAATTAAGTTGTTTTCACTGACATAACTCCTCACTGGAGACCATCGCTTTTTAGGCGGTTGCCCACAACCATAAAATCAGTGACTGGCAACCAACCACTGCCCAAAAGCGTGGCAGCGCTTTCATGTCGGCTGGCAGTTGGCCCGAAACCGACCACGTTACATTTTTGATAGGTCATAATCAGCTGTCTTGGTACAGAACTAACCAGGGAAATGCAATGAACGTGTAATATCCACCATAAGACACTGGAATGGGTTGTACTGGAAAAAAAATTCCCTCAGCCTGGGTGCCTAGGAAGTCTTCCACAAAACAAGTCCAAAGCACTGTACACAACATACTTCTTTTCACAATTCAGAAAAAGAGGGGTTAATTTTCCATTGTAGGATAGTAGGCTGGGCTTTGCCAATCATTGCATCTTCTATTCTAATACTAAAGCCCCCCATCCACGTATAGATATACCATCGATTCCCCAAAGAATTGATCTTTTAATAAATGATGGCTATCCACCTTGAACAATCTACCGAAAAGGTCGAAATCGTGCAGGGAACGGATCGAGCAGGGTATATCGATGTGTCAGTGGCGCACATCATGATTCCTGTTTATTTTTACCTGCGAATGCAAGTAGGGTGGCGACGTTACACGGCTGTGAAGGATCACCAGCTAAACAAACAGGAATTTAAACATGTATGGGTATCTTTACTGTGTTTCTTAAACTGCTAGTTTGAAGACCATTTATGGCCTAATGTTGTCATAAAGCATTTTAGTGTTGAGCGCATTCAGGCTTTAGGTTTTCCACCAAAGCAGTATACACAAGCCATGGCTTCCATGTCATAGTCAGCAGCTGGTGGGGATGTCAATTAGAGAGTTAGCTGGGTGGTTGACAGAAAACAGCCGCTAGTGTATAGATGGAACACTGCTTGTTAAAAAATGAACAAGTGTTTGGGTAGTTTTGATGGGCGGTTGTCCCCATACACTCGTAAAAAGAAGGCTAATGCCGAGATAATGCCTCGGTTCTTCTGGCATCACCCATGTAGACAAAACCATATCTCAAATCAAACACAGAAATTAAATCATCAACTGTTCAAATAATATAACTTCTTTTATCTCTAAAAGTTTTCAAATACCATTGATAAACATCATCCAATGTCCACCAACCAGTTATGGTGTCCAACCACGGCTCAAGTTTTAATAGATTAGTGCACAAATGAGCAACGTGCGCGTTTGCCGCACTCAATTGTGCTCTAAACTAAAAACAAACCTAGCCGTGGATGCTAGGTCTGTCACAGATAATCACAGGTCTGTCGAGCAGGTAATGGAAATATCCATAAATCCTGCACGAAAGTCATTCCTTTGGGTCCCCATCCTAAAGTGGTACGCCTTGATTCCTGTCCACTGACGGGTGCAGCGTGGTGACGCCATCGTGACCATGCGGCACTTGAACAGGTCATCTATCGAGCGCTGGTTGGGACATGGATGGACACCTTTACTGTGCGATTATACAGTCTTCAGACACGTCAGAAGACATCCATCACTTTCCCATCTTCTCCAACCACATACACAGAAATGTCCACCGAGAGTTGAAGTTCTTGGACACATGTTAACACTATGGCAGCTTGGTAGTCACGTGAGGCCCACATTTAAGTTTCCACAAACCCACAACCTCAGTCATGAAGTCTATGATATGCAGACCCCATTCCCAGAGAAAGGGTGACACTAAACTTACCAAGCAGGGGCATTTTTGTTGTTTATGGGTTTCTTTTTGCATACATAGATAAAGGACCTTCTTTAAGTGAAAATCCCATGTCCCTCAAGAACCAGAGCAGCAATGTCAGGATGACAACTGCAGCACAGCCTTTATCCTGTTCCCCTTCCCCTGTACAGTCCAGAGTTAACACAGTGCTCTGCCTGCTGCCATGTGCTGTTTGAGCTTTCACTTTGCAGTTTATCCCTATTAAGAGCATACAGCATTAAGGTGAGCAGTACTGGGGAATACTCTTACTGATTCTCTATATGCTATAGCAAGGGGAATGGTAACGGCTTAGGGCAGTGGTTCCTAAACTGGGGGGCACAAAGGTATTCCAGGGGGCGTTGGCCCTCATTCTTAACATGTGTTTGAATATGGAGGGGGGGGGGGGGCTTGATACTTTGCCTAAATAGAAAATGGAGCCCTGCAAGGAAAGTTTGGAAACCACGGACTTAGGATTAGAGGAAATGTGGCTGGGCAGTTGGGAGAACTATAATTCCCAGCATGACGGGTAGCCTTTATCAGAAGATAAATAATGCCAAATATGTATGCATAAAGAGATGCCCCATTGTGTAAATGAACTGTGTAGTGTCTTAGTAGTACTTATAATTAAGCCTGTGCACTTTTCTGATATATATAGCTCAGTCAAACAGCATAGCTGGGAGGGTGACACCACTTTCCTTTGGCAATAAGGTGCACAGTGGTGTCACACCCCCACCAGTGGTCTGCTAACTATGATGGGAAAAGAACATATCGATAGGTCATCAATACTCTTCATCAACGTGTCCACTGTCAACATATATTCACCCTGATTGCCTCTTCGTGCTGTGTATTCCTCTCGCAGTCTGAGTGGTGTTATATAGAAGGCTGATATCAGTAGAGGTTGTAGCTGTATGCAAAATTATATAAAATTTTTCTATGAAGCTGATCTCCGGGTTGTATTAAAAAAACCTGTCTACCCCCTTATGGCAACAGGAAAAAATACCGTAATTATAAGCTCCTCAATTCTTTACCTCCTAAATGCTGCGGCCATATGACACTCAAGTTCTTACCTGGGTATCTATCCAGCGGTGGGCTCCATTCATTCTACCAGAGAGGAGTGACATCAGTAGGGGACCGTCACCAAAGGGTCAGCTAGTGTCCTAGACTAAAGCTGGCCATACACCATTAGATCTCTCTGTCAGATATCCTTTAGATCTACCAACAACTATGTAGTGCCGGGTCCTCTGAGATTGAACACAGGTAGACTTGATGGTTTAGAAAGTCCCTCATATTTTATGGTTTTGGTAAAACAAAAGGAGATCTAAAGGAAATTTGACAGTGAAATCTAAAGGTGTATGGCCAGCTTTACAGTCCCCAAATCCAGAAATGTCACCAACAAGGGACCTGAATAACATGAATTTAGGTAGGTATTTCCTGTTAAACAAGGAGTTATTTGCTGTTAAACAAGAAAATGAAATCTATAGGGTGGGTTAGGGGTGGAAAGCTTTTACTTTAGCCTGGCGTAAATATAATCAAATAATATCTGCTTTAATGTAATATATCAGACAAGACACAGATATGGTGACATACAGAATAATGACTTCTCAGGCAGGGTCAGGCAGATAAGATGAAAGCCGGCCGGCCATATGGAATGGGGAGGGTGATAACACTAGTGATGGGGGTTATTGAACAGAGCTGAAGATACGTTCTAGAGATAGTGAAGCAGTGGTGTGTGAGCATTTTATAGACATATTAGCGATGGCTACGGGCAGAATGCAGCACATAATGATACGAGAGGGGACAGAGCAGG
The DNA here is from genome assembly GCA_036250615.1 of Ptychadena robeensis. Classification (NCBI taxonomy): domain Eukaryota; kingdom Metazoa; phylum Chordata; class Amphibia; order Anura; family Ptychadenidae; genus Ptychadena; species Ptychadena robeensis. Next base: position 24,868,268 of record CM070040.1, on the reverse strand, counting down.
AAAAAATGGAATGTAACATCACAAACACAATGCAGCGTAGGAATATGTACACATTCAGGGCAGTTTAATTAAATACATATACTACATTCGAAAATGTTCAGACAATATTTGCAAATCTAAAACACTTTACTGTTAGATGGTGACAATGCCCTGTCCCTGTCTACCAACCGTGTGCTTGTGTTTTCACCCTATAGAGCCCAGGTGCCCAACCTGCGTTCCTTGGGTGTTCCATGGTGGCCCCCCTTGGTTTGCCACTTGCGGCCCCAGAAACCTAACTGTTAATGCACAAGGCATAGGAACTATCATTTTTTCATTGTAAGTCAGTCATTAAGTCAGTATAGATTGAGTTATGTGCGCCCCTTTAGTGATGCCAAGGGCCGCACTTGTGGCCCTCCATATCAACTCAGTTGCCCACCACTGCTATAGACACTACAAAACACATCCTCTGAGAAGGGCCATAGGGCCATGCAGCCCTTGCTTCAGCTAATCGGTCCTTAGGACGTTTTTGGGAAATGGACAACAGGCCCGTTGTTACCTTCTTCCAGCAATTAGGTGGAATTTATTTTTGGACTGTCATTCGGAATTATTGCACATTCGTGAGAACATCAGATGGCTATTATGCAAACGGCACGCAAACAACCTTTCCAGGACAATGTTTACCTGTATAGGTTTTTATGTATGTAAATATATACAGCCTGGTAACCTTCCGAGTATCTATGTAAGGGCTCATTCACACTACCCATGTTGCGTGACCGCACCATGCACAGGTTTCTATAAGAAACCAATTGTACGTTTCACATGTTGCGTAACACATAATGCACGGCAGGATTTTTTTTCATCCCCCATACTGTATGGGAGGCATAATGCAGCGGAATGCGGTAACTTGGCGATTTGTTAACTGGCAATGCGTTTGTAAGCGTGAACTCTAACACGGGCCTTCTCAGTAAACAATGCAACATGGCTACTGCGAAAGGGCTGTAAGTAGGGACCTTCAGTGATGACTATTGGGACATGAGCTTCTAGTTTTCCAAAATCACATATTATCCAAGATTGGAATACCTGCCTAAATATATCTGCCGGTCTATGCATACCCTACAGGTATAATATACACACAAACACATATATATGTCATGGATATATTACCCTGTTTCCCCGAAAATAAGGCACCTTTAAATTTTTGCCTCACGCTAAAATATAAGTCATCCCCCTGAAAATAACCCCCCCCCCCCTCGAAGATACGGTACTGTAACTCTGGACAGGGGGGGATCAGAGGGGGAAATCAAAATGACACAGGAGGATGAGAAGAGGTTACTAAAATGGTAATCCCCCCCTCTGAGTCTCCTGCGCCATTTTGATTCCCCCCTCTGACCCCCAGTGCCATATTCTTCTTTATGGAAAAATAAGACATGCCCCGAAAATAAGACGTAGGGCATCTTTGGGAGCAAAAATTTATATGAGACACTGTCTTATTTTCGGGGGAAACATGGTAGTATACATGGCCTATGATTAATGATTTCTTCATAGGTGCCTCCCTGCCAATGTATCGGAAAGAGAACAATGCACATGCCAACAAAGGGTAATTGGAATTGTTCAGTCAGGTTACAGTGGTCACGGCTGGCTGAGCCCCTCGGTGACGGATGTGGTCGGTGATGATTGTAAGTAATCACCGGAGTTATACGACATCACACAATGTGACATTGAGCGCTGCGTGGAGGTTACAGCAGAGAGGGATAAAGCACAAGGAATGGAGTTGAAGGCTAAGGTTTACACATAGGAAATATACAGACATATGGAACAGAGCTGGACTAAGGATTTTACGGTTTCCAATTTTAACATTACAGAGGTGTGTGTACAAAATCAGACCACAGCATTTAAGGAGAGCCACTCACATGCTAATCTGGCAGCCAAGATCACAACACTAGACATGACATTTTGCCTCTGTGCTTCAACAAGTTAGCTGGTCTTGTACTTCCCTGCTTCCTTTGAGATGATTAAGCAGGAGAACTAAAAAGTTTTAGGGAGTTAAACTTTGGGTGTTACTAGACTGTATACTATCACTGCAAATTTCCCATTGGCAGAGTAGGTCATGTGACATGCTGAAATGTATTATTAAATGTACAAGTTCAGGACAGAGCTGCTGACCTAGCTGAGAAAGGTGTACAGCCAATCTGGGGATAATTATCAATTCCCAATCTCCCGTCTTGTGTACCGGTATCTATAATAACACACAGCTAAGGTATGTTGATGTAGTGTAGATGGAGATGGTATTATATTGGAGGTGGAAGATGAGCAGAAAGTTGGCAGAGATGGTATTGATGACTATTATAATAGAAGAGGATGTTGTCAGAATTGATGATATAGGGTCACCACTGAGATGTATTACCATACCTGCTGCTATAGGGTTCTCTAAGCAATGAGGCTCCGGAGTCACTACTGAGATGTATTGCCTGCTCATATAGGGTTATGTAATTATTCATGCAGCAGGGTCAACACCAAGATATATTGCCTGCTTCTATACGATTCTGTTAGCACTGATGATGTGGGGTCACCAATGAGATGAATTGCCTGCTTATGTAGGGTTCTGTAATTACTGCTTATAAAAGATTCCCTAAGCAGTGTTGATATGGGGTTCTGTAATCATTGATGCTTTAGGGTCATCATGAGATGTACTGCCTTCTAATATAAGGTTCTGTACGCATTGATACTATGGGGTCACCACTGAGATGTACTGCCTTCTAATATAGGGATCTGTATG
>CM070040.1:24851779-24862575 GCA_036250615.1 Ptychadena robeensis | reverse complement strand
GGATATCACCCCATCATCTCACCTGTCTCCCCATCTCTGCTGGATATCACCCCATCATCTCACCTGTCTCCCCAACACTGCTGGATATCACCCCATCATCTGACCTGTCTCCCCAACTCTGCTGGATATCACTACATCATCTGACCTGTCTCCCCAACTCTGCTGGATATCACTATATCATCTGACCTGTCTCCCTAAGTCTTCTGGATATCACCCCATCATCTGACCTGTCTCCCCTACTCTGCTGGATGTCACCCCATCATCTGACCTGTCTCCCCTACTCTGCTAATGGACGTGTACCGCATCTAGCCTGTCTCTTGTACTGTGCTGGCTTCTTGCCCATTATGCGACCTATCCTTCCCTTCCTACTGAGCCTTCCCCTCTGTTTATACCATCTCCTCTAATGTTCTGGCCTCCATGTGTCTGATCTGCCCTCATGTACTGACTCATATGTCTTCATCTAACCTTTCTGCTCTACATTTCTGGCATTTACACCCTCTTTTTCTACTGCCCATCTCAGCTCCTCATAAATCTCGACTTTGTGTAATTCTTGAATTTAAAGTAATTTGGATTCTACCATTTCTCTGCCATAACCTCTTATCAAGTCTGTAGTTTCCAGTGACTACTTTTACTACTCAACACTACTTACCTTCTGCAGAGTTATCTCCTTCCCTGCCCCCTATGAATTATTTTATTCCAATCTCCTATTTAGTGATAATCTTCTGTTATATCCTCTCTTGCTTCCCCTGCATTAGTCCCCCCCCCCCCCACACTTATTCTTCTTTTATTGAGATGTCCTCTTTATTGCCCAACATTGATGCCAAGACCTATAAAAGTTATTATCTAATTTATTATCTCGACTCAGCGCCTTCTAGCATTGAAGCAAATAGCCAACCATAGTTGACCATGAGATCGGCTATGGTGGTCTATATGTTACAACATATAGTCCTGTTTCTTTACCCAGGGATGTAGACTTACATCCAATTTAGATAGAGCAGATGAATTCCCAGAGCTCCCGAATGGGCATCTGCCAGAGGGATCACCAATAGACTAATGTAGTGCTTTGGGAGAGTTGGTTCCAGTCACGTCTTGGTCAACATGGCCCAGCACAAAGTCAAAATGCCCTCTTCTCAAAGCTTAGGGGTGTTGACGCAAGTTATAATGCATGGGACCTTCTGTTGAGTGGCCAATCCTCACAACGGTATGCTTCCTCTACACCTCTTAAGCTGGCCATACACCTATCTCTCTGGCAGATATCCTTTAGATCTACCAACAACTATGAAGTGCCGGGTCCTCTGCGATTGAACACAGGTAGACTTGATGGTTAAGAAAGTCCCACATATTACATGGTTCTGGTCTAAAGGTGTATAGGGGCCCTTAGACCATTTTGAATTTGGTTTCATGAGGCCCGATGGTCTTAGATTTGATATAACGGACATGCAAGTACAACACAGAGAAGGTCTGTTTAGCTTGATGTTGGCAGAAAGGGAAGGAAAGCGATGCTGCTGGCTATTCTCCAGGGATGCAAAAAGCAATTGCACTAGATTTATAAAGCGTTCTGATCTTCCACTATGCCGAAATGTCCGTCGGTTGGTTTGATTTTTACTCACCGCTTTCTGGGGAGGGGATTAGTTTGCCAAAGAGAATGGTAACCTAGTCTCATATTTTGGCCCTCAAGAGATGCGGCTGGACAGCTTTGATGTTCCATGTGTCTGATTACCGCTGTTACTATCTCCTTCTTGCATGGCCCCCCCTCCCTTGTATTTGTGTATTTGATATATCCTCCCACTGAGTCTCGCCTCCAATGATTTTCTCTGTTTTCTTCCTCATTCAAGCCATCTCTTACCATTCTGTAATACTCCACCTCTTGTTTACCTCCGTCCCTTACTCTCACCCTCCCTGCTAGCTATCATTCTTCACCGTGACATTTCTCTGCAGCACCCTCCCTGCACTCTCTCCTTCCACCGAACATCTCAAGGTTTCCAGTCGCATCCCTCTGACTGCAGCCTCGCCAGCCCTTTGTTGAACTTCAGCCATCAGCGCCTATTGCCGAGCGTGTTGGTACATGCATTTACAGATAGCTGGCATACCTGTCAAGGTCTGGAAATCCTGAGCTGCTGGCCAGATGAACTGGAAGACTTCACCGCCAAAAGTTGCGCAACAGAAGAGTTCTGTTAGGGCCCCACAATGGGGTGTCTTATATGTGAACATATGCCTGGCCTGCTCATTAGTCTACATGATCGCCCCCCTTTATTTAATTTTATTTCTGCTTAGCTCTAAAATATCCAACCCCCCCCAAAAATGGAATGCAGCTTATCAGTCAAGAGGATAGTGGCTGCATTAGTCATCCTACAATTACATACATCTCGGTAGCCAGCCATTTCTAGCCTGTTGGGGGCCAGATGCAAGTTCTTGCTTAACAGGGGGGGGGGGGGGTGTAAAGGGGGAGGAGACAAACAGGAAGGAGGAGCGGAGTGTGCCTTTTCTTCTTCACCTCCCCCCTCCAGCTGACACTACCACCCACCCACCAGGGGCCCTATGCACATGCATATTCTGCATAAAAGGAGAAAAGGCCCTGTCGGTAACATTGTATCTATGGAGAATAAATGTAGACACTATTGACCGCACTATTGTCAGCTAATTAAGTGGATAAAATTGATGGACTTGATTTAAATTAACAAAGCAAAAACATTTTAAGCAGTTCAACTTTTTTTTTGCTTAAAGATCTGGTTAGTATAAGCACCTCTGTTAAATTAAGTGGAAAAACTGGCAGGATCAACAAAAAATAATAATAATTACTGCTAGATCCAGCATCATATTTTTAATGTTTACATAGTTTTATTTAAAAGTCTGCCACTCCACGCCACCTCTGCTGGGCGCTCAGCATCTCATTGACAGTAAACTGGCTCCTTTTAGCTTCATGAGCTGCATATATTGCGATGCACGCTTTTATGGGTGCGGAGACATGACCTTGTCCTATTTTCTACTGTGTATTTCAAAAAGACCTCAACTGTGAGATGGATTACATACATTCAAGCCAAAAACATTATAGTGTGGTGTCTGCATTGTTTTTTTTTCTCTCTTTCATCAAGCATTGGTTGGTTTTTTTTCCGGTTGTGTGTCCACATTGCACAAGACCTTGGCGGTGTCTTTGTACCTCCTATTAAAGAAGAAGGGATTCTTTGCAGTAACAGTACTGTGTTATAGGTGTTCACAGTAACTGCTTCTAGCTGACTCTTTACAAAGAACAAAAAGGCTAATTATTGGCTATTACCATGAATGGGAAATGACACTTTATGCTGATCTCATGGGATCCCTGATGCTTCCTATTGTCTGTTCAAAGAAAAGGAATTCCACTCATCAATCCATCAATATTTTTTGCCTTCTGTTGGATTAACTGCTATTTCTGAGGATGCAGAGTTGAATACTTTGTTTTAGCTGCACCTGAGGGTTTTTTGTTTGAAATTCTTAGTTATAAATGTGCCATGCAGTGGTGGTTCTAGGCATGGGCAACATGGTTGGTTGCCCACGGGGGCATCATGCTGGAGGCGGCTTCTGTGCAGAGGCCTCCCCACAACATGCCCGCCTATCAATTGCGTGACCACCCGGGTAGAGAAGATCACCTGGAGGAGGTCTGTGACTCACCAACATCCCCCACTCCCCTCTAGTGACATTTTCTGTGGGGAGGGGGATTGTACGGTGATTGTTCATTGAGTTTGGACAGAGTCCGTAAGTCTCACCAGCACACGACCCCCTGCCCTCCCCAGGGTGCTCTCCGATCAGAGATGCGCCCAGAGTGCCAATCTCACTAGAATCACCCCAGGTGCAATGTATCACCAAGATCAGACATGGGCATTGTTTAGTTCTTAATTTTGGCCTTTGTTCCCCTCCACTTGTTCCTTGCCAAAAGTGAGATAATGCCTAGTAGCCTCCGTACGTTGCCATGGGGACAACACAGCATGGTCAGCATGTTATAATGCTGTGGGTGCATCCCTATGGTCAGAGGCGTTTCTAGCATTGGAGGGGGGGGGGGGTACTGTTTGCTAGCAGAAAAGTTGTTAAGCAGGGGGGAAGTGTTTGCAAGCAGATAAGATGTTGAGAGGGGGGGTTTCTAGCAGAACAGTTGTTGCGCATGCAGGATGTTTTTGCACATGCGGGCACATGCTTCGCATAGTGGGAGAAACGTCCACATGCGATAAAAAATCCCGTCCATTCATGTCTATGGACGAGATCAAGGTGGAATAATCGCCGCCCGTGATCCAAATGTGTCCACACCTGATCGCAGACTTAAGTTAAAGTGGGGACTAGCCATTTCAACTGAATGAAAGCAAGCAGCCCCACGGCTGATCGCCTAAGTGGGAACATAGCCTTAGATTGTAACCTGTTGGCGCTATATATAAAAACAAGATAATAATAATGTCATTGGGTGCTAACTGTAATGTAATGGCTACAGAAATAAATTCCTACTGGGATACTCTCACATACAACCAATGAAGATACATGCATTATGTTTTATGTCATTTAAACGCATTTGGCACTTTTTATATATCTGACCAAACGCGTCAGTTTGCCCATAAATCCTCTTAGCGCTGCACTGCCCTCCACTGGTGGAATCTGGTATCTACATGGCAGACGTGCTGACTGAGTGTACTTGTGTGCAGAGCATCAGTAACTCAAAGGATAAGTGTACTTGGAAATCACAGTGTGCTATCCTGGGGCCTCTACTTGTATAAGAAAGGTAAATGGCACTCCCTATTAAGAAGTAACATTAGGTAAATATAAAAACCATGGCCTTCTGTATCCAAGGCTCTGTGTAAACACTCAATCCACATGCAATAGTGCATAGGGCGAGTCTACATTAAGAACAGATCCACCTCCTATGGATCATTATGGAGCTGAGATCTTTTTTTGTTGAGCCCAAATCTCAGAACATGTAGTTTGCTTGTTTTTAGTGCATCCCTGGCATGCATAAAGCACTGGGTCTCATAAAACATCCAGGTCCTACAGAGAAGGATAGGAGCTGGCTAGAAGGTTGACCTGTTGCATATGGAGCACCTGCTTGAGCATGGGGGATCAAAGCTAGTGATGTAACTAGACAGTTGGGGAGGGGAGTGCCATTTATTGGTTGGAGGAGCATTAAATAATTGCATAGTATCTTCTAGGGCAGTGGTTCCCAAACTACTTGCAGGGCCCCCCTTTTCTAGGGAGGAATATTATCAAGCTTCCCGTCCCCAAAAACTACACAATTTCAGACTGAGGGCCATTTCACACTAGCCTTGTTTGCGTTTCAGTAACGTGTACTAGTATGAGATGGCACTCAAACGCTATTTGAAATACAACTTATTCAACGTTTTTTGATTTTCACACCAATAATACAGAAACATTCATCATTCACATAGAGATACACCCACTACACTCATGCAGAGACATGATTCATACACATAGAGACAAACACACACAGATAGAAACACAAGCAGACATACATTACATGCACTTATTACATCAACTTAGTCTGGAGCTAGTTCCTCCATGGTTGGCTTCCTGCTTGCCTCTCCCTCAGCCCCCTAGCTGCGCCCCCCCCTGGAATACCTCCACTCCCCCCACCCCCAGGGGGGGGGAGTCACCCCCCTAGTTGACATCACAGTAATCAACTCTCCTGAGAGGATTTGACTAGTCATCTGTCTCTGTGTGCACTCCTCCCCTTTCAGCAAATACCACAAATCACAGAGACTGCAAACACAAGACATTCTCTGTGTATGCACTGACCGGCGTGCATGCAGTCTCTGCCTCTGACTGGTGGTTGTTCATTGTTGGACACTAAAGCAGGGTACAGAAGGCTCGATATTGGAGCCATCCGATGTTCCCTGCAGCAGCATAATGACGTCATCACGCTGCTGTCAGATATCGGCTCAGCCGATGCTTTACCTGGAGACCCGCGGTCTCTAGGCAATGCAATGGACATCGGCCTTATTAACGGTCATGTCCGATATGATTAACCCCGCTCGAAAACAGCGATTGCGGCATATCATATGGGCCAGATAGATGGCCGTGAATGTGCACGGCGCTGGAAGTGGCCATCGATTTGACCCAGATCTCCACGTCTGTACCCTGCTTTATGCTCCTCGGCTGCGTCTGCATAAAGACCTTATCAAACAAGTGTAGTATCTGTTCTTATCAGTCTGGCCGGAATGTGATACTATTGTCGGTGGCGGAACGTTATGCTATTGTCGCTGGGAATAGCAGAGCTAGTATGATAAGTCCAGTTAAATCTGGAACGGCTTAATCCCAGTACAGGGCTGATAAGGCTGTGCTGCCTTGGTCTGGCCAGGGGCCATGAAGTGCCCTCAGTGTTCGTGCCCCTATGTGTGGCATACATGGGGGGCCTTTCTAGTTTTTCACAGTGCTTGGGGGGCACTAGAGGACTGAGGAAATGTAATAGCTGCCCAGCAGGCCCACCCAGTGATTCCTCACTGAGCACTTATATATTATTTTTATTTATGTGACGTTTGTCATCCACCCACATCCTAATTCACATTTGTATTGTTCACTAGTACGGGTGTTAAGCTAGCCACACATGGTTCAATTTAGTGTTCAATCGAGGTTCGATTAGATTTTGTAGTTCGATCAAAAAAACCGAAAATCGATTTAATCGATGTACACCACATAGGGAGTACGATTATTGTTCAATTTGGACTGAAAAGTTCATCGAAGTAATCCAAAATCGTCGATTGAATTCCTCTTACGATTTAGTTTCAATCGGAAGTTAAAGGGAAGTAGCCAAAAACCGAGCCCAAAAAAATGCTAAAATCGAACCATGTGTGGCTAGCTTCATGCTTTTACGGGCGTAACCTTGGAAAGTGGTGGGTAGGACCCCATCTGTCCCTAGTACTCGGGAGACCGGACTCCCGTCGTGGTCCCCTGGGAAATGGGAATTCCTAGGACCAAGTATGAAACCCCTTTTTGGGCAACAAGCCCATAGCTACCTTAATGAGCAGCTGGGAAAGGTACCGTAAGTATTTTTTTTAAGGGGTCAGCTAAAAAAGGTCTGTTGCTTTGTGACTACTGGGAACATTGGGATCTGTACTAGTGATTGTTGTGGATACTAGGACCTGTACTGGTAACACTGGGATCTGTATTAGTGACAGGAGTCTCCTTAAGGCCTTGTTTCCATTGATGCGTTTCCACGCGTTTGTAACCGCGCGTTTATGCGCGGCCGCAAGCGCTGACAAACGCATCCATTGAAAACTATAATATAGTTTCCACTGGTGCGTTTGTGCGCGTTCGGGCGCGGATGCGGTTTAGGGCGCGTTTGTGAACGCTAGCTGCAGCGTTTTGAAACGCATCCGCGTCCCAACCGCATCCGCATCCCAAAAAACGCGCCCATAGGGATGCATTGGATGCGTTTCAAAACGCGCGAAAACGCGCAAGAACGCATGGCTTAGCAGACGCAGATGCGTATTCTGGGCGCGTTCGGGGAAAAAAACGCGTCCTGTAAACGCGCAAAAACGCGCGACAACTATGCCATGCGTTCAGCCGCGCGGTTACAACCGCATGGTGACCGCGCGGTTGCAAACGCGCGGAATCGCATCAATGGAAACAAGGCCTAAGTTGTCACTATAAATTGTAAGGAATTTTTGTAATAAATAAATAACATTTTTGTAATAAATAATATTGTTATTATAAAATCTATGGAAAGTTTTTAGGGAAAGAAGATCGATGTCAATTTTTACAGCACTGCTCCCACCACCTGCCCCCCCCCCCCCCAACAACAGATCTCCATCTCTCAACATATATTTTCAAGCATTGCACTGTTGCAATTTGGCTCTTTAGTTAAATATGTTTACTTGCCCTAGTACCTTGAAAGTATACTTTTGGAATTTTTGAAAACTCTAGCTCTTGTTATATATAATAACAAGTAGGCGGAAAAAATCACTTATTTCCTGGAGTTGTCTGCTGCCACTTTGTGGTTCTTTTCTATATCAGACAGTGTAGTGACCAGGGTTACACCACATATGTATATATTTATTGAATTGGATATACTGTCGTGTGTAACCATGTTCTGTACAAAAATGTGTATATCATACCTGTCAAGTTTGGCCATTTAAAAACCGTTCCACAATCCATGTACTGGAAGTGACGCCACTGACGTCACTCCCGGCGTCCGCTGGTGTCTTAGCTGATCTAGCTGGGAGAGGGCATTACTCTCCCTGCTAATGTCCCGCCGCGCTTCTGCTGATAATGTGCGTGGCGGGACATTAGCAGGGAGAGTAACGCCCCCTCCCTGCTAGATTTCAAGAACCCGGGAAAAATCTAGGATTTCTTGAAATCGGGATTTGGCCGGGAAACCCACATAAAAACGTGACTTTCCCGGCCAAAACGAGAGACTTGACAGGTCTGGTGTATATACCTTAAAGTCTTCCTTGCATTCCTCAGTAGCAGGTGCAAGGATGACTAATGGCTCCTAGTTTCCCGCTCTTTTTCTGGCCATACATTGTAACTTTTGATATCTGCCTGGAGACAGCTACAGCCCTCCTCCTAGCAGAGGGTATAAATATACCTCCCTAGGCCCTCCTTAGCCAGAGTTGGGTTAGCTCCTGAACCACCTACAGCCAGTGCCTTGTAACCTGATTTGGAGCAGATCTACCTTTTACTGGGTTCTCCCTCCGGCTGTGACATAGCAGTGCCCGGGACCAAGGACCCCCATCTGTGGTGACCGAAAGGGTCGTCCCCTGGACCAGGACCGCCTTCCCTCCAACATGCCCGAGCAGATGGTTGCCGCTACCGGTAGGTGCTAAAGTTAAGCAGACACAGGATTCCTACCTACTCCACCTCACCGCCTGCTATTCCCTATTGCCCTAGCCACTGGACTGTACCTGACCCCCTCTCACTGGGATGTGAAGCCATTATCACCCTGCAGCTGGCAGCACCTTTACTGCAACAGTAGTCCCTAAAGTGTGTGCCCCATTCCCAGGCTTGGGTTTGGTGTTGGACTGTAAATATCCCCTACCAGCTGCCTGAGCCTCTCTTTATTGGTGTGTGTGAGCCTAGACAGTGTGCTTGAACATTCAAAAAATCTGGTCGTTTGGAGCAACAGAATGCCCTCCCTGACACTACAACAACACCCAGTATTATCCCACCTACTGTAAGGCTGATGCATCATGGCCCGGGGGTGAGGCAGATCCAAGTCCACCGTAGAAATCTGCACAGAGTGGCCCCAAATGATTACATGATACTGATTTATACAGCATTCAATACTCATCCCACACCAAAGAAAGAAGAGTACCTGTCCCTTCATACAACCAGAAATCAATCCCAGATCTGGCCACAATCTTAATTCCCAACAGAGCATAGAGACAACAAGAGAACCTGAAGGGTTACCACCCTTTCCGTACAAAACCAAATGAATGGTATTTTTTGTTCCTATTATTTTTACAGCAGTTTAATACCCCATTTTCCTGTTTTAGAGAGAGACGGTGAAGTGTATGGGTGCTGCAGCCAGATGGCTTTGTGCTGCCTCTCCAGGGATGGGGACGTCATCGGCCCTAATGTCCCATCTGGGCACACCCTCTGCCGCCTGCATTGTTACACAACCCGGATCACAGATGCAAATAGGTTCTGTGCCTGGCATCCAACATTCAGAGTGCATTGTAATGTGAAATCTGCAACAGATGTACATGAGGACAGCAGGGAATGATGGCCTTATATGTTTCCTCCTTGTTCACCTTCACTGCTGGCAAGGTGACTCTCCAGCTAAGGAAATACCTGAATATTCAAGCCACAGCTACCTTGCTACTAGTTGAACTGAAGGAGGAGCAGTCTTGAAAGCTATCTCTATCCACCTTAGAGATTTGGGTATTCCTGTTCAGCTTTGTGTTCACACTACTCCAGTAAAATAAAGCATAGGTGAGTAAACTATGCCCCCGCGGGCCACTTCCTACCCATTTAAGTTCCGTAAGTGGCAACTAGAAATACATAAGAATGAATTGAGATCATGCCCCCAGGGAAGAATAGATTCTTAATATTCTTTATGGAGAGAAGGGGAAAATCTTTTCCTGGCATTTCCCTAGGGATACATAGAGTGTCCCATGGAGCAATACATTCTCAATATATTCCTACTAAAATCCCACTATAATGCCGTCATATTCATAGGAGCGAATGGAGAATATATGGGGTTCTTATGAAAACTTTGCTATGGCGTTCTTTATACAGGTGATTACTTAGGAGCAAATAATATATACCCCAGAGAGAAGTTTATATGGATATCTATTCCTATCATTATTTTTTTAGGAACCACCATACATACAGTGGCTTGCAAAAGTATTCGGCCCCCTTGAACTTTTCCACATTTTGTCACATTACAGCCACAAACATGAATCAATTATATTGGAATTCCATGTGAAAGACCAATACAAAGTGGTGTACACATGAGAAGTGGGAAACATGTAAAGCAAGCTTAGGCTACAAAAAGATTTCCAAAGCCTTGAACATACCACAGAGCACTGTTCAAGCGATTATTCAGAAATGGAAGGAGTATGGCACAACTGTAAACCTACCAAGACAAGGCCGTCCACCTAAATTCACAGGCCAAACAAGCAGAGTGCTGATCAGAAATGCAGTCAAGAGGCCCATGGTGATGAGCTGGGCGAGTTTTGCAGTTTGCCACAAGCCATGTGGGGGACACAACAAACATGGAAGAAGGTGCTCTGGTCAGATGAGAACAAAATGGAACTTTTTGGCAAAATGCTAAACGCTATGTGTGGCGGAAAACTAACACTGCACATCACTCTGAACACACC
>CM070040.1:24825524-24840908 GCA_036250615.1 Ptychadena robeensis | reverse complement strand
ATCCGGCAGGGGCTGAAGTCGGAGGCAGGACAGGTTGAAACAAAGTTTCAAGTTAGGTATGGGGTGCCTTCCGCTCTCTTCTCACTAACCAACTGCAGAGGGGAGAGGATGAGAAGAAGTTCTGTGAGGGACCAGAGCCTGCAGTGGGGAGCTCCCTATAGAGGGGGGAGGCATCTAGCTAACTACAGGAGGGGGGGCCACTCACTGGGCTACCTTGTCGGGGGGGCGATCGGACCTCAAGGGGGTGATCGCTCCTGGGCTCTACCTCTACCAATAGCGGGAGGTTTGGCATTTTATGGACTTTAATTACAGGGTTTATTGAGGGGTGTGTGAGTCTAAGTGGGATTCTCTTTGTCTGTGTGGGGTTGGGTGTTCGTGTCCTACTGGTTCTACCTGTTTTTTTTGACAAGGTTTGTGGGTTTACGTAGTGGGCTCTTGAAACTTTAAGGGGTTTTGGGATTGCCAGATGGGTCATTTTGTTTTTGGGGAGGTGGGGGTTGTGGCTATATATGAACAAGTGGTGTGTCTTGTGCGAGGGATAGTATGTGAGGATTTATCATAAGTGGTGGTTGTTTGGGTGTTGGGTAGGGTAGGAAGGTAAAAGTATTTTTTTTTTTTTGCGTTGTGGGGTTGGTGGGGGGGGTGGCGGGGGGGGGAGGTGTGAAGGAGGGGGGGCGTGAGGGGGGGGGGGTTGGGGGCGCGAGGGGGGGTAGGGGGTTTGGTGGGGGGAGGCGGGGGGGGCTGGCGTGGGGGGGAGGGTGGTGGGTGGGGGGAGCGGTGTGGGGGGGGGGGTTCAGTTTTGTGTTTTTTAATTGATTGGAGTGGTTTTTTTTCTCTTTTTTTACTTTTTTTCTTTATCATAGTTTTGTTTTTTTTTTTTTGTTTTTTTTTTTTTTGTTTCTGTTTTCTTTTTTTTTTTTTCTTATTTTTGTGTTTTTTACTTTTTTCTTTTTTTTTTTTTGTTTTTGTTTCCTCGTTTTTCTTTTTTTTGTTTTTTATTTTGTTTTTTTTGTTTTTTTTTTTGTTTTGTTTTTTGTGTCGTGTGTTTTGTTTGTGGTTTTTTTTTGTTCAGCAGTATGCAGGGGGTTTCTGACACGGTTATGTGGGACTAGTCGTTTGAACCCATTCTTGTCCTATCAGCTTAAAGTTGTATGTGATCCGTTCTCTGGATCCAGGCCAAGCATTCTTGCGCTTTTAGCGTAGTTGTGGGTCGATTTTGTGATTTCTGAAGCCTGGTTTTGCTCAGAGGAATGTGATCGCATTAAACTTATTTTTATCTTTTATAATTTATTCTTGCTATATATTCATCTGGCCTCCCTGAATGGTGAACACTTATTATTTTTTGTTGCTCGACATCTCTTGATTGTATGCCCTGAGAGATTTAAATAGACCGGCATGTAAAAAATTCGCTTTATGGGCGCCTTGTTATCAATTGTCTTGTCCTGTGTTTAATCTTTTTGTCCGCTTATCGATTGCAAGCACTTATCGCTTGTGCACGCTGAAAATAATCTACTAGTGGTTCACCCTTGGCAGCGTTATTATGAATGTGGTTATGTGATTGTCCCATGGTTTTGTTTGGTGTTTTAGTTTGGGGATCGATTAATCTATTAAACTAGTGTGTCCGTAGCTTAGCACATTTCAGTCACTTTGTGTTTTTTTGTGGGAATTAGAATAACACAGCTATATCAAGTGCCCCAGAGCGTGTTCGGATAGTTATTTAATTTAGTGCTTTTTTGACGGTGATCATATCCATCAGTATTATTCTGCTCTTCTTGCTAATGGCCAATTCTGTGACAAGTGGATATTTTGATGGTGGGTAGGTTCCGCTTAAGTCTGGTGGTATTCATGTTGCGTCCGTGGGGCCATTTTCTATTATTACTCCTTAACTAGTATGTTTGGTGTCCTTTGTAAAATGTTCTCTTTATGTAGGTCTCTCTGTACAATCAAATCCTTCTATCTTTATCTCATTTTATGGGTGATGTTCAATGTTTTGTTCATGGCAATCATTTTAATTCTTCTATTGTTTCCTATGGGTATTAAGCACAAAACCTAAGAATTACTTTTAGGTCTTCCCGAGAATCTGCATTTTAGTGAAGTTGTTTATTTCAAACTTCCTTCTTTTCTTTGTGGATTGGGTCTTTTTCGTGATTATATAATTCTTACGGGTAAATCTTGTTGATTAGGCCATTCATACTAAGACTGTCATGCTGTTCATTATTCGAATAAAGGTCGATGGATACATTTTTTGGTTAGAATCATTTTTCAGTTCACATTTTATATTTATTATGGCATAAATTATAAGGTGTCCTGATCATTCAAGGGGATTGAGGTTGGTTCTTTGTTTTGGTCTTGCGGACAGGTACAGGATCCCATGTTGTTTGATATCGTTGGCTTGGTCTTCTGATGATTGAGGTTTTTTTTTGTATCCTATGAAAACCAATTTACGTTGTTTCTACTGATCAAGCGACATTTTTTCCTTCAGACTAGCACTTCTGAAACCATATATTTACAGCTATGTAAATTATGCAGGAAATAATATTAGATTACAATTATTGAATATAATTTAATTATATGGATGGATATTGTTTCATGTTTGATTTGTGGTTGGGTTGGGTTATGGAAACAGTAATAAAAATTACTTTGTTTGGACGCATTTTTGCTATGGAGTGATGTTGTATATCTACTGTAACATATTTTGTGCATGTGTCACTGTGTGTTTTATTAATCAAGTTTGCAGGTCCATTGGGCTTTTGCATTAGTCTTGCATTCTGTAATTATTCAACGCTTCATTTTATACTTCTAGTACTCTGGCGAGACAGAGTGACTAACAAAGTTGGAGATGTTTGGGTCTATTCAATTACATTACCTTGTGCATCATCTGGTGTAGTCAGCAAATATTCCACCTTTTAAAATTAATTATTGTGCTTGTCAAATATAAATTGTTTTTTTGTGGACTTGGTTTCAATATGGCAGTTTAGCTGTTATATGGATCAATGACTCCATCTCGTATACTCATATTCTTCTGCGTCTTATATGAGTGATATTTAAGCAGTAGGCTTTTGCTTCAGCTAGTTATGTGGTTGTTCGTTCAAAATTTTGGCCGTATGGATTGAGCATACTGGTCCTTGCTGATAAGAAATGCCTGTATGACTTGTGAACCTGATAGTTGACACTCACTATTTGAGATCTGGCATTTTGAAAAATATTGGTAGCATGTGTTATCGTATAGGTTTGTTTGTGTGCTTTTCGACAGTGTTTTTTGGTATCAGTGGGGCGTTAACTGTTAATATCCTTATCTCCACCCCTTTGGTGGAATTTGGTTCTTGGTAGACGAGTTATGGGGAGACTCCTCTTTTCGATAGATTATTGTTTCCAGAATATTATTTACGCTTGTTGGTGTTTCTATTTAGGACAGAATCACTTCTGTTTCCCAAAATTCCTTTATTAGGTTATCCTTGACTCAATTGCACCAGGCTCGAGCGGCACTTTTCACTTTTTCCTATATTAACCTCGTTGGAGATATCAGTAAGCATGATGGATAAGCCACCAATGATCAGTTATCTTATTTTTTAAACTTATAATACTTTTATACTATAGACATACATCAAGGTACATTGTGTCTAAACTAAATGTTTATATAAATAAATTCTTACGGATATCTTCATAATTTGCTCATTAAATTTTGAATTTTGTATTAGCCACAAATTTGACACGAAGAAAGTGTTGGGCTTTTCAAGTGATCCCCGGGTGTTTTGTTGCTTAAACTGAAGTTCTATTTGATTTTGTGAGTTAATGCAAGTTTTTGGGTTGTCTTGTCAGATCCCTTCTTTCAGGTTCTTTTATATACTATTTGTTCTTGTGTGTGTTGAAATCTTCATCATTGTTATACACACATTAATGGACAAGTCATAATATTATTTTAACAAAAAAATACTTATTTGTGCTCTTGTAAATCACTTACTGATTTCTTGATTTTGTCCATGACATGCTAAACAGTTGTTTTTGTTTTAAAATTATGGTATGTGTCCTTGTTGTTATTACTTTGTTGTTATTACATATGTGATGGTTTTCAAAATCAGTTGTAGCACGGATTTTTATTCATCTTAAACATCTCAATACTTTGCGTATTCATACGTTGGCTGACATGGTACAACAATTGCTGTGAATCTTCCCACTGTGGATTCTTCAAATCAGATTAATAAAATATATATTTTTATTTAATTTTGCGGAAGGTTATTTTGATGAGTTTAAATATTTTCAAGGAAATGTCAGTAAGTTCCAGTGTTCTTTGTCTTGATCTTAGTGCTGTTAGATAACCCTATGTGGTTTTTCTGACAGTGATAATAATCTCTATTTTCTATTTTTTACTTTGCATTTTAATATCCCAGTTTTTGGTAAACTTGGTCCTTTTATCAGTGCTGTAGTAGATCCTAGTTGATTCCCCAAATCTGCCTCTTTATTCGTCTTCATCTCTAGCGAATCTACATGACTTACATCTAGGTTGATAAAGGGCATTTTATTATCTTTCTTTTATTTCTTCCAGTTCATCTATCATGACATGTATGAAGCTTGATTTTTTGTGTCTGTTTTTTTGCCTAGGGATTAGCTAGTATTTTATAAAGGATGTTATACTCGTATTATGCCTCATAAATTATATATAATGATTTTCTACTTCTTTCTGCTTCAATCAATTGTCTGAATATAATAATCAAGTTAATAAGTGTCCCAGTATGTCTGGTCAAATTTGAGTGTTATATATTGTCGTTAATACGTCTAGATCTATTCACGGATGATGCTGTTGGTTAAAAAAGCAACTAGGTAAATCCAGTAATAATTTTGATGTTACGACCTTTCGTATTGTTCTTTATATAACATTTTTGTTGGTGGATGAGGTGTTGAATCTGCCTTATTTTTTAATTTGTTGATTTCTTGTGTAAATATGTGAATAAAATGTGTTTAATTGTTGGTGATTTGGCTTGTGGACATATGATATTGTGTGTATATCCTGACAAAATGATCATCACACTGAAATTCTCTTTCTTCTGTTTCTATGGCTATGGACATTATTATTGATGACTAGCTAATCCTTTTCATTGTGGGTGTTTTAGTGTATCCTATCCCTGGTGTACTGGGGATTTGGGCACTAGGAGTATGTCTGTATCTAGTGGTGTCTTCCATTCACCTTTCTCACTTTATGTCACATTGGAAAGCCACTGACGGGAAGTTTATTAGTCCTCAAATAGATATCTTTCCTAGAATTGTTTGGACTTAGAACAGAAAGGATGATGTCTGGATTTGTGCTCATTTGCTGTCCTTCCAAATTGAAGAGTCCATATTATTTGAATAATACTGTGCTATTCTATCCTTTTCTTTCGATGAGCACTAATTGTTGTTGGTATCTTGTCTGTCTTATTTAAAATCCGTTACGGACACTGACAAAGAAAGAAAATAAATCAGCCATATGATTTTTTTTTTTTTTTTTTTTTCTTTCGTCATTATAACCAATGTCCATAACTGTCAACAATTTTGTGCTTTATAATTGTGTTCTTTTTTTTGCAGCAACTATCATGTACAATGTAGAATGCTTTTTTTATTTTTTGGTTTTTCTTTTTTAGAAATCAACTGTTAGAATAGTAAGAAATATATTTTTCAGTTATTTATCCCCTACTTTCGTAGTGGAGTTTTCATCCTTGTATCATATCTTTTGCTTATTCATTATTATTTAAGTTTTTTTTTTTTTTTTTTTTTTTCTTGTGGTCTATCTGGGTATCTTCTCTCAAAAATATATTTTATATTTTTTTTTTTTTTTTTTTTTTTATTTGTATGTGTCAGCCTAGTGTGATGCAACTTTCCTCCACAGATATAACCAGTCCGCATGGGTGGTTTTCTTGTCACGCCCCTTTAACTCCCCTCAATTGTTTTCTCAGTAACTTGATTAGTCCCTGGTGTGAGTTTTCTTTGTTTTTTTTTTTTTTCTTTTTTTTGTGGTATTTCGTTATTGTCTGGGGCTTTTTCTCATTCAGATGTATTTGTAGTGTTATATCAGCTTTTTATGTTCTTATGATATGAAATTTTTTTCTTTTTTTTCAAGTTTACTGACCTGTACACTACATTTATCTCGTCTGTCTGTTGTGTTTTTAGTACTTGTTGTTCAAATCACGTTCTGTCTTTTATTTGTTTTCTTCTCACAAGACACATAGCCGTTAGGTATTTGGTAGGAGTATATCTGCGCGATATTAGAAAGTTGAGAGGTTTTTCGCCCCTCCCCATTTCGGTTGGTCTGTTTTTTTCTGTTTGGTTGTTTTTTTTGTTTTTTTGTTTTTTTTTTCTTTTTTTTTGTTTTGGTTTGTCTCTGTTTTTTTTCCCTGTCCCTCCTTTTTTTCTCTTTTGTTTTTTCCTTTTTTTTTTTTTTTCCCTTTTTGTTTTTTCCCTTCTCCTTTTTGTTGGAGTAATGTGGCGGTGTTTAGGAAGATTGATGTTGATGATGGCTACTTTGATATATCTAGTGACTGACCAAGTGACATCTGGTGCTGTTGAATGTGAATGAGTATTTTGGTTTTCTATTGCTATAACTTTGTAGTTTTTTGTGGTTCTTGGTTTTGTTCTTGCTTCTATCTGGTTGCGCTTCTGATTGGTAATGGTGTTTTTTTTTTTTGTTAGTCTTTTCTTTTGCTTTCCTCACAAAATTATCAGCTTTATTTGTCTTCCAATTTTTCCTAATTTAGTTAGTTTTGATCTTGCAATCAATAAATAATTGCACAACACTCATCCCTAACATTAAAAACTTGATTACTCATTTTTCGGTGCTGTCTAGTGGACTGGAGCATCTTCACTGTTTTTTTCACCTTGTAGACATACTAGTTGGCATTTATGATCTATTTTTTGTTGTTTCGTGGCATTGTGTGTGCAGTTAGCATTCTTTATCTTTTGGTTACAGGATTCCTATGACGGAGTGTAAAACCCTCATGGTGATCTTGTATTTTTGTCCTATGATTAAATTATTGATTACTATTAGAATTGCACATAAGATTTTTTTTGTGTGATGCTAATGAGCTATTTTGCGTGTATTTTTCAGTCATGTTGTTCTTCGTATTCCATTTTGTTTATTGTTTTGCTTACACTGTGCCTATTGTCATTAGTCTACCCTCAGTTTTTTGTTGTGGCTGTATAGGATCCTATTTATAAATCTTTTGGTTTACAAGATAAATTAATTTATGTGAAACTGAGGATTATCATCTTAGTTATGGGCTTTTTGTATGCAGTAGTAGTTATTATGGAGATGGGGTCTACCCATTTTGGTCTTATTGTGTATTGGGCATCGTGGTGTGTCGTGCGGCATCATAGCATTGGGGTATCCTCGTATGGTTTAATTTTATTCGTGGTGATTTGCAGGCTCGCCTATAGCTGGTTGATATAATTTACTTGTTGTTATATAAACTGTTTTGAAAACTTATATAATCAATTATTTTTATAAACCCTGAATTATCACCTACTATGACATCGCTCTTTTGCATCCATTGTGTCACAACCACCCGAGTTTGATTCCTCTTTGAGTAGATGAATTATTAAAGTACACCCCTACACCTATAGCCTCGTATCTTTTTTTCTATTTGTGTCACTCTTCACCCATTGTTGCACGATAGACTTCTGGCTATTGGTTTTACTACATGGAATGAGTGTCAGATAATTATGTGTTCTGTTCTCCGTTCCTGAGCCTCCCCAATGGGCCCAGACCTATTGAATCGCGGTTTTGTAGTGGTTTCCTCTCGCCTACCCTTTTTGAGGGAGTCTTTGTTTTTTTATTGGTAGCTTCTGCTTTCAGATCTGGCGGGCCTTCCCTTGCCTGTGTTTCTTGGCGGCGCACAACTATGGATTTTGACGGGTATTGTAATTGTCCCCCTTGTTTTCCATTACCTTGCTCTTCTAAATGCTCCTTGTGCGGCTGGAGCTTTTTTTCTCTTCTTTTGGTTGTTTCTTTTTTTCCGGTCTCGTGACCATCTTGGAACAGGGTTCTCCAGTGGCAGCTTCACCGCTTATTTTTTGTGATAGTATTTTTCACTTTATGGTATAGTTTTATTTTTTTTGTTTTATTAACCTGCCTGTTTTTCCCTTTTTCTTTTCTCTTGCGGGGCTTTTTTTTTTTCGTGATCTTGATTTTAATCAGATTTTTTAAGTGAAGTTACTACGGCCAGGCGTGGGGGTTACGGTCCATTCTGGTTATTATTTAAGCTGATCTTTCCCCTCTAGCTCCAGCTGATACTGTTGACTTACATTGGTCTCATTGTGCTAATCTCTTTGGTTTTCCTCTTCGTTAGATTTGCCTCGGCGTTATAAGGTTGTTGCTTTTAGGGATCCCCTTGTAGTTCCGCGCATACTCGTTGTTTATCCGGAGTTTTTCCTTCTCATACTTACGACATTAACTTTTCGGTTGCTGAGTTGCATTCTTTGCACTGCATGTGATTACATCTCTACATTGCCCCGATTTCTCCTCGTCGGAGCCGGCTTTTCCCTAGGATTTCCCCTTTTACAGACCAATTTTTGGTCCTATGCTCGTCTGTTCTTTGTAATTTTTTTCCTTTGACAGTGATTGGTTATTGGTATCCTTTTAGTCATGTCCTTGTTTGTCACCTGGCTTTTTTATGCCGCCTAGTTTTTTGATTCAATCTTGGTTTTTGGGTACTCAGAAATACGATTCGTCTTTCATATTAGCTCAAGTGAGTTTTGCTTGTCTTATAGGGTCTTTTTTTGCCTTCGTTTTTTGTTCTTTTTTTTTTTTTTCCTCCGTGGTATTTTCCCCCCCCTTTCCTTTTTATTCCCCTTTTTCTGGGGGTATTTTTTCCGGCGGCCCGTCATGAGTTTTTATTCTCCGGCAAACTGGTTTTATGGCCTGGTTCGTTCATGCTTGTTCTTTGTTCGAGAGAAGTTACGTTGCGTCCTATTCAGACGTTATCGACTTGGTCTCGTGTTTTATTTCATCCTCAAGCCTGAGCTTGGTCTATCACCGGTTTTCGGATTGCACTACTGCCTGCTCCGTCCCCCCGTCATCTGATGACCGTGTGAACTGGTTTGTTGTTTTTCTTTTTTGTTATAACCGATATTTAGGTTCATTTATAGGGTGGTCTTCACATTGCGAGTATTTACGCTTAACCGCCAGGTGGTAACCATCAAAGTACCTCACCAAGATTATTTCAGTAATTACGTTATTTCTTTTAATCTCTCACCTACACTATTTTCCTTTCACTGAATCCTGTGTTGTTTTGCATGCTTTTGATTTAGTGTCTTTTATTGGATGTGTATTTAGAGTTTTGTATGTATTAGTGTGTTATTCTTGCGTTGATTTCCATTAACGGGAATCATTCTTAATTTGTCAGTTTGAATTATTTTGATTCTTACTTCATCTAATATCGTGTACCATGGATTCTCTCACTGTGGCCTGCATGGTCGTGTTGCTTTTGTCCTGTGTTCCCCTTGTTGCCTATCGGTGCATGTTATCTTTATTTCCTGCTATGGTTTGTAGGATCGGTGTATTGTTTGTAGGGTCTGTCTTTTGTGATTTTTTCGTGTAGTATTTTGCTTGGACTGTTGGGTTTCTTTCCCGCGTCTGGGTTTCCTTTGTCGGATGCGATGTTCCGCTTATTCCCCTAGTAGTTTGTGTTTTTATCATTTTCGTTCCTACTGCTAATGCACCCTACATTATCATGCCTTTTGTGTTCAATATGGTGGTTTGTATTGGGTTTTTGTGTTCGTTTCGTATCTATCAGTATTTAGATTTTCGCCAGTCGGTATAATGTTTTATCCATACTTTTTGTCAGTGTTCATTGGTATTTTTCCCCGTGCAATTGTACTTTTTCTTTATGGTTTTTGCCGTCTCTTGTTCCTTGGCTTATGGTTCTGCCCGTCGTGGTTATTGACAGCGTTTCTTCTTTGGGTGTGATTGTTCAATCTGGTCCGCACACATCATAATGTTTCTGTTTATTTTCTCTAGTTAAAATGGAAAAAAATGACTGCATACTTTCTAATTTGATCGTCTATTATGTCGCACATACATTTTGTTTCCCTAGAGGTGTAACTTGTCCATTTTTATGTTATGTTTTCTATCCCACCTGCCGTGATAATTCTTTGTAACACGATCATTGGTTTATTTTTTGTCATCTGCACAACCAACTTCTATAAGCTTTTTTATGTTAGTGCTATTGGAGTTCATTTCCCGGTTGTTATACCATTTCTCGAGGAATCTGTCTGATGTTTTTCAATTTTTAATGAGGTTGATTTTGGGTTTATTGGAGCGGCCCCCACGACTTTTCCCTTAGCTTGATGGATTATTTCGTTGTTTGGTGACCAGAATCCCTCCAACACACTTTCATCACACGGTACCTCTAAATTGCGTGTCCTTTATTTTTTTATATATGTTATTGTACATCATCTCCTGAAATGTTGCACACATTCTACTTGTAGAGTTTATATATAATTTTGTTATTTTACTTTATAATTCCTTACTACCCCTGTCAAGTTCTTAACTAATAATTCTTATTTTTTTTCTCTCTGTGGTCTTTTAGGTTCATCTGGATTTTTAGAGAATGGTAGAACTTTTATTTCTGTGAGTGATTGGCGCTTCGTGTCTTCCCCCCTATTAGTTAACTCAGCCATTTATCCTCTATTATTCTTTTCCACTCTCGGAGACAGATTTACTCGCACCCCTTTGTCCTATAAGTTTTAGTATCTTTAAGTTCACATATATATTTTCCCATGTTTTTTTGTGGATAAAGTTGTTCAGATATTCTGATTTTTTTGTGTTTTGTTTTTCCCTTTTTTAAGTTTCAATGTATTATATCTAGCCTAGTATATATCTGTACAGTTACTCTGTATAAACCCTCTTTCTCTTTTAAGTTTTCTTTTGTTTTTTGATGGTTGCTTTTCTCGTTTTCTTCGCTTTTACATGTGCAGCGTTCAATTCATTGTCTTATTTGTTATAATACCTGGTTTGGCCTCATTGTTGATTATCATATTTCTACTTTCAACTATCAATAAACCAGTCGCCATCATAAACTCTTACATTGTGTATGGAAATAATAATTTTCTGGTCTGTCTTTTGTTTTTGTTCACCTCCCTTTTCCGAACCCGCTTTAAACTTCTATCATCCTATGCTGTGCCTGTTTCCGTTGTTCGGTTTATTATTTCCCCATCTTGGTCTTCCATGTAATTGTTTGCTCTGCTCCTCCACTCTAAAGTACACGCGGTTCCACAAGTGGCTCCTTCAGAGGTTTAAACTTCGCACTCCCCCAAAATTTGTCTTTTTGGTTCCCCCCGTAGTCTGCGACCCCTTTATTGATTTTTTATTGACTTCTGGCTTCTTGTAAGACTTTGTCTTTATTCCTTTTAAATATTTGTGTTTTCTCTGCTCACAGATTGGTTGGCCGTTTTTTCCTTCTGCCATATGCGAAGTTAGTCCTGGTCTCTCCCTTAGATATCATATGGTATTCTCATTTAAGACAGTGAACCTCTCCCAGTGGGGTGGCCGTGTTTTCACCCCCCACAGGTTCTTTTTTTTTCTACCTCCCATATGGAAAACTCTTAATCTCAAGTGATTCACCCTCTTAGTGGTAGCTGTGTGGTCGGTCTTCACGCTGAGGTATCACTGTAACCATTGGGGCGGCCTCACTATTCACAGGCTCTTGGTTTGTAACCACTCATTTTGCACCTTATTTCAATTGCACTTGTGGTTCACCCCCACTTGTTTTGTGCTTAACTGCTGCCTCCCTTGCTCTTTTTCCGTCCCCCCCTCTCCACCGGCATTCTGTTTCTTAAACGTTCCGGTGTTAATCCCACTACGTGTCACCCTTCCACTTCACCTGCAGTCATCTCTGAGTCTAGTGTGCATCCGAATTGATTCACTAGGCCTGTATCTCTCCACGTGTCTCCTTATGGTAGTCCCCCTCCTATACCTTGCTTCACTGTGTTCTTTCCACATTGATCAGCTTCTTCAGTACCTCAACCGGTTGATTAGGATTTCTGTGCCCCGTTTCACATATCGCCCATCTCTTCTCTGACTTATCTTTGTGTCTTGTGCCATTCTCCACTCCCGTTACTGTATAGTTCTTATACTTACAGTGTCTTTCTCCAGTTAATTAGGATTCTGTATAGAGTTTTATGTACCGTATACATTCCCACTATGGTGATTTCGTTGCTTATTTGTCGTACTACTACGGTATGCCCGATTTGTGGTGATGTTCGCTTGGCTTGCGGTTCGCCTGCAACCTCAGTTGTTCGGGGGTTTGCCCCGGTTTTGTGCGCACTTAGGATTTTTTTTACCACTCACTCTATTTGCTGTAATTTTGTATTTTTTTGTTTCCTGTTTCGTTCATGGTCCCGGTGGCTTTTCCCACAAAATAAGATGATTTTGTCGGTTTTTTGGGTGTGTGGACGATTAGGCAGGTTTTTCCACCTCTGTCTGATCATTAAGGCCAGCTTGCCCCTAGTACCCTCGATTGCCCCCCTCCTCTTCATGGAAGTTGTTCTGTGTGATCTCTCGCCGATTCCACGCATCGTCTATGCATGATCTATTTTTTGGCTGGGTCCTTTCAGGGGTTTTTGTTGCGGTGGAACCAGTTCAGGATAATTTAAGTACTTTATCCCTCCAGTTACAAGACGACCCAATCTACCCTTGGATTTGCGTGTACCATTAATGTGAGTGTGGGGGTGTGGGTGTTGTTTGTATAGATTTAGGTTTTTATGTTTTCCGTTGAGATGGAATTTGTTGTTAATCTATTATTGTCCATAATTATACATGTTATGTATATCCGGATGGGGTGGGGGGAGGCTGAAATTAAGGAAAAGGGGAGCAGGCAGTCGGGATCAGGCCCCTTTGTGGCTATGGGCCCCATAGCAACTCTATGGCTGCTATCGTGGTTCCTACACCACTGGTTAGTGATATGACTATGGTAGGGACATTACATTCTACGGCCCTCTGAGGGATAGTTAGTAATATGACTATGGAAGGGACATTATATTGTGAGCTCACCTGAGGGACAGTTAGCGATCTGACAATGGTAGGAATATTCGATTTTCAGCTTTTCTTAATGGCCAGTGATATAACTATGAAGGGGACATTAGAGTTTCAGTTCCTCTAAAGAACATTGAGTGATATGACTATGGTGAGGACATTATTTTGTCAACTCCTTTGAGCGACAGTTGCTATATGACTATGGTGGGGACATTAGTGTTTAAGTTCCTCTGAGGAACATTTGTTAATATGACTATGGTGGGGACATTAGATTGCAAGCTCCTCAGAAGGATAGTAAGCGTGGTAGAGACATGACACTGCTAGCTCTGCTGAGGGACAGTTAATGTTAAGACTATGATGGAGACGTTAGCATATTCTCTGAGGGAAAATGTGTTGGACTTTGTTTTCATATTTAAAGTTTTGATGGAAGTTGGACTGCCCAATATTTTGATCATTTAGTTTTATTTCCTTTTTTTATCTTTATCATATGTAATGCACATTCAGTTTGTAAGGTAAGGCATCTCTATTATTTGAGTAAATCATGCATATTTGCTTTGGGGTATCATTTTTACATTGAGCTATTGAGCTCTGTAAACTATAAGCCTAAAGCTCCACCTGCTGGTTAAAATTTATATTGAAATGTGTGATACTTTTTACATTACATTTTTTAGTCCTTTAGTCCATAATAGACAGAATGATTGTGTTACGTTTCCTTGACACATAACGCAGCATGATTTAGACATTAACATATCTCTTTGTTTTTACTCTTACAGACTCCTGCCATGGTCCCAAGAGGTAATATTGTGTGATATGATCTGCCTGTAATACTTTGGCGCTTACAATGCTTTCTCTTATTAAGATATTGCTTTTTTCTATATTTAACATTCAGTATAATATTCTGAATTTAATCTGATGAAGAGATCTACAAAGAGTCATATTGGCACTACTGAAAGGGAATATATACTGGGAACATTTTTAAAATATATATTCAGTCCAGCCCATAATTATTCACACCCCTGGCAAATTTTAACTTAAAGTTAC
Source organism: Ptychadena robeensis (assembly GCA_036250615.1). Lineage (NCBI taxonomy): Eukaryota > Metazoa > Chordata > Amphibia > Anura > Ptychadenidae > Ptychadena > Ptychadena robeensis. Next base: position 24,826,867 of record CM070040.1, on the reverse strand, counting down.
TTTTTTTTTCGACCAGCAAGTTATTTTTTAATGGGAGTGTCTCCCCAAAAACAATAAGATGATGTACAAGAGACATTATTGTGATAAAAAACATTTCTCAGCTTTTATTTAATTTTGAGCAAAAAGTGTCCAGTCCAAAATTAGTTCTATACCATTCCAAACAGTCCAAGCTGTTCTAAAGCATCCTAATTACCCGGATTCATTGGGAACAGCTGTTCTAATCAACTCAACAGGTAAAAAACAGCAGCTCTCTGCAGTTGGTTTGTAGACAGTCATGGCCAAGACAAAGGAGCTCAGTGAGGACCTGTGGCTGCACATTGTTGCTGCTCACAAGTCAGGAAAGGGCTACAAGATGTTCCGCACTATGGAAAATCTCAGAGAACTTGGTCGGAAGCCAAAAGTCACACCTGTGCTGGCCAGGAGGATAGTGAGAGAGCTGAAAATGAATCAAAGGAGTGAACCACGGCCATCCTGGTCAATCTGGGCTCTGCTGGTGGCAATATCTCATTTTTTTTTTTTACTTTCGGGAACATTGATATAAAGGTCCCCATCGACGTGCAGGCCGGCGCTCGTCAGGTAACCCGTTTGAGCGCCGCGCGGTGACATCATGAGCTGTGCTCGGACCCGTGGATTGGACGTAAATCAAGGCAAACCACTTTAGGCGCCCGATTCCCGGTCGATCCTTTGGGTGGGGACCCTGGTCTGGATCAACTGAAGAAAGGCATCCACGGCTTGATTTGTTTATAGATTAGAGCACAATCGAGCATGGTGAACATGCATGCTGCTCAATTGTGGTCAAATCTTTTAAAAATCAAGCCGTGGATGGACACGTTTAGAGTTTAATTAAGGTGTCCTTATTTCTTTCCATAACTGTAAATGCCGCCCATGACCTATGACCTATAGATTGGTTCACTAGTAACTTCCGACACCTTGTTTCCAGCAGGTTCACAGAAGAAAAACATAAATAGGAAACCAGCAGCACATCTGATTGGTGAGTCCTCTTTCACTAAGATAATTGCTCTTACACCCAACCAAATTCTTAAAGTCACAGTAATATATGCAGTTATAAATTAAAGTTTCTAAAGTACTTAAGGCTTTAAACAGGCAGAGAAGGGTTAAGAATTCTTTGCTGCCAGCTGGGTCAACACTTGCTCTTAGGTAGGTATGAGCATAAAAGTTGAAAGGTAGTAAAGAAAATAAATATAACATTTTACTTTGACCACCTCTGAGCTGGTACAATGTTGCTTGTAGTTTTCAATACACAGCGTGATTAGGTATTTTTCTGGCTGTTAAGCTAGCCATACACGTGTCGGATTCCATGTCCAATCGATTCATCATCCGAT
>CM070040.1:24803591-24813851 GCA_036250615.1 Ptychadena robeensis | reverse complement strand
CCCCCCCCTCCACTTTTTTTTCATATTTTGCAGCATGTTAAATTAATAGCTACGTTTATTCTAAATAATCAAAATCAATGGTTCAGTGAACATTTTCAGTTCTTCCATCAATGTTGCCAGATCAGTTGGGTTTGGAGGGCTGAATTGTAAGCCATTCAATCAATGAACCCTCGAGCGCAGAGTGTTGACGTCACCTTAAGCATTCATCGATTGCCTTCCCCATCCAAGGTAATGGCACTTGAACAGGGATTTACCAACATGTTGGTTACCTGTTCGATCAAGCTTTCTAAATGTTCATGTTCGATCCCCAAGCAATCGATGTGAATGCGCGTTGTAATCAATTGTTCTGTTTCTTTTTACTTCCTGTCTAAGGGTTCCCACACACAAAACGAGCGGCGGCCAGAGAGCAGACATGTCCGTAAATCTCTGGCCAATGCCATTAGCTTTAATGGGGACAGGCGTCCCCATTCAAACTAACGGCCTGCACATGCTTCCCGCAATGCTGTGAGCGATGGAGAGCAGCGTGATGACATCATCACGTTGCTCTCCACAGCTCATCTGTCGGTCCCCTCGCGATACGTGTGTGGGGACCTAACTTCTAATCTGACAACCATGAAACCTGAAGTTAACTGATTGGCTGCCCAGTTGTGAGAAACCAATTTTTTGTTGCCCATCAAACTTGTTGGCCAATATCAGTTGAGTTACGGAGCCCCCTAAGGGTCAAATGACCAGGTGGTAAAAAAAAAATGAGGGGGCAGAAAAAAATGATGGTGGGGTTGTTGAAAAAAATCTCCTGGAGTAACTTATCTGCCAAAGAGAAAATCCTTTGCTTGCAGGAGATCCATCATGTGAGCAAAAGTCTCCTCCTTGGCAGATTATCTCCTCCAGGCAAGCGTGATAGAATCATTCGACAGGTTAGATCTTAAAGGGTCAGAGGCTGCAAGGAGGAGAATTCCAATATAGCAGAGAGTTGTGTCAGAATCCCCCCCCCCCACTTGCCCCCTTTCCTCTGGCTCAGACAGTCTCATACGTAGCAGGCACTGTTATATATATATATATATATATATATATATATATATATATATATATATATATACAGTATATAGGCCCTGCAATGGGCAATATTAGAGTGATGTGTATAAATTTAGCCCCATTCCAGGGGCTTAATACTGTATAAGGTGTACTTATGTTACAGTTACAGCTATTGCAGAATCTTTTCCTCATGTGTTACATTTGATAGACCACTTGAATTGTCATGCGATCATTTTTGTTTCTACCACCTTGTCTGATTTTTTTCCCTCTACCACCTCATCTGATTTCTTATTCTACCACTTATTACACCGACATTTTTTTTCTACCACTTATCCCACTAAAAATTTTTTCCTAAAATTTACAAATTTACTTAGAATATTTGGCAAATCATTTGGGGAAAATCACAAATTTTAATTTGTTTAATTATGCTGCTCACCTCCATCCCCAATACCTGCGCTTTCTTTTGGCAAGAAGTATAGGCTGCGCTTTGCTATGTAACATGGTCCCTTTAAATCTATGGGCTGAAACATACAAAGCGCACCTGGGCACGTCATTTCCATGAGGGACTTGTGCACTGCGCTCAGTGGAGCTGAGGCCTAAGTCGAATAGAAAATTCTGATCACCATCTATCTGAAAATAATAACTTTTGAGGCAGAATATTACATGAGTGTGCAGTCTATTGGCTCTTTCAATCAGTTACTCATAAACCTCGATCAACAATTTTCTGATAGTTGCTCATAACCAGTGTGAAACTGGCATATGATACAATGGCAAATATTTTTTTTAGAACATTAATTTCAAAAAATTAAAGGCACAGACTTGTCTTTTATTTGACATTTGATGTCATATGTGTTACAGTATGACATTCATTCATTCATGACATTCATATTTGATTAGAAATGAAAATGAATATTGCACTCGCGGACAAAATTTGATTGCAAAAGCATTTCAACATTAATTGTGAATATCAATTTTCTTGCCAAAAGAAAGCGCAGGTATTGGAGATGGAGGTGAGCAGCATAATTAAATAAATTTGTGATTTTCCCCAAATTATTCGCCAAATATTCTAAGTAAATTTGTAAATTTTAGATCTCCTGTCATTGCGAAAATTTTAACTTGTACATGTAAATATTGCAAACACAATTCTAGTGCCAGAATGTAAAATAGCAGCTGCATGGTAATCACCACATGAGACAACACTCATAGAAGTCATTCATTGAGAAAATCAGGACTTGTATTGCGAACATAATGCATGGTACTTTCCCCTGAATCTCGAATATTCTAGATTATGAAGATATAGCACTATATTCAAGATCTTCATGGGATGTTGACTTCATCATCCTGTAAAAAGCTAGGATGGCACTGTTCCAATTTATATCCCAAGCAAATCTGATCAAGTGGTTCATGGCTGAAATCCAGCTCCAGCAGCAAACAATTAAGAAATTCATTTTCCGATCACTTGGCATTACTTGCCATTTTATTTGGCCCCAGATGTAGCTGATAAAGCAGTACTCTGATTTTACTTCCAGTTCTCAGGTATCATCTTTGACTGCTAGGGAATGGTTTATCTTACATCATGACATGATCCTGCCTAGAAAAAGACACACCGAGGGGCAGGGAGCTCATCACTGCATTATTCCTTCTTTCACTGTTCATTTACCATCAAGGATTTGTTGTTTTATCTCCTAATGGTCTTTTCTTTTTAAATGTGTTATTTCAGGGCGGGGATCTGCTTTAAGGTTTTGAAAGACACCCTTGGTTAAGATTTCCTGTTTCCTCTGCTTTGCTTTGTGGTTTTCTTTGTGTTCCAGATAATGTTTGTTCTCCTGCACACAAATTTTTTTTGCTTCTAAAGCTAGCCATACACAGTCGGATTCCATGGCCGCTCGATCACCTATCCGATCGATTCCGGCGATTCTGTCGGGAATCGCAGGTGTGATCGATCGGCCAATTAAGAGAATCCGATCGCTGCATACCACCTTGTCCAACGGATTCCGGGACGATTCCGTGTCCGATTGTCCACCTCACAAATGGCAACTCCCCCTGATGTGTGCAGAATCGGATCAAAAAGACCAACATGTTGGTTCTCTGTCGGATCCGATTCTGGGCCCCTGAACGATCGGACGTGATCGATCGGACAAGGTGGGCTGCACACGATTCTGGGACGATCGCTTCGCATGCACGCGCCTGGAATCGATCGTCCCGGAATCCGGCCGGAATCCGACCCATGTATGGGGGCCTTAGCAGTATTGTGAGTTAATTTTACTCGTACCTGTCAAGTTTGGGCATCACAAAACCAGGGGGTGTACAGGAAGTGAAGGCAGTGATGTCACTTCCGGTATATGGATCGTGGTTCGTGGTATTCTTCAGTAATGAATTAATTGATTTAATTTTATTTGATGTATGATTCTTGGATGACCTAAATAACCGCGGTTGTCTATACAATTTCAAGGTTAGAGTTTTTTATTAAAAAAAATCAACTCAATGCTGGTTACAGGTGAGTCACAGACCTCCTCCAGACAATTGACAGGTCGGCACGTTAGGGGAAGGCATCTGCCCGGACGCCCCCCTGACATGATGCCGCCCTGGCCAGCTGCCCATGTTGCCTACAACCAACACTGGTCCCCTTCCAAAGTAGTGGCAATCGAACAGGGATTTACCAACATGTTGGTTCCCTGTTTGATCAAGGTTTCTTTGAGCAGGATCAATCGTAAGGGTGGCCATGTTCGCTTCCTGAACAATCAATCACCGCAAACGTGCACAGGGATCAATCGTTCAGGAATCAAAGCTAGCAGGGATCCTGACGTAACACACAGATATTGCCTGCTTGGCGGATGGTCTGTTTACACATCTGCTGATGCAGAGACTAAACGTACTTGACTACATTCAGCCTTACATTGGCGGAGTGTCTCGGCGCAGTGAAGACCAAGCATTGGCCGAGCAGGTAAGTTCTATGTGCTACGTCGGGACCTCCCGCCAAGCAATACGCTTAGCGGAGGGGTCCAAACATATAATGGAAACATAGCCTTAGTCATTGAGTTAGCTATTGTAGAACTCCCTTTCACCAGAGTGTGAGAAGCTCAATGTTCTGAGGTCTCATGACCCCTACATCAGCTCTCTGTTTTGATGATGAGTTGAGTTATTGCAATGTGACTTGCTGGAAAGAGATTGTATATATAATATCCATAAAAGAATGACTGCGAGGCTTCATCTACATAGCTCAGTGCCACACGTGTGCCTTCTATAGCTATGTCTATGCACTCATTTATTTCACAAGAGCGGGGGAGGGTAAGGACTTCTAAAAATGACTTTATCGCCTTCCATATTGCAGCTGTTTGCCTTGAGCTGTCTAAATTTCTCATTACCATATATTGTTTTCCTGATGTGGGGAAGACTGCTAATGTATAAATAGTAATGGAGGTGTATGATGTGCTATAATAAAGTACATTAGGGATTGACTGTGCTAATGTATAAATGATCTGACCTGAATACATTTATTTTGGAGTCAATGGGAGCCATGATGTCTCTGTACCTATATTATATTCTATTGTGATCCATACATATGCCTGAATGACAAAGGCTGAATGACAAAGGCTTTGTGGACCAAACCGTTTCAGGGATTGCTGTTTCCACATTTAGCCCACTAAGCAAATATTCTTGGCCCGCGGCTAATCTCCTAGATCTGACTTCCCGGCACCCTTACCAGCTGCACTCACCGCCCCTCTGTCCTCTCACTCTGAAAGTGGAGAATTACTGCTCAGCCACTCCCACAGTTGGAGGAGAGAGGAGTAGTGCGTGCAGCTGGTAGGGGGGCTGCAGGGAAAGCTGGGAAAAGGGCTACCAGGGTTGTTCTGGGGGAAAATGTACAAATGCACACAAAAGAATGGGGGCACACATGAACTACACAAACACTGTACACACTGGAATGGGGGTATACATGGACTACACACACTGTATGAAGGTACAGTTTATTTCTAGTCCATGTATACCCCCATCCCTGTGTGTACAGTATGTGTAGTCCACAGGTGTCAAACTCCAATCCCTTGGCCAAAAATGGCCTGCAGTGTAATACTTTTAAATCATTATCATGGTTGACCCCTCACTTAGCCCAAGTTTTTTTGATAATGATAATGCTTATATACCCCCATACACCTTAAGATCGATCCATACAATCTCTTTTTTATTCTACCAACAACTATGAAGTGCAGGGTCCTCTCTGACAGAATACATAGTGATTGGAAGGTATATATCACTGCTATGTAGTGCCGGGTCCTCCCTGATAGAATACATAGTGATTGGAAGGTTTAGAAAGGTCCTCACATTACATGGTTTTGGTAGAACAAAATTTGATTGTACAGAAATTGTATGGTAAGATTGTAAGGTGTATGGGGCCTTAACAGAGTTTAATCTAAAAGGATAAAACATTTAGTATTTTTAGTCCAGTAGTATAAACTATAAAATGTATATATAATGTTTGAAAAAGAATTAGCAGAGCAAACAGAATATTTTTGGCATGATGTCTCTGAGCTGGCTCACTATTGATTCATTCTGTTGTGTGCAAATTTCTTTTGAGTTATTGAGCTCTGTAAACTGGTATAATTTGAATGCTGACTCTAAAGAAAATATAAAATAAAATAAAAAGCTATTTCTAACTTTTATTCACAAATGCATTTTCAGCATCAGAAACTACCTACTTTCAGCCTCCTGCAGTTCACGTGGCAGCAGAGCTCAGAAAAAAAGTATCCTATATTCTAGGATCCAGGGTACATATAAATAGAAGGCTTGCACAGGACAGCTCTTAATTGAAGCTTGAGTATGATGAAATCCACTTTATTTTATGCATCTAATTGTCTCCCCCGTTAAGGCCTTCTTTTTTTTTTACTTTTTGGTTGGAAATTCTGCTTAAGGTAAAAAAAAGAAATAATTTTTGTGTATTCTTTAAAGAAAAAAGTCTTGATTTACATCAGGACCCATCTATAAAAGAAACCACAGAAAACAATGTTGGGATATTTTAGAAATTTGTTTAAACCAAACATTTGCATAAATACATTTGTTAATCATTGTAAACAAATAAGTTTGTGTTGCTACACCACAAAGCCACCACTATGGGGCAGTAGAGGCACACATACATATAAACACAGACAAGTCGTTTGTCATCTGTAACAGGTATCATTAATTTTACGCTTGTGGACATTCCAATACCCAAAGAATACACTACATTCAGAAAAATAAAATGCAAACATTCTAGTTAATGTTTCTAGTAAAAATAGATTTAAAGAAGTGATCTCTTTCCTGACAAACACTAAGCTCTTGGGAACCCAGCTCACTCGGTTTCCTTGATGTGCAGCAGTTTTATCTGCTTTTTGCACGGCCCTACTGAATATCTAAAAGCTTTATAAATAAAACATTCATTTTTTTTAAAAGCTGAAGAGTCAGCAGAATTTGTAATTGCTGTTTGATATTTTCTGTGTCTCCTCTACCGATTGACAACAGTGATTGATGTCTACCAACAGCAACTGGGGCAGTGTCCTTCAGTTAAGCAGATCAAGTTGATAACTTGTGATGCTGTTAGGACACATTAGAAGGTAAAGCTAGCCACACATGGTACAATTTTAGCATTCAATCGACAATTTTCGATGGAAAAAATATCGATTGAACATTAATCGATGTACTGCCACATAGTGCAATCGATGATCGTTGAACGATTTTTGGTACAATCGTCGATTGAAAAGTGATCGGACAAGTTGGAAAATTTTGGTCGATTGGTCGATTTTTTTTTGGCTCGATTTTGTGGCTCGATTTTTTGGCTCGATTTTTTAGGCTACTTCCCTTTAACTTCCAATTGAAACTAAAATCGTAAGAGGAATTCAATCGACGATTTTGGATTACTTCGATTTCATTTCAGTCGAAATTGTTCAATTATCGTGCTTCCCATGTGGAGAACTTCGATTAAATGACAATCGATGTTCGATTTTTTAAATCGAAGTACAAAATCTAATCGAACCTCAATTGAATGATAAATTGTACCATCTGTGGCTAGCTTAAGGGTCCCCACTCATTGATTGATTTTTCGTTAGATTCCCGAAAGATTGATTGCCACACATTCCCAGCAACCAATCATTAGGCAAGTGAACGCGGCCACCCTGTCTTCTAATGAGATCGATCGAACCAACATGCTGGTAAATCCCTGTTCAATCGCTATTACTTTGGATGGGAACTAGGGACCTCATCCAACGAATCGAACTGGAATTGATTGCGCACGATTTACCATTCATTCACCGAACTCTTGAGCTCAGCGTGGTGATGCCACAATGACATCACCATGAACGATCAAGCGGGTATTGAAGCGTTTTCAATGAGGAAAAAACTACAGAGTTTTTTCCTCATTGAAAACCATTATATAGCGCCTATCAGTGGGCATTCATAATGCTGTAGCTCATTAAACCCTGAAATGGACACATATGAACTGTTACATTTTAATAAATATGCAATTTTTTTTACATATACATTTTTTACATACGTCCATGAATGAAGGATTACCTATATATATAGATTGGTCCCCAGAGTCCTAGACTCCACTCTGGGTGAGAGTCAGGTTGGGATTGCCCCTTCCTGCCCCCCCCCCCCACTGTCTCTGCTGTTAGATATATGCTATTTAGGGATGTTGGCACGCAGACTTTTTAATAGGAGAGTGAATGACTACTTTGTATTTGCTGAAAAACAGGATAAAAACTCCTGCGGACCTACCACCAGAAATCTATGTTTTTATGAATGGCACTAGAAGTGCCAATAATAGGGAGTAATGCAGTAAAAAAAACTCAAAAACTTTCCTGTAATGAGCAATTTAACAAGATTACCACTCAGCACCCCTCACTTCCTGGTTCGTGGAGCCAACACATGAAACACATGGGGGTGCAATATCGCGGATGGCCACTGGGGGCGTTCAGTGATCTTCTAAGGGAATTTTCAAAGCAGGTCACTGAAATCTAAGCTTTTTGTGACGTGCTGCCGATTTCTGCAGACCATGAACCAGGAAGTGTGGAGAGCTGCCGGATTATATTCTTAAATTGCTCATTACAGGTACGTTTTTGGGTTTTTTCACTGCATTCCTCCCAATTATTGGCACTTCTAGTGCCATTCATGAACACATGGTAGGTCCGCTTTAACTCCTCTCCTCTTCTCTCTGCAGAACCGCCGCAGTGGTACGGGCTGACAGATGGCTCATTCTTAAACTGCAGGTCTTCACGTCTAGTTAGATTCAGGTCTTTCTAGTTAGTTTCAAACTCTCCAATTAAAAGCCATTGGTCATGCGTGTTTTTGCAGCAATCACCTCTGGAAACCTGCAAGCTATCCAGGAATCAACATGGCAACTTTCACAGTCGAGAGCAGAGGTAAGTGTTTTTTTAGTTTTTTTTTTGAGTGACTGAAAAAAAGTAAAAATTTAATTACAGTTTTTTGTTCTGAGTTTAGATGTGCTTTGAGTTTAAAGAGTTATCATGGTTTTGGTATTTCCTTACACTCTCTTATGACCCTGCAATTTTTATACTAGTAAAACAGAGGTGACATTATATGACACCATTGTCTCTTCTGGCTCTGACTTCAAACCATGTACCTAAAGAGTCAGAAGAGACAATGGTGTCATTGGGGAACAGGGTGGTGTCACAATATTTATTACCTTCCACCCTACCACTTTCCATGGTAACACTATATATATGGGGGGTGAAGATTATTCTTATCCTGCTCATGGTGTAATTAGCAGTAGTCCGTCACATTAATTTGGACTTGATTAGTTGAGTTTAAAAGTATTCATAACCATACTGCTAACTAAAGGTGACCATGCATGGGTTGATTCTCCAATCAAACAATCGACCTTCATGCGCGTTTGTGGTGATCATTTATTTGGGAATTGATTGTGGCCGCCTTTTCTTTGAGTGGGATCAATCAAAATAGCTCAGTCGAACAGGTAACCAACATGTTGGTAAATCCTTTGATTGCCATTATTTTGGACCCTGGTTCCATCCAAAGTATCGAACGGAAATTGATTGTGCAAATTGGTGCGCATTGATTTGCCATTCAATAGACAAATACTTAACTGAGGCTTGGTGACATCATCTCGCTGCACTCGAGGGCTCATTAACTGAATGGGTATCAATGTGTGTATGCCCACCTTAGGGCCCACGGCCACCTGCCTGAGTGGGGACGCGGCCATTGAAATGAACAGAGATGCTCCCATACCAAGCCTTGGGAGATATGTTTTCAGCATTGTGTTTTCAGTTAACACCAACTTGTGGCCACTCCTTGTATTGGAGGTAGACGGATTGGCAACTGCCAGGACAGAAACAAAGTAGGTGTATTTGATGGGTTCTGAATGTATTTCCCATTTACCTTGTGCTACAGCAATTACTATTGCTGCCAATACAAAAAATACCCCAGACCAATGCTCTCATACCCTAGGCTGTGGCCAGGGTCTTCTTCGGTGGACCCATGTGTTACCTTCCTTTTTCTTCAATACCCGATGCTTCTGCTCCCTAGAAACCTCTGTTGATTGAAGCACTGTGGCAGCATGACAGACCACTGTAGACCCTCACTATTGCATTCTGTGGCCTGACTCTCTAGTGTGCTGCTATCAATAGGGATTTAGAAAGTACAAATATAGAGAGACTCTATGCTTGTGTTATATATATTCAGCTTTAGTTACGGTAATTTCCGCATTAAATACACACAGGACACCTATATTAAGCTTTAACTCTGTTAACAATATTATAATAGTCTCACCAACAAAGCTTGGCTGCCAGAATATTGGAGAAGATGGAAAGTCGTGTAGGTGACCTTCAACACTCATCCCATATACTATGTCATTAAAGGAAACCTCTTATGAGATAACTGGAAGCCATGGCTGACCTCATTCTGGAAATACTACATGACTGATGGTCATGTCACTCTTCTGATTTTAATCATTTGAGTCAGTGGTCAAGAATAGGAATGCTTATCAGAAGTTCTGTCATCACCAGTTGCACGCAATATAGTGTCAATATTAAAGCTTGAGCTCAATAGGATAAAGATCAGCCACAGCCACCTCCACATTTTGTACATTAAGCCAAAATGTGTGCTCTTGTTTTAAAGCCGACCTACCACTAGATGTTTATCTTTGCATCAATGGCACTAGATAATTGGCAATGCCTCAAAATAGAGCAATACTTAACCCCCCCCCCCCAAAAAAAATAACTT
>CM070040.1:24765756-24784606 GCA_036250615.1 Ptychadena robeensis | reverse complement strand
TCACCTCACCAAGTTAACCCCTTACCTCACTTAACTCTAGCACCCATAGGGGGGCTACACTACTACTACTACTATTGTTATAATACTATTTAACCGTTTTAATTACTATTTAAGACTACTACTTTTTTAATTTCTACTACCAGCACAGCTGCTTATACCATAATCATGCTACTTTTACTTCTGCAACTTCCACAGATGCTACCAGTGCTACTACCAGAACCGATTACTGATTCTACTACTATGACCAGCAGTTTTCCTATTAGTAAAAATATAATTGTATTTTTTTCAATACAACAAATATATTTGGTAGATTTATTGTGCTGTACACAATACACAAAAATAATGTGATTTTGCATCAGTAGGACGGATGCTTAGCTATACAAGTATGTAGGAATCAATATCTTACTATGAAACCTGTGGCCCCTTGAAGTCAGTACCTCTCTATAATACAACAGTAACTGAATAAGAGTTAAAAAATGTGATCTGCAGTGATCTATCTATGACGGTGATCATGGTAGTCATGGCGAGTGATACACCTGTTATAATGCCCATAGGAGTGACCTAAAGTATTTAGCTATGGTTGAAAAAGAGCCTCCGCTCGAAACGCGTCCTATTGTTACTGTTGAGCCCCCCAGCATCTGTAAGCAGGAAGTGATCTTATCCCCAACCAGTAAGTGAGGTCATCCTGGAAAACACATGGCCCTAAGAGATCAATCCTTCTAAACCTCTTTTAATGTGAGTATCTTGTCTGTTGTTTTGTTTCATTTTATTCAATTCCATATTATTTAAACATTTACAGTACCTTACGTTGTTGTACTAGGTTGTGCGCCTCTGTCCTTGTTCTTATTTGTCTGTTACAGGGGGCCACACTCCTCCATTTTGAGAGCTGCACACCTACACGCTACTTAAACACCCACCCCTCATACTGACCCTATTTCACTCTGCAATCTTTGCTCAGGCCCCATACACCCACTGAGGGCCCCTCTGGCCAATGAAATCACTGTAGCCGTGTAATCACTGCTGAACGTTGTGCGCAACTATTTATTATCTAACCTATGATAATACCTGTAGGGTGACTTGGATTTTTTCACCTATGATGAAGATCCTAGGGGTGACTTGGATTTATTCACCTATGATGAAGATCCTAGGAGTGACCTGGATGACCAACCTAGAATGGTAACCATAGGGGTGACCTAGAGTGATCAATTTATGATGATAACCATAGTAGTGACTTAGAGTAATCCACCTGTAATGGTTATCATTTGGGTGACTTTGAGCAATCTTCCTATGATTATAAGCATAGGGGTGACCTAGAGTGATCTACCTATGATGAAAACCATAGGAGTGACCTAGAGTGATCACCAATGATGATAACCATAGAGGTGATCTGGGGTGATCTGGAGTGATAGAGCTACGATGATGATCATTATAGTGACCTAGAGTGACCCACCTACTATAAATGAATTTGCTTTATGAACATTTGCCCTTATATTTCACATACTGATGTTAAGTATGTTATAATGTTTTTACTTTGATTCTTGTTTTTCTTTCAATATACTGTATGAATCCTGCTATCCTACTACTAAGAATACACTGGGAGAGGAATTACCTCATCAGGGAAAAGTACAGTACAATTACAGTACGGCAAGGCATTCTAAGCAATGAATCTGACAGGAAAGATTTACTACCCGTGTAACGTTCACCATTATATAAATACACTCCTATGGCTGTGTGTGGCTGATGAAGGGTTACGGTCTCTGAGCTGCTCTGGAGTTTCAGAAGGAAAATCCCAGCCATGTTGTGATGACATAATAATGAATATATTGCCTCAGGCATTGTGTATCATCTCTGTATATCAGCGTCTAATGATATATGATCTACTCATCATTCCATCTCTGATCTGTCAGTCTGACCACACACAACACACAATTTTCTCATCTTCAGAAATGCCGCCATTTATATATGAATAAGATACAAAGGATCTGACAGGACAGATGAATGTTGGCACAACAGAGGCAACAGTGGTCTGTCCATCCACAGAAAGTGTTTAAATATTAGGCCCCCATACATCTTTAGATCACTCCATACAATTTCCATTAGATCTACTAACAACTATGTAGTGTCGGGTCCTCCCTGAGAGAATACATAGTGATTGGAAGTTTTAGAAAGGTCCTCCTATTACATGGTTTGGTAGAAGAAAATTTGATTGTACAGAAATTGTATGGAAAGATTGTAAGGTGTATGGGACCTTAACACATGGCCCCCTTTCTGCCATCAGGGTGCTTTTTCAAGAATTTGCTGATAGGTGAGGTGACAACACGCTCTTCTGTATCTAATGTTGTCACCCTCTCATTCAAAATTGAGACCACCAATAACAATGTCACAATGTTAAATAGCCGTGGCCCACTGAAATCACCTGTGGGGTGATTCTGTAAGGTGCTTAGTGTTCTCCCTGTACAATGCAGGTCAATAATCTCTGCTTTGTGGGGAAGGACATCAGCCAAATCCTTACATTGCAGCTAATAATTATTTACCTTGCAGACAGTCTAACACCAAACTGTAAAGCCCTAGTAGTTTTCGGGGGAAGACCCACTTGTGGTCACTCTGAATCCATATTACACTATAAGTGTTTTTGGCACTTAACAAATATCAGCCAGTGAAGTTAGCATATAATAAAAGTGGTCTTTATTGAATGTCAGAGGGACCAATTTCAAAATCAGCAATATAGTAAAAAAATATATAGTAAAAAGGTTTACAAAGCCAATAAATTTTGTGTCCACAAATCCTCAGACCAGTTAGTACAATCTAAGTTCCCTGTTCATTGTTTGAGATTATGCAAGAATAATATGTAGTGATGGCATGTTCCATGACATGGAATGTTTGACCCACCCCGTTCGCTGGCTAGAAGAAGTTTATTATTCTTAAGGCGCAGAAAGATTTGGCCGGAGGAAGACATTATCACAGGAGAAATCGGCTCTAAAAACCAAAAGTGATGTCAGTGAGGTCAAGTCCGGTAATCGGAAATAGGGACTTATTCCAATTACTGTGCGTTTCCCATTCATAATTCCCAGTGTAGCCATTGCTAGAAAACAGTGGCTATTTTCTATAATGGAGTTTGCAATGTTGCACTATGTTTAAGTCGCACTTTCCTTGTTGAGCTCCCCTTTTCTATTTAGGAACATTATCAAGCCCCCCCTCCATATTCAAACATGGGTTATGAATGAGGTCCAGCGCCCCCCTGGAATACCCCAGTTTGGGAACCACTGGTTTAGGTGGACAGTAAGTGGCAGCAAAAGAACACAATTATTCAGGAGCAACCAAAGAGACTCAGAACTATTGTTTCCTTCCTGGCAGAAGGGGGGCTATGAAGGGGAACAGAAAAGGAAGACGGACAGGGGAAGGAGAGGAAGAACGTGGAGAGAAGTGCTAGACCTGGCTATTTTGCACGGTTTTAGGAGGTCATGATTGTTTGGAAGGGGGACAGAGAGCGTTCCTATCGGAGACTGTGTAGCTGTGATCGGGGTCACAGATAGCCGAAGGTGTTGCCTGCTGTCCTGTGTACAGATCGCCGGAGGTGCTACCTGTGGGGGCCTTCTCAGATAAGTACTACAAGTTTCAGCCTAACCTCTGAGAGTAACGTATACCCCATTCAGGACCTCTCTGTTGTACCACTTATAATCTAACAGTGCACACTCTCTGTTGGAGGACTTTATTTGTCTCTGGACCCTAAAGTAATTAAGAGTTCTTTGACTCCTGTTTGATATTGGGCCTTCTCCCTGCATCTACAGCTCATCACTGATAACTTGCAGTTCTCCCTTCTCTCGTAGACTCGTCTAAACCTGTGCATTACAAATAACTCCAAGTGTCACTGACACTCACAATAAGCTTATTCTACTCCATTTTAATTTCTTAAGGGCCCCCACTTGGTACCAGACTGTTTTTCTTTACACTGTCCAGTAAAAGGGGTTAAAAATCAGGTAATATTTGTTTGTGATAGCAGGGAAAGTAAGGTAGTGCATATTTATATATATAATATATATACCGTATTTTCCGGCGTATAAGACGACTGGGTGTATAAGACGACTCCCAACTTTTCCAGTTAAAATATAGAGTTTAGGGTATACTCGCCGTATAAGACTACCCCTTCCAACGCACACCAAATGAAAATTAAAAAAACATCAGATTTGCTTTCAATATGTTAATTTTAATTCTTATGACATGGGCAAACTGCCTGCAAGTCACGGGAAATCCACTGGCAAATGTGCAAACTGTACTTCCCAAAATGTCACATGATACAGTGAAGGTGTTTTAATGTGTTTGAGCTGCAATACCAGTTTCAGCCACTGGAGCCACAGCCTTTAGTGAGCATGTCGGCTTCGTCTCACACATTGAGGAGGGAGAGAGGGAGGGTAAAGGGGCGCTTCCGATGTCAGGCAGACTAATCTGGCTCAGAAGTTTCAGCACTTGGCGTATAAGACGACCCCCGACTTTTGAGAAGATTTTCCTGGGATCAAAAGTAGTCTTATACGCCAGAATATACAGTATATATATATATATATATATATATATATATATATATCCCTAGTTATTGCTTACTGCTTTGCTTGTCAATGTAAAAGCAAGATGAGGTTGGCCATGATATTTATATCCCTGGGAAACACCCGCTAGCACTTTTTATATGTGACCAAACTGTAAGGGTTAACTGTTCACTTAGTTCTAGGACAGCAAAGGAGTTTTTCATGGAGTGCGCCTTTAAGGATTTATTGTGGGCTGCATGCTGTAGTACTAAAGAGGCCAAACGAAGAAACTGAAAGGAATGAGGGAATTTCTGTTCACAGGAGGGATTGTCCCTGGGAGTTTTGAAATATAAGCTGCCTGTGAGAAGTCGTTGCTTGAAGTAAGTATGTAGCACCGGGCTAAAGTTTTATCTTTATCCCCATTAAATGGAGTATGGCTAGAACCCCTAACAGAGACTTACCCTCACTTGTTTACCTGTCCTGTTGACAAACGTTTTTCAGTTGGCATAAACTTTAATATCAACCCACATCCCAAACATTTAAATATTTTTAGTGTAATAAATGTATACCTGTTAGGTTGTTTTTCCCATCTGTGTCTAGTTAGGGAGATGTTATTTAGCAATCACTGGAACAGGTGACCCCACTGATAAATGTTCCCTCATTTCCTGTTCTGGTGACAACCCAAAAAATAGGGGGTCCTTGATCCATTAAATCCAGCTAACACATAGAAGCCAAAGGCAGCCAGGTAATGAGATGTTTCTCGGGACACAAGCTTCCGTCAATGCTGACATTGAATCCACTTATATTTTGCTCCTTGCTGCCCCCCTCTTTATTAAATTTGTAGTGAAGTGGAATAGCCGTGAAATTTTAATATCATTTTCTTGTCCTTGCCCAAGGGGGAGAATATATAATCTAGGATGTAGGAGGAACCAGCCTCTTCTGGCCCTGGAGGACTCTTAGTCTGGACCCCTTCATGCACCTGTTGCCCTGGGAAACCAACCTCTCTCCCCTGGATACAAAGACACCTTAACCTTAACCAAGTTTACACTGGCAAGCAGCTCGGGAACGACAGTGTGCTCCCGCAGCCGTGGTAGATACGACTCCCTGTAATCGGCTGCAAAACAGTGCAGGCGATTACAGGGTGTTTAATTAAGGACCCCATAGAGGTCCAATGCCACGGCAGCCCGAAAACTGCCTAATGTGGCATCCGCCGGTTGGTCAGGCTAAACGGTTGTTTACCTGGTGGTAAAAAAACCGCCGGTGTGTGGAAGCCGCTAAGAACCGCCGCCGCTAAGAACCGCATCTCATGCAGTTTTTAGCGGCGGCCATTCACCCCTATGGCCGCGGTCAGTGCTGGGCGGCCGCGGAATCGCGCGGAACGCCGCCTAAAAACTCGGTCGACCGAGTTTTTAGACGGCCGTCCGCGCGATTCCGCGGACAGGAGACTAGCCCATTGAAAGGAATGGGCGCGGATGTAGCCGCGCCGTGCACAACCGCGGGCTTCCGCTTCAAGTGGAAACAAGCCCTAAGGCTAATTTTACACTATTGTTATTTGAATGACACGTTTAAAGCTTCCTAGACACTCTCCAGTGGCAGAAAGGCTTAAAAGACGCTTTAAAGCAAAGACCTTTGTACAAAATGTACTTTAGCTTTAAAGACTGAAATTCAGGGGGGCAGGGAGTGAGCTTCAAGCTGCCACAGGAGGTCACCTGACCCTGCAGGGTGCCTGGAAAGGTGGGTTAGCCACTCCCAGGTCAGGTCAAGACTGAAAAACGAGTGAAAAAAGCTCTCCAAACTTGCTGCAATTGCTTTCAGAGCTTTACTATTGAAGTCAATGGGGACGTTTAACGACCAAACGACCCTCTGACCGTGACAGAAGGCGTCCAAAAACGAACAGAAAACGTACTGCTTGATTAACAACAGTACATTTTCTGTTCTTTAAACAACCTCATTGACTTCCATTTTAAACCTAAAGCAAGGTCGTTTTCTGGTCGCTTAAAAGACCAGAAAATGATCTTGCAAGAGACAATGTAAACTTAGCCTTAAGGAGCGGGCCAGCAATGATATTGTGTTTGGAACTGTTATTTTCCCTTAGTACTCACACTACCTCTGGGAGCAGAGGAAGCGCCACATGTGTATTACGACCCCTCAGTAAAACAGGCCATAGTTTAACAGCAACTAGTGGGTGGACATTGCTTCATTTCTTAAGAACTGTGTAGTGATTATTCCGATCACTAAGGATCTGTGTCTCAAAGTGAACCCGAAGTTTGCCTGCCAGGTACGGTGCCGTCTACACAATGTCGCCTGTGTGTCAAGATGACTGCCCACTGGGACTGAAAAAAAGGGAAGTGCACACGGCTGGTGAAGGAACCACTGCATCCAGCGCCCCCTGGTCATGTATCCAGTAGGTCCCCACCTCTGGCAGGCTGTCCCGCAAACATCCTTAACCACTTTGTTACACATTCTTTATAGTAGACCACAACATAGTCTTTGTGTTTTTCCTTCTCTATGCAGTGATGACAGGTCATGGATGATGGTAGAGGCCAGTAAGAGCCTCTCCTTCTCATCAAATATCAGTGCCTCACAAATGGTAGAATAGAAGAATGGTAAAAGAAAATCCATAAACACTTCTAAATCTTGTGGAAGCCTTTCCAGAAGAGTTATGGTGGCAAACGGTGGGCCAACTTCATATTAAAGTTTATGGATTAAGAATGGGATGTCATTAGAATCACTTGTTCTCAAACTTGGGGGGCGGGGAATGGGCACAGCTAAGGGCCTGAGGGAGGGACAAGCAGGAAGCAAACCATGGAGGATCTAGTTCCAGACAGTAAGTGAGTGCATATGTAATGGGCAGGTGTCAAGTAGTGAACTAGGAAGAACTCGAAGAACCATTTTAGTGCAACTTGTACTTTATTCGGTGTTCAAGGCCAACAACTTGTAAGGGAAGTAGTAGAGGCACAGTCTAGAGGCACCCAGATCACCAAGCGCCCCCTTTGTGTGTGTTTGTCTTTATGTGAATGATACATGTCTCTTCATGAGTGTAGTGCTTGTGTGTATGTGAATGAAGCCTTTCTCTGCGTGATTGGTGTGAAAACCAAATAAAGTTTTAGGGCCATTTCACACCAGTACACAATACTGCAACACAAGTATGGCTTGTGTCAATCTGAACCTGTGTGTGTGTGTGGGGGGGGGCTCAATAATGTTCCTATCTAGAAAAGGGGGGCCCTGCAGGGAAAATTTGGGAACCACAGGTGTAAAGGCTGGCTACAAGTCCACTTATTATAATTCTAGTGTAACTACTATGTCTTGCTCAACCTGTATGGTCTTGAATAGCAGGAGATTGGCCTTTACATATACACAGCTGAAGCTTTCATAGAACAACATATCTCACATTTTCAAGCTTTAAACAAATATAAGGGCAGTGCTGGGATTTCCGAATAGAAAGCCAAGCATGCCTTCAAAGTAAATTGCATAGGCACAGCACATATTACAAATGTATTTCATCATGTGACTTTCATCACATGATGTAACCAAATGACCCGAGGAATTTTTGTACTGATCACATGGTGCCAGTTCTACTGCATTCTCATCTTTCATTTATACAAAGAGCAGGGGCGGACAGACAGATAGACGACGATTCTATCTTCCTATATGCCGGCCTCAGCTGCTCAGTTCCTCTACCTCTTGTGCTCGGGGAATTTCTTTAGGTTTGCACTTCTCTCTTCTACAAGTGTGACACCACATGACTCTTTCCTAAATGTCTCAAGTCTCATATCTCACATCAACTGTCTGAACATTGGACTGTCCGAAAATAGTTTACATCTTCTGCCAGGCTCATGTATATATTGTATATTCATAGCGTTGAGCTCAAATATTCACATTGCTATTGTCTATTCGAGAATTCGCAAATATGATGGCGGGTATTCGCAATGGCCATGCATGCGATTTTATATTCACATTGCAGAAATAAATACCACATGTGTGCTTCATTTTGAAGGTAATTTTAATGCAATTATAATTGTACTTGAATTGTGAATATTCACGAATATTGAATCTAA
Source organism: Ptychadena robeensis (assembly GCA_036250615.1). Classification (NCBI taxonomy): domain Eukaryota; kingdom Metazoa; phylum Chordata; class Amphibia; order Anura; family Ptychadenidae; genus Ptychadena; species Ptychadena robeensis. Next base: position 24,776,031 of record CM070040.1, on the reverse strand, counting down.
TATTTGAATATTGCCTATGCCGCTCATCACTATATATACACAGTATAGTCCCCAGATAAACATAATATTTTCAGGTAATGTTAGCATTTACTAAAAATCTTGAATCATTTTAGCAACTTCCTACCCCCTAAAAAAAGAAAAAGAACATTGTTTAAATTAATTTGGTACACCAGTGGTGGTCAGCTTCATGGACACGGGGGGGGGGGGGGGGGGGGGGGGCAGAATCATGCATCTGCTAACATCTGCTATAGGAAATTGTCAGAGACAGCAAATGTGTGACAGGAGACAGTTAGAAACTTAAGATGTTCTATAGGAGACTAGGAGACTAGGAGACTGTCAGAGACAGAAGGCGTGCTACAAGAGACTTTCAAAGACTGAGGATGTGCTAGAAGAAGCTCTCAATGCTGCATATGTGCCACAAGAGACAGACAGAGGTGCTGATGTGTTACAGGGGACTACCAAAGGCTAAGGATGTGCTCAAGCAAATTGTCAGAGATGTATAAGGATGTGCTACAAGAGCTTGTCAGAGACTAAATATGTGCTAAAGGAGACTATAAGTCATTAAGGATGTGCTACAGGAAGTTTTCAAAGACTTCATATGTGCTTCAAGAGACTGTCAGAGATGTGAATGTGCTACAAGAGGCTGTCAGAGATGTAGATGTGCTACAACAGACTGTCAGAGATATAGGCTTGCTACAAGAGACTGTCCGATATTTAGATGTGCTATGAGAAACTATAACTTTTTGTTGGTGAGAACCATCTTTTTCTAGCATAAGCAAAACACACAAGTGGACTGGGGTTGAGGATTAGCAGATGGCTCCTACTGTGTCTTCTATTGTGTCCTATTGGCAGTCATGTTGTCAGCTTTTTACTGATCCCCCATGAAGCTGAAAGATAGCCAGAAGTCCAGGGAGTAGATATTCTTTATCCTATATGTACCTAAAGGCCCCCATACACCTTACAATCTTACCATGCAATTTCTGTACAATCAACTTTTCTTCTACCAAAACCATGTAATATGAGGAGCTTTCTAAACTTGAATGGAGATGGAAATAGCATGGAGTGGTCTAAAGGTGTACAGGGAGCTTAAAGCCAGCCACACACGGTTTGATTTTCCGGCTTATTTTTTGGCAGATCGACCTGCGTGATGACGTTGTGCCGGGAATCGGCCGTGCACCCTTTGTGTGCTGGCATTTACTTTGGATGGGACAATGGTTTTAAAGCCCTCCCCCATGCACCTTTAGATCACTCCATACAATTTACATTAGAGCTAACAACAACTATGCAGTGCCGTGTCCTCCCTGATAGAATACATAGTGATTGGAAGGATTAGAAAGGTCCTCATATTACATGGTTTTGGTAGAAGAAGAGTGGATTTTACAGAAATTGTATGGTAAGATTGTAAGGGGTATGGGGGACTTTACCTATGTACTCAGAGGTGCCACTGATCTATTCGGACCCTAGAAAGGCCTCTACAAATAACTAAAGGTACAACCAGCAGTTATTTTCAGATGAGAGAAGGAAGGGAATGAAGTCATTCAAGTAGGGACAGTACCTGGTAGGACTTTGCCAACAATCATTTATATATGAATAGTTTCATTGTTCTTTTTTTAACCATCGTATCATTATTGCACTCAGGACCTGGCTGAGTGCAATAATGATACGAGCTTCAATATGTCACGCATATTTGATCAACAGGAGATTAATGATCAAGCTTTAATATGTCATGCATATTTTCAAATAAAAAAGATTAAAAGACAATAACTGATTCATTAGGAAGGGGGAAGGCGCAAGCCATTATCAGGACATCTCTAACTTTCTCCTTTTTCTGACTCACTTACACTTTTGCAATAGAACAAAAAAAGATGGTAATGGTCAAGAAATCATTACATGTCAACTAGAAGACAGAACTTTGGCATCTTAATTTCTACAGGCTGTTCTCTTCTACTTGGTTACTTTGGATTTACTGCACACTGTTCCTCACAGCGTGCATCAGAAGCTACAGCAGGTCACATAGAGCTTATTATTCACTGGCTGAAAGACAACAGCATAATATGGCCCTTTGCCTACCCCATCTCATTATTGGATTATTGTTCTTTCTCTCATTGAGGCTCAGAATATTCAGCCCACTGCTTACATCTGGGCTGAGGGCCCTTGAGAGAATTTCAGAGGCAGGCCTTCTTGTTTCTACTCTAATTCTCAAATCTTAAAAGGGTTTCATTGGGTTTAGGGTAGGGCTCTGTGGAGGCCAGTCAGGTTTCTCTAATCAAACTGCTCATCCATGTCTTTATGGTCTTTGCTTTGTGAACTAGTGTGCATTTTGGAACAAGAGGGGCCATTCTCATTCTGTTCCCACAAAATTAACAGTTTTAAATTTTCAAAAATGTCCTGTTATCCTGAAACATTCAGATTTCCATTTACTAAAGTCAAGGGTCCAAGCCCTACCCCTGAGGAATAACCCCTCGCCATAATCCCCCACCTGCACGAAACACGATGTTAAGCTTAGATGCAACCCATGCAATTCTCTATGCACTGTTCTTGAGCCAATCTGAAAACCATAAAAAGTTTAGAGGTCTTCCGTGCTCTACCCTCATTTTGTCTTGGATTACAGTTGTGTTTGTTTTTCTTGCTGTTGATTGTTTTTGTTATATTGTGTTATAAAAATGTCAATAAAAATGTAATACTTAAAAAAAAAAAAGTTTAGAGGTCTGTAGTTCTTCATACCCCAGTTGCTGTTGTTTCTTATTACTTTTCTATAATGCCATAAACAGATGCCCATAAAATATTTAGAAGCAAGGAAAGAATCCGAAGCCAAGGTCAGAGCATGTCTGTAACAAACGAAATAATTGCAAAAGTGGGATCTTGTCATGGTGCCATGTTGGATGCCACTGAGCTCCTGGTGCCCATTGAAATTCTTGCAAAGATATTTAAAGAAGCAGTCTGCATGCCTTTGTGCTATATTTTGTAGATATGTGGCTATGAAAGTGATTGGAAGGCCTGAATTTAATGATTTGGAGGGGTGTCCCAATCGTTTTGGCAATATGCAAACACATTCAAATATATGTGGTGCGAGTTTATAAGAGAGATTGTAAGTTGTACATATCAGGTCTTGTTTCACACAACCCTGGAAATCATCACAGCTTTACCTACTAGCCTTATACTCTTGGTTTTAAAATATTGATAGCAAGTTTTCCTAAAAAAAAGTTGGAAGAGCACATGACCAATTTGATCAGTTGAATAATTAGCTATACTCTAATTGGCTGTTCCTGTTTTATCCTACACCTGATGCAAAGATTATTGTAGATATAATCAAATGATCCTGACCAGGGAGGATCAACTCAGTCAGTTAGCCAAATTGTACCACATGCTTCCCCATGTTTTCTCTTCCAGGAGAATGTTTGCTAGGAGAACTTGCGATTCCTTGTTTCTGCATACTCTTTGTTTTCCAGTTTTGTACCCATCCTACCTGCTTGTCTGCTTTATTTCTCAGATTTCTCAGTATCTATCCTTCATTTTTGTTTTCCCTCTTATGGACCCTAGACAAAAGGGCTCTTTACAAAAAGTAAGTGGTGGCTCCTCTTTATGATAACTGTCTCATTTTGGGGTTCTGTTTTTGTCTAAATCTTTCTCTGGTTTCTGATCTTTGGCTTCTATTTCCTTAAAAATTTTGGTGACCAACCAATGGATTCCTGACTTTTTATCAAATAAACCTGGATTTCCAATGTGATAATTTAACATGCAATAATTATATTGACAGCTTATTCATTTAAAGGTTGTCAACCATCTAGAGTTCATCTAAGAGCAAACTCAATTCATGCTTTCCCAAGCAGAAACCACAACACATATGTGTGACATATGTTGCTTTGTAAATGAGAACTTTCGAACCCTCAATGTGTCATAACATGTCCACCAAAATATCAGTTCCTGGTGGTTGACCCCTCTCAAAACCTCAATATGTGATAACATGTCAACCAAAAAGTATCAGTTCCTGGTGGTTCAACCCCCTGGAACCCTCAAAATGTGATAAGTGGTTCACTAAACAATCAGTTCCTTGTGGTCTAACCCTAAAAAGGGACCTATAGTCTTAGGTGCACTTAAAATTATTAACCAAATGTAAATAACCATATTGGAATGTTTTAATAATCTATTTAAATCCCCCAAAAAAACTAAACTAAATGTGTAATACTGAGGTATGCCTTATGGATCAATATTGTTGTCTTGTTCTCATTCTTTCAAATGTCTACTTTAGTCCATATACTTTTGGTGGTGCAGATGGATCGATGCATCGAGCTTTGTTGTACTAGAAAGTATGTTTTGGTTCACAAAGTGATTTATCATTGTCTGAAACATAACAATGTCTAAATATAACACAAGATCCAGACTTACATCTTAATTCATACTTGCTGCTAAATATAGAAACGACAAGCAGGAAATGATTAATGGGTTATATCATACAACAGGATAGATTTGGAAATGCGTGAGATAATGTGGGTGGATTTCTCTACTGAAAGAATAGGATTAGTGGGGAAAGCAGATGGGTGTGTGTACAAGGCAGGGAAGAATGCAAGAACAAAACAGACATTTATCGGAGAGGGCCTCTAGATGTAGAAACCTAGCTCCATGCCAATTGGTCTTTGGTGTGTTGACGATACAAAAGGCTTTGATCTTCCGCTATTCTTTTTGGTGTACCTTGAGCATGTGCTTCATTTTGCTTTGCCTAGTCATGAACTGCAGTAAGAAGTATTTAAAGATGACGAGGTAACTTACTACTAGTCACAGACTAAAGCTGGGCATAGACGTTCCAATTCCTGCACAACTTGACCGTCGATCCGATGCTGTGCGCGCCCCCGTATCCTTCAGGGATTGGGTCGTGCAGGAATTGGATGCAGCTACTAACTGGGATTGGACTAAAATCATTGTACATTGATCCGACAGGACGGTACATTTTAATACGATTCCATTAGTTCGACTGGGTCAGGAATCGACGGTAAATCTTACCGTCTATTCCCAGCTTAAGAAAGTCTATAATCACCCATAGGTTATTATTATTTAACTTGATTTTCTAAAGACAGGATGGCAGTGGTGATGTCTTTGATCAAGTTGCTCCCTAGATAGACATCATCTATCTTGCTGTCGTTTTCCCAATCTCATCTTTTGGTTTCTACTGTTCACTGGGGGTATTGATGCACCGTCAAATAAGGAAGCATGCACTTGGATTCTTTATACTTATACTGTAATTTAGAATTTTTTCAGCAGTTTTGGGTGATATGTTCATTGCCAGGCCATGTGACCATAGTCACCCAGATATGGCTTATGGCCATACAGTAGATGATTACAGGTGACAATCACTGATTCCTCCTTTTACTGTTATTTAATAACACACAATTCCTAAAATGTTTTAGTAAAAATGTGCATTTTATCACTTAACCTAAATTCACAGAAATGTACTGAGAAAGTGGAAATTCCTAGACAGATTGCTTATCCATACAGACATACCTATGCCCAATTGTGATTCTGAGATTTCATGTCTTGATGAACTGATACCTAATGAATGAAAGTGTTGGCAAGTACAGAGCACTTATGATAAAAAATATACCACTGTAAAGCAGGCAACACAGTGAACCCATTTCTCTTCTGATATCACCACTATCCTCCCTGACCTTATCCATTGAAGACATAATGACACCTTCATACTGTGCCATGCCTCCCACAATGCTGGGAGCCTAGCAAACCTATTACCAATCTCAAGTGCTCAATAGTAGTGGGTGGTTTGCTGTTCTTAACTCTAACCAAATGCCAACTTTAACAATGTTGGTATTTGCATAAGGTGGAGGCCGTCAACAGCAGGGATGTTGGAGGGTCAAATAAATTTGCTGTATACAAGCTGTCTTATTTAGCTTATAGGGTCACTTTAAGCCATATACATAAGAAAATGTATGTAACATTCTCCACAAGGGGTTATTATAAAAATGATGGATTGTATTAATTTATTTGCAAGTCCTATGACCATTAAAAGTGCATTGGCTGAGCAACATCTTATGAAACAACCATTATGCTGAATAATTCATTATGATAAAACAAAGGCATTAAATGAACACAGCGGTACCATTAAATAGAAACAGTATGCGTTAGACTGCACAGTATGTCAGTCCATGGCATGGTTTATGGAATGGCAAAGGTCACAGATTTTGGTCACAATGAAACCTGCCAACTCTGAGGACAGTAGACAACAACATCCATGGATCAGTCATTACCCCCATCCAGGTGGCCTCGTGGGAATCAGTAATTGGATCTGGCTTCCACAGTCATTTTTTATATTGGAAAATGTCTCTAGTTTTCAAATCTGGCTTCCTGCATGGTGAAATCCTTCCTTTCCTACTCATTATCTGCAGAGACTCAGTGTTTTTAAACACAACATGAGTACATAAAAAAAAATAGCAATCAGGAAACATACCACTTTGTGGACTAATAGCAACATGTGATTGGCCGAACATTGCCATTCACCCTAACGGGAAAAGAAAAGTATTGTGTAATACAATATTTTTGTACCAAATTCTACTGCAGACTTTTTAGCAATTATGTTTTTCTTTCATGAAATCTATTGTGAAGATGAGACATTCCTTTAAAACCACCGGTTTGTCCTTTATTTCAGGCAATTTTTTCTCTTCAATAAATACAAAAAAAGTATACATTATATATACTATGATTTGTTTATCATCCAAAATAATATTATTTAATACTTTTCAGAGTTATTTGTAAATAAATAAACAAAATTATTTATTTAAAATGTGAGCTTTAAATAAAAAAGTGGCAAAAAAAGTTTATGAAAACAGTAAAAAAAAGTGAATGGCTAGAAAAAAAAAGCAAAAAATAAAATCATCTGGGAAATGATAGCTACAGCAGCCTTAGAGCTTGTTTCCACTCCTTCCTTCGTCCAATGTTGGGAAGACACAAGATTATATCAGCTTATTAATTATTTTGAAATAATGAATACCTTGTGTCAATAATTAATAATTAGAGATGGTCGAATTTTTCGACTTGCTAACTTTGTGAGCTGATTGCAAATCCACTAAAAATGGTATCATCACCAAAATTGCTGGAGATGTAGATAAGGGTTGGAGGAACATTTGAAAAAAAAAGTTTTGCTCTAGCACATGTAATTTTTGCATAAATTAAGTTCAAAATTAAAGTTGAAATTCCAATTTTCTAAATTTTTACTTGACTTTAAACTTAATTTGTGAAAAAACTGTTTGTGTGAGACATACTTTCTTTTTTGGAGTATACCTTTGAAATGGTCGAATTTTTGAAAAAAAAATCGACCATCTCTATTAATAATCTGTTTCTACTCTCATACCATTTTGTTTTTTTTTACAGTAATATTGGTGAGATTAGCAATATGTATTGAGAAATGGTTTGAAAATCACAGAGCCAAGTTCCTTTGTGTATTGTGTAAAATCTACATTATATTACTATATTACCTGACGGAAAATTCTTTTCAGTGACACAAAAAGGGGATTTGCGTTTTCCCAACTTCTATTGGCAGCTGGTGTGTGTGTTGATTTTGGTTTTTTTTTTTGCCTACATACTGTAAGTCCATCTTAGAGACAGGGATAACTAATGTTTCTTTACTCTGGTGGATACAAACAAGCTTCAATGGAAATGTTTGATGTAAATGTTAAAATATTTAAAACAGTTATTGGACCAGAAATATTGTTCTATGGACAATATGCGTTTCGGACTGTAACATTGTTCTCTTCTATTAACAATGAAGACTAAAATACAGCCATGTAGGGGTTTCATGCTTCTCCATAGAGCCAGTAAAACTCCTGAACCAGTGCTAAAGGCTGAAGTGATGATTTTACAAAGCAACATATAGAGCTTTTTTGGCTCCTACCTCAAGCCATGACCTGCCTGTATTCTATAGAAAGCCAGTAAGTGATGACATCACTTAATCCAAAAATATTTGAAATTAGAGTTTATTTTAAAAAAATACAAAACAGGCGGGGTTAAGGGAGAAAGGTAGAGCTGTTTAAATGTAATGTAGGTAAACTAAAAGTCTTCTTTAATAAGTGCCAAAGGTGAGGTGACATCATGTACCCATGGCAGTCCGTTCAGAATGTGATTAAACATATTCAATAATGAACAGTCATAATACCCATGAGTAAACAGGAAATTGGGGAGCCTTCTGCAAAGTCAGCTCTATTTTCTGTGTGGGTGGGGAGGAAGAATGAGAAGTGAGAAGTTTGTGGCAGATCAGGGTAAGCATGAAAACGACAAGAGGTTCTCTTCTTTCTGTATGTAAAGGAGAAGATGCTAAGGTCCTTCTATACAAGTCAGGGAGGGCTATCAGAGCTCAGATTTTCCACTTAAGTTCTCCTAAATATTGCCATTTTGATGAGTCTGATCTGTAGATAATCAGTGGTATCAGTTTATCATCATCCAATCGACATTCATCAGCTGTATATTACTCTTCCTCAAAAAGTCAGTGACTCATTTTTTAAACAGTTGGGCAAGTTGTTGCCATACTCTACTAGCAGTCAGTACTTGCACATAACAGCAAAGAGATTGAAAGTACACAATACATATATTCACCAACAAAAATGCACAATTTGGTTACATACATCAGAAGAATGAATAGTGAGTTATCATAGGGGAGGTTCGACGGCAGGAGAAGAACATGTTCAGTTTGAACAGCTGATTGATTTGCAATTCCTTATCACCTCATTGGGGCCACTTGATTCATTCTCATTTCTGCTTTCTAAGTAAACTAACACAGAATAAGCCAATCAGAAAAGTACAAAATGGGTGACTTACCAAAGCAATCATGTGCTTCTCACGTTCCATATTCAAGAATAACCCTACAGTCTTGGGATGAACAGTGTAGACATCAACTCCTTCATGAGCTACTTGCCCCTTGCTCTGGCACCTTATGTAAAAGGTAAATTGTAGAGTTATCCATGTGCTTCATTCTAAGGTAGAGCTTCTCCCAAGAGAATGTTCTATCCATAACCTTAAACTATGTTGTGAAGAAAGGATTACATTTTTTTTCTAAATGACCATAGTTTCAGTGTTCTCAACCATCTGACCATGCAATAACATCTAGTCAAGTCAAGTAATGTTTAGGTCTCAGGTAGCCCAAGCCAAAAAATTCCACATACCTGGAAAAAGCCAACTGTGTGTGCCCACCTACCATAAAGGAGGCACCAGCCAAAGTAATAAAACCTGTTGATGGTGGGTGTTTAATGTGTTTATTAAAACAACTCATCTGTCCAACTAAGGAAGCCTCTAACATTATTTGTATGTTTTTGGCTCCTATAAAAAATAATATATCAACCAGTGAAGTGCATCAGCATTCTCAGTTAAATGTAGATATGTGTTACGTTACCACCGGGGTATTGGAGGGTTGTACTGACGACAGGGGGAGGAGTCCTTCACCATGGATCACTTCCTAAGGGGGCCATCATGCGTTTACAGGTCCGGTTGCTGCTTTCTGTGGTCATTATGTAGACGTCGGATACTACCAGCCCGGGCTTCTTGCGAGGGTTTGTTTTTGTACTAGACGGACAGGGGGGAGGAAGCTGTGTCCGTAGAAGCCTGGTTCTTCAACCCAGCGCCCCCCTAAGGCGAGATGGGGGCCGATTTTGTCCCAGGAGGGGGACCTGTGGTCTTCTGCGGCAGGCAGGAGGACAGGTCTCCCTTATCACCAGCACCCCAGTGAGTAACGGACGGTAGGGTGTGTTTGAGACTAACCCCCACTTGTGGAAGTAGTAGGTTAGTAGTAGTAAAGTTAGGAGTAGTAAGTACAAGCCCCCTGGAAAGTAGAAGTAAGTAGTGTAAACAATCTTAGGATAGTCCAGACGGGGTTCCGAGGGTCAAAAGGGTTGGAGAAGACAACTAGCACAGGACGAGCGGAAGGAGGTCGGGGGCAGGCGGCAGTCAGAGAAGAGTCAAAACAACGGTTGCAAAGAGTAGGGGGGCGGGATGCCGAGATCGGTCAACGAGCAAACAAGCCAAGGGTCGGAGGGACACGGGGGAGGAGGTAAAGAACGTCGGTCAGAAAAAAGAAGAAAAAGGGAATCAGGAATCGGCATTACGGCACTTTAACTACAATGGAACTGCAAGCTACCAGCACTTGACTTGTCAAGTTAATCTTGAGCTTAATTATAGCCACATGATTTGTATTTTCCACCCCTCCCCTCTGCGGAAATGACTGCTAGAGGAGGGGTGTCTGTTTTCTTTAAATTGGTGCAAGATTTTTACGTGAGCGGTGCACAC
>CM070040.1:24734662-24757183 GCA_036250615.1 Ptychadena robeensis | reverse complement strand
CTTTTCATTTAAATCTACAATCTTTTTTATTTCTAAACTTTGAATGGATAATATTCAGAATAAACACATTATCTGCAAATTAAATATATTGCTATGGCCATACAAATCACAGATATATGTATATCTGTATATATATGTGTGTGCATTTGAAGGCAATCACATTTTTTCTCTGCAATGTTTAACATAATATTTAATGGTGAAGATGAGGCTTATTCCATACTTTAAGGGAGCATTCTTATGAGCGATTTCTGGGCTGCTCCTTACTGCCCTCCCCAGTGTTTATAAAACCCATGTTGCTCATCCTGGTACTCTTTCATACCTATATGGACTGTACGCTATGAGCTTTGCAATGCAGGGGATGACCTCAGAAAATTTCCACAGCCTTATAGTGGGTCATAATTACATGCATGCTAAGTAATAAGTTAATATAACACTACCAGGAATTTATTACCTCTCATAAAGTTAATATAATACTGCCTCTATTAATTCCTTCATCTGCTTTTTTCCCTAAAGGACCAAGCTAAAGTGAGGGGAAACAAGTACACAAAAAAGGGGTGGAAAGGGGTTACAGACCCAAATCTGTCCCAGGTTTTCCCATTTCCAGAGGTGTAAGGCTGGCCATACACCTTTAGATGTCTCTGTTAGATTTCCTTTAGATCCCCTTTTGTTTTACCAAAACCATGTAATATGAGGGACTTTCTAAACAATCAGGTCTACCTGTGTTCAATCGCAGAGGACCCTATACTACATAGTTGTTGGTCAGCTTATGACCCAGGGACTTTAATGGCAACAAATAAATTTAATGTCATATTCAGCTTCATCAAAATGTATACAATTATTTGGTGAATTTACAGACTTATGCAGCATATATAAAATTATGTACATAACTACAGAGTGCTGGCATGCCAATCATCATTTTACATATAGACATGGTAGTTCAAAATTCTTGCTGACATTTCTCTACGCGTTTTGCCCTAACCGGGCTTCATCAGGAGATTTTTGTAGCATAAAATAATTGCATGGTTTGTCTAAAAACATTCTGCAACCATGGGCCAATCCAGGAAATAGAGCCCAATATGGTGCACCCCCAATAGGGGGAGAGAGGACAGCCGGAGACTTGCAAGGGCACACTGCACAAGAGCCACCCACCTCTTGTCTAAACTCTGTCCTGCGTGTATACTTCCATCACACTGTCTTAGGGAAAATAAGTATTTGATCCCCTGCTGATTTTGTATTGCCCTCTAACAAATACATGACTGGCCTATAATTGTTATGGGGGTTTATTGTAGCTGTGGGAGACAGATTAACAACAAATAGTGATGTCCCGAACTGTTTGCCCGCGAACTGTTCGCCCGCAAACTATTCGCGGCGAACATCGCATGTTGGCGTTCGCGCATTTTCGCGAACATATGGCGAGTTCGGTTCGCCCCCTATCTTTTAACATTGCAGAAACTTTGACCCCTGTGAGTCACAGTCAGCAGACATAATCCAGCCAATGAGCACCCCCCACCTCACAGACCCTCCCACCCCCTATAACATATCAAGTACAGGACGCCATTTCACATTCTGCTGGAGAAGGAGAGAGTTAGGAAAGAGAGCTGCTGCTGCTGCTATAGGGAACCATTAGCGAACGTTTGCAAACGTTTGCGAATGTTCGCGTCCGCCGTTCGTGAACATCAAATTCCGGGTTCGCGCCTTCACTAACAACAAAAAACCTTCACAAATCTACACAAGTCAGAGATTGATGTTCAGAGCAATGAGGAAAATAGGTATTTGATCCCCAGACAGATCGACCAGCAAGAATTCAGGCTCCTGGAAGTCTTCAGTATATGCTGGCAATAGGCTGAGATTAGAAGTAAATTCTGTAAGGGGCGCAAGTGTTATGATTCCTCCTTGTTACAGTTTCTGTATAAAAGACACCTGTCCACAGAACTAGCTACCATGGTCAAGACCAAAGAGCTGTCCAGTGATGTCAGGGACAAAACTATAGACCTACACAAGGCTGGACTAAATTACACCAAACACCTTGTTGAGAAGAGGACAACAGTTGGTAGTAATTTGCAAATGAAAGTTTGTTTGTTGTTTGAAATGAGAATAGTAACAAAGCAAGAAGAAGAACTACACATGATGAACTTGGCAAAGAGCGGCAGGGACCATAGTCACCAGGAAAACAATTGGTAACACACTACACTGTGAAGGACAAAACTCTCAGCACCCTTAAGGTCTCCCTTGCTCAAGACAGCAAATGTACAGACCCATCTGCAATCTGCCAATGAACATCTGAATGATCCAGAGGATTGGGTGAAAATGCTGTGGTCAGATGAGACCAAAACATTATATTTTAAAGGAGGAATGCTGTCTAAGCCCTCAAGACCACCAACCTCACCATCTAACATGGAGGTGGACACAGTGCTTAAGGTGTGTTTTTCTAAACACAGGACACAAATTCTCCTCATAAAAGAGACAATGGATGCGTCCATGTACTGTCAACTTGGGTAAGCTCCTTCCCTCAGCAAGCCATTAAGAAAATAGTTAGTGGATAGGTATTCCAGTATAACAATAAACAAAATGATATGGGCAAGTCAAAAAAGAATGGCTCAAGGTAAGCACAGGAAGGTCATGGAGTGACCTGGTCAGCCTCCAGACCTTAATGCTATAGTAAATCTGTGAAGAATCAAGTTTCCAGGCATCACTCTAAAAATATTACTGACTTTCTGACATCCGATGCCCAACAAGAGTTTTGCCAAAACTCATCTTTTGCAATGGGTTTAAATACTTATTTCTATAATTGCAGTAAACTTCAATGTGTCTTGCTACACATTTAGAATGTACAGTGTGATTTCTGGACTTTTCCATAAAAATTTAAAATACACATGTTCCCTTTTCCCTTAATTTGTAACTCATGGAATTCATAGAGTTGGCCCACCCTTTGCAGCTACAACAGCCTTTACTTTACTCCGCCTACTTATTTTGTAGGTGGTCTCTGTGAATTTTTGCTCTTTACTCAGAAAAGTAACTATAAAGTCAGGCATTGATGTTGGATAATAGACCTGATTCTCTATTTGTTTTCATCCAGATATCTAATATGTTTAAAGTCACCAGGACCTGTCAAGATTTTCAACTCTAAGCTCACCCAGTGATGACTTTCTCAACCTTGTTTTTGCACTGGGTCATGGTTGAACTCTCCCAAAGTGTTATTTTTAAAGTACCATCCAAGTTGGAAGGATATTATTGTCCAAAATGTCTTGGTTTGTTGAAGCATTGAGATGTTATGCCATGCCATTACCCTCTAATATATATTGTACAGGACCGCCAGGACAGGTCCTGCCAGCCCGAGAGGCATACTTCTGAACCCCACAACATTTATATATATATACTATGGTAATAGGATATTTAACCTCCTGGGCATTGCACATGACATTTTTTTGTTAAACGTTAAGTTCCACCCTCTGGGAGGTCCAATATGCTGGGAAAAAGCGACTACTCCTTCATTACATGGAGGTCAATGGCGCCGCCTGCCCCCACCCCTCAGGCATCACGGGTGACATAATTGGGACGGGCAATGAAGCATCGGTATGCCAAGGGAATTTGGCAGACAGGTGAGTTTTAGTGAAGTTATCTCAAGGTAAGTTTATTTAGCTGAAAAACTCACCAGAACGTCCAGGAGGTTAAAGGTCCCCCAGTGTAGCTCAACAATAAACAACTACAGGTTGCAGGTAGTTTTATATACTCTACAACAATACTTTAATATAAAAATCACAAAGAGTATCAAAAGAGGACGTGAAAAGGACATCCCCTCACCTTGACCCCAGAACCAAAATTTCTTCTTCATGTAGCAATTTAGTTAATTTTAGGAAGTAACATGTATGTTGCAAGGTTAAAAAGCTGGTAATGGGACTAACAAAAAAAAAACGGTAAGCGGAAAGGAGACTGTTTTTGCTTATTAAAACTGTGAAGGGAGTTTCTAGTCTACCAAAATCACCAAATGTTTTCTCTTTAAGGGTGATGCTAGTGCAACCTTCCTCTCAGGGATAGGTCTGTGTGCGGTTATTTACTTGTATTCTTTATCTATTTATCTGGAACAGAAATATAAGCATGTTTTTAGACTCTAGGACCCCTATGTAAGCTGTCCTGACATTAAACTCTTTAGGTCTTTTCTTTTAGGAAATCCTGAGAATATTTTTGCATCTGAGTTAAGAGAGGAGATAAGATAGCTTTACAACATCTACACATGTGCGTTATTTGTCACAAGGAATGATATTGTATGATGATTGTTGGTTTCTAGTGTCATAGTGAGAAAGTGGGTAGTTCCATTGTGGGAGTTACACTGAGCGGGTGGTAAGCACCTATCATGTCTTCTCTTTTGGAAACAATGCCTGTTGTCCAGGATGGTCCCATGCAACAGGGCATCATAAACCAAAAGAAACCAGTACAGACACATGTGCAACAATCCTCTAGTGTTGTATGGTGGTTTAAAGCCTGAAACTTAAGGGTCCCCACACATGTAACAAATGGCGGGCGATTTTTCCACAGATTGATGTCAGTCAGCCGCAGAATCAGACGCCAATTGCGGGTGCCCTCATGGAGTCACAGGGATATGTCGCCCCATGTGGGCACCCGCAATCGGCATCCGATTTTGTCCAAAGCTCGGTCGGCCTGAGAATGGACATGTTCGTAAATCTCTGGCCTATGCCATTAGCTTGAAAGGCTGATAGTCTGAGCGATGGAGAGCAGCATGATGACGTCATCACGTTGCTCTCCACAGCTCATCTGTCGGTCCCCACTCGCTATGTGTGTGTAAGGCTTGTATGCAATAGATAATAGGTTGGCAATGATGATCTATCATGTTTATCTCTTACGTACATCTAGTATCTGTACAGCTGGCCAAATGGATCATTGATCACTTTAGCCTCATACTTAAGGATGTTAAACCACCACAGAACCAGAAAAAACTACATCATACATCATACTGTTACATCCTAACTGTCAATGACAAGGTCACCCATATGTCTACATTGGTGATGTAAGGGGGTGCTAAGAAGCTTTTAACTCCCTTCATCTAACAAAAGCCTGCGTATTTACTTACACATGGACACAATACATGGCAAGATTCATCCCTCACCATTTTTAGGGTTTGCCTCAACATCAATGAACTAAATCTAGGCATATGTTCATCCCTGTGAAGAATATAGCAGCTTGTTTGCATTACCAGACCCTAATGGGTAGGTGCATGGAGCTGATTTCCAGTTGCATCAAGTACCCTGGGCTATTTGAACCTTAGTACTAAGAAGGCTGCTCATACATGCTGAAGAATCTTTCAAACCTTTCAAAACTAGGAGAACAATTCATAACACCACACATAAAGATCCAAAATATAATTCACTATTTTTGCAGTTGTAATGTACAATCTTTTTGGAAATAAACACATTTGGACCCATATGTTTAATTGTAAATTATTCTGTAAATTATTCTGCTGATCTCAAAACCCCATTGGTGACTGGTAGAAGGGACTGACAGAAAGGTCTATGAATCTCATTAAGGTGGTTCTAGTGACACAGGCAATATTTCACGAGTCACATGAGACATCCCCCCTAACATAACTATGGTTGTTTATTATGGGATACCTTCGTCACACATGTGGTAGTCATGTCTTTAGCATCCTATCAGTGCAGGAACTACAGTGGGAAGTTGACTGTGGGTTTTGACCATCCAAATGTTTTTGAAGCATTCAAACATGACCTACTTAGGGACATGTCCAGAGGCTGCTACCTCCATCTATATAATAATATAAGTAGGGTTTGTAATGAATGTTCTGCTTACATTAAAGTTACTACAAGACTTATGAAGTAAAGAGTGGGTCTCCCTATTAAAATTTTAAATGGGTCACCTTAACCCTTACTATGCACTTTAACATACAACCACCTGATATGGTTTCCTTTAACCACAAGTGCTCAGCAATTTTCCATATGACTCAGACTGTTTTTTGTATAAGTCAGATGTCATTGATAAGCTAAAAACCATTTCCTGAGTGATCATAATCAGATAAAGATGACAAATGCATATTTCCCTTGTGGCATTCTAACCCCCTAAGGGAGAACATCATCTGCCTATTGGGCCTAGGTGGGAAAATAAAAAATTAAACCTGACTAGATGTACACCATATTCGCAATTATTGTGCAAATTGTATTTGAGTGTCAAGGAGGTGGTGGGGTCATGCTTTGGACTGAAACCATGAGGAGAGAGCTGGTTGGGCCCTCTAGGGTCCCTGAAAATGACCACTCTTCCATGGTACAAAAAGAAGTTCATCGTCATTCATAATAATACTGCAAGGAATACCTCTGCATCAAGGGCTATCATCTGCATAAAAGGAGAGAAGCTCAGGGTATGGCCTCCATCCTCCCCTGACCCCAATTCTGTTGAGAACCTTTGGAGTATCTTCAAGCAAAAAAATATATATATATATGAGGGTGGAAGGCAGTTTACATTCAAACAGCAGCTCTGGGATGCTATTCTGATATCATACAATGGAATTTAAGCAGAAACTCTCCAAGTACAAGTTCAATGTATGAATGAAATGTGATGCTGCTGTTAAAAAAGGGGTCCTATGTTATTTTGTAACTTGGCCAGTTAAGATATTTTCGATCAAATTAGCTTTTAGTATGTGACCTAATGCTGCAAATTTAACTAATTTGGAGCAGTTTGGAAAAAAACATTCTGTTACATTGCGAGATTTGCCCCTTGCATCAACTATTTAGGAAAATCAGAGAATAACAATATCATTTGCATAATTATTTTGAACGGGGTGTAATTCAGAATGCACAGGGATAGAGGAAGATGGAAGAGCTTTAGGGCAATCTGAATTCATTCCAGACGGTGAACTCCAAAACAACAACGATGGTAAAACAGAGAACGAATTCAGGAAGAGGTTTTAGGAAGAGATGAAAACTGAAACAGAGAAGGAAAACAACTCTAAATGACCTAATATTATGAAATGAGACTTATTTGGGTGTATTTTTCCAAAAAGTCCTTTTCTTAATTTTCACCATTCCCAGTGCTTTATTGATGCCAAAGAGTAAAGAATATATAGATCCTAACCAGCGGTTCTCAACCTTTTTAAATACGTGACCCCAGAAGTGAAGTTGTGAATGGTTACTTTCTGTTGACATTGACAGTTGACATTCCGCGACATCACTTGTGGCACAATCATGTAAGGGTAATGTTCCTTGCCTTATATTTTTCTGCCCTGCTTGTGCAAATGATGTCCAGGGTGGGAGGTTAGAAGAAAGAGTAACTCCAGTTAGCTACTCTTCCTCCTAACGTCCTGTTAGCAGCAACTCTAATGCTTTCAGTAAACTTGATGCAACCCCTGTGCATTGGTCATTCAACCCCCAAGGGGGTCCCGACACACAGATTGAAAACCTCTGATCTAAACAATCAGGGGATAGGGGCACCTATAATGGAACAGGTTATTTGTCATTCTCCTTTAAGAAAAGGTTGGTGTGACCATTAGAATCACTTCTAGAGTGATCATAGTTATTGATTGAGTCATTGCAATCCTCTGATGCTTCTAATAGCCCTTATGCCATACCCTGCAGTAACTCCATATTTACTCTACTGACTTTTCCCAAAGGCTGCTTGACCACTGTCAAATCTTTCGGGACAGTTAGTTAAGGTAAGTTAGATCCTTTGACATTGGCTGTCATTCTTCCACTGAGCTTCTGATCTCCCCTCTTGTTTAAATTCTAGTATTTATGATCTATGATTTTGTTTGTCCACAGCCAGCATACAATCATTGCAAAATCAAACAGTGTATATTAAACTGTATATATGATCTGTATGTACATTTTGTATAGTGGGTCATGACATGCTGTATATTTCTGTGTACATACTTCTTTATTAGTGTTGACTTTTAAAGAAGTCCTGCCTCTCTGCGTGGAATTTGAATAGGGAAAGCCGGAAGTGACATCAGTGATGTCACATCCGGTACCTGGAACACATAGTTCCTGGTTATGATTGCCAGATGTGACATCACTGGCGTTACTTACGGTTTTCGGAGCCGGCTTTTCACTAGACACAGACAGTTCGACCATCACTACTCTTTAACACTGTTACTTTTGCATAGCAGCTGCAAGAAGAATGCTGGAAGGTGAGCTTATGCTCTTTCCCCTCTATTTTGAGTTAGTTATCTGCCAAGTAACTATAAATTCCCTTCTTTTGGGTAGAAGTTTTATATAGAGCAAATTTGATGGGCTTTTTGCCACGTCTGTGTTAGGAGCTGGATGGTCATATCCTGAGTCCCCTGCCACCGTACACTTAGCTAGGGAGACTGTATACCCATGGCGAATGAAAGGGGGGTACCCTTTGGACCAGGGCAGCCTGTTACTCATCTTGCCCGAGTGGGTGCAGCGGTTTTCCAAAGAAGTGTGCCGTACCAGGCCATGGCGTGCAGAAATGTAACTCCCCACTCAGCCTCTGATTGGACCATCTCCTTTTAGTAAGGGGAATGTAAGGGTTTAACTCCTGCATTTCCTGGTCCAGCTTGTTTGTACGACCCCTTGTTTGTTGGGAGGTGACAGGGAGCGCCTTGTCCTCTCCGGTCTTTGATTGGGTCATTGTGACCCTTTCCTGGGTTGAGGATGTTTGCATGTTTTGTCTTTTTTACAAATACATTTTTATAAAGTTTTCATGTTACAAACAAAAATCAAGAATACAGGCAGGCAATAACAAACAAGAGAAAAAAAAGGATGTATGTCAATTCTTCCAATTCTCTGGCGCGGCATATCTCAAGAAACCACTCCCTTATGGTAGGTACTTTATAAGATCTCCATTGTCTGGGAATGAGGACTTTAGCTGCGTTAAGTAGGTGTAGGACCACTGACCTGGCAATACTGTTGGGCAATTCCCTCAAGCAGTCATCCGGCACGCCCGTAAAGAGTAGAGCAGGGGGAGCGGGAAACCAGTACCACCGCAACAGAAATTTATAATTCAATTCTTGGGTTTTAATATTAATAGAAGAGGAGTGGGTAAGGGACATCACACAGGTAATCTGGTTATTGCTGAGATCAATGTTCAAATCCCATTCCTATTTATGAATAAACTGTGCCGGGTCAGGGTGTGCAACAGATTGCAGGAGGGCTTACACTCTGGACAACATGTGCTGTGTGTTCTCGAGATCAGTGCAGAGTAGTTCAAAAGGTGTCAGAGCGACGTCCAATCGTAGGGTAGGCATAATGCCCCTTAGGAATGATTGGAGTTGGAGGAATCTTCAGGCGTCTCCTGGGAACTGCCCGTATTCTGCCCTAAGGGACTAGAGAGAGCGGGTCTCCCCCTGAGTTATAAATTTCAAGACGGTTAGGTTGCCGTCTGACCCCCAGGCCCAAAAAACTCCCTGCGTTTACCCGGGGCAAACCAGGGGAACCCCAATAGGGGTGCTAGTGGCGAATGAGGGGGGGCTAAATGCGACAGAGAGTGGGACGTCAGGGAGGAGAGTGGGAGGTCATCCACCAATGTGGTCTGCCCAAGATGCTTACGCGCCAGTACGCACTCCAATTCCACCCAAGCTTTCTCTGTTTTGTCTTGGCCATTTGTCTTTGGGTGTTGCTGTCCTCCTGGACTTCAACCCTTGAGAGTGGTGAAGAGAGACTGCTTATGACTGCTTACGGCGTCAGCACGGCTGTCTCTCCAAGTTCGGGCCCTCTTTGGGAAGTCCTATTCGGAGGTTGCCACACGGTCCTGAGTACTTGGAAAACTGGACCAGTCGAGGTCACCTACGGAAAGGGACACTCGAGGGCCAGGTAGTTTTGGCTACTTGAGTCCTTAGCCTATTTTGAGGTGGGACAATCGAGCCATCAGTGCATTATTTGTGTGGTTCACTGTGTGCACTTAACTTTTCCTTCTTCTACATTCTAGGTAAGGAAGCCTCATCCTCCACACCTTCCTGCTTAGACTGCTTGCAATGTAGACACTATGATTTGGACCCCATCCCTACCTTATGGGCGATGGTGAATGTGAACTGTGAATATTCCTGCTGGTAAAAATCCCTACCAGCTTTTGTGGACAATCATTTTACTGTGTGACAGCTGGGAATGACAGTGAGTCTGAGCATAGGCATCCAAAACCAGAAAATAACCTGGTTACCCCGTGCAACGCTATACAACCATTTCAACTATTTTATCATTAGACATTTTGTTTTATTATTTGTAGTTGATTTTTACAAATCAGAACAAATAACATCAGCTCAAAATGTAAGTTAGTAGTATGTATGGTCATGCAGTCATCTCCTGCTTTCTTAAAGAATAGTGGATGATGTTGTGGGGAAACTCCTCTTAGATCTGTATCTCCTTCACAGTCTGTAATACTGTGCTTTTGTCCCTCTGCCCTATTACACAACTGTCATGGGTGAACCACGAGAGCAGTGGACCCACCGTGCCACCAAACAAGCATAAACCAGGGTGCAGAGTCTAAGTAGCCCCCCGGTATTCACCAGAGAACCCAGCAAGGAGTGATGGAACTTTGCTGCAGGGAGCCCCCAGGTTGCGGTCCCTAGCTACACTTACTTGGCAGCGGCTGACAGCAGAATATCCAAAGCAAGGTAACAAGACAGCAGGCAGAGACGTAGACAGGTGATAGTCAGGGCAGGTGGCAAACGGGGAAGTCGAAGACGGTCCAGGGGTCGGTAACAATAAGGCAAAATCAAGAAGCAGAACCTGTGGATCAGACACATAAAGAACTCTTTGTTCAGGCAACTCCCTGTTGCGTCAGACTTCATTATATACAAGGTCAGGTGGTCAGATTGGACAGGGCTCCAGGTGTGTGATAATGAGCGGCAACCGGTATCCTCCTGCAGAGGGAGCAGGAGCCACATCATGTGCCAGAATCTCTTCCACCAGCAGAGGGAGCTGATCTACGGAAGTTCCTGGTCCTCTAAGGTTTTGGAGGAGACACAGCAGAACTGGTAAAGGGCGCTGCTGCAGTTACAGATCACTGCGATCTGTGACAACAACAACATGGAGTCTTCCTGAGACTGAAATAATATACATACAATGCTTCTTATTATATATTTCTTTTTTAAGGTGAGACATTAATTCCTGGATTCTTGTACTGACACACAACCTTTGTCTACTCTGAAGGGCCTGTGTTGACATGTATTGCAGTTCCCTGAGATGAACTTGTACCTTCAGAAATCTGGTGAGCATGACGATGGTGGTGAACCATTTCCTGCCCGGCTTGCTTCTCATTTTAAAGCCGCATGTCTACAGGAGAAAAGACGTAAACCATACCATTCTATTGTGAGCCATATTTTTCCTTTTTAGGTGTCCCATGTTGAACAGACTGGTGATGATGTCATGCATATTAAGCTAGATATAGACCTTACGCTGGATACTTATCATCATAGACAAATTAAACGTCCCAAACCTTGCTCTTCCCAGTGTATGAAAATGCACTGCAGTGTGATGCATCATAGGCATGTATTGTGCGGGCTGTCAATCACCCTGACTGACACCTGACTGGCCCTACAGTTGCATTTCCCAATCAGTTGGCCCCTATATGATGTAACAGGTTCTCTTAAGGGAGACATCCAGGATCTCCAGTGTTCTTTCAACATGAAACCATACATTTGCTGTCTGTAGCAACAGTTGTTTTCTACATTAAACCAGCTAATTAATATTGGAACCAAGAGTGGTGATTGTAGGAGAAATGTTCCACCCTTAATTGGAAACTGTTTATGAAAAGGACCCTAGCACCAGGTTAAGGTCCTGGGAGACCAGCTAATTGGATAAGGTTTTAAGGCACGAGAGAAGGAGACCTGGGTCTATAAAATGGTCTTTATTCAGTATTGAACCTATACTGTTCATATAAATCAATAAAAATAACCGGTTTTGATATCCATACAGTATATCATAAGAAATTGGTTACAAGGCATAAAAATGTACATGACAGTCTGCCATACAGGGTTTATACAAACACATTGATAATTGTTTGACATCAACAGATCAGTCTAGTGATTCACAGATGCTCCGACGCGTTTTGTCCTACATTTAGGACTCGTCAGGGAGAATGCATCACTAGAATCTAAACAGACCACAATCAATACAAATATTTTTACATACAAGTTAAAAACATTTGTTACAAAATATTTGTTTAAAAGGAAGGTTGCTCTTGTTATACATCGCAGTCATCATCATCTATTAACTGTTACATGGTCATTATTGGGGAATTAAGAGTGATGACGTCATACATTGTTCCTTATTATATTTTTATATTGAATCAGTCAATAAGATCAACCTCTCTCAACCTATGGGGTTGTTCAGTCATTATAGGTAGTATTCTTCCCTATTGGTCTAATCTTCAATATAACATATACTGTTTTGGTGTCACATACTGTATACAACCAGCACGTCTATACATCCAAATATATATTACATTTTAATCCCTTCAACGATCTTAAGTACAACAAAGCGAAAGAAAAAGCACAAAGGCAGTGGGTACTTACTACTTAGATGTCCCTGTATTGGTCGTGACTGGCTACTAGAGGCGGTACAGATGGCTACAGCAGGTTGGTTCCCCTCCGTGGCCGAGATAGCCCGGCGGATCTGGGGTACCTCCTAGTGTACACTCCAGCCTAGGGTCAGGCGGAGGACAAGTTGGTCCCCAACAACAATTGCGGGGGGAGAGGCAGCGGCAACCCGGCTGGATAGGGCAAGAAAGCAGGTGTCAACACCACAACCCCTCCGGGATGATTGGTTACTTGCATCCCCCTAAGTGGTCCCCGTGGATATTCTATATGAACATTGGGGGAGCGTATATGATTAATGGCAATCTACACACCCATCCCAATCCATATCCTCCTACAAGGGGGACTGTCCTAGCAGGTCTCGGTCAATATTCACTTTAGTCGTTTAACACTTAACCCCCATGTGGTAATTTAATCCAAAAAGGGTTTGTATGATAGAGCCTCATTAAGACCAGGGGGTTTGGTAGTTCGCAGGTCGAAAATCCACCGTTGCTCTAGCCTGAGTAAATGTTTGTCGCAACACCCCCCTCGAGGTGAATGGGGTATGTGTGCCAAAATGTAAAAGCATATACCTGTAGCGATGTAACTGTGATGTAACCCAACGCGTCTGGGTATCGGGAGGGTTAGGTATGAGGTAGGGAAGAGGTGGGGGGGGATGATGGGTCCCGGAGGGGTTGTGGTGTTGACACCTGCTTTCTTGCCCTATCCAGCTGGGTTGCCGCTGCCTTCTAGAAGACTTCTAGTCTTCTAGTCTGATTCTAGTGAGGCATTCTCCCTGACGAGTCCTAAATGTAGGACGAAATGCGTCGGAGCATCTGTGAATCACTAGACTGATCTGTTGATGTCAAACAATCATCAATGTGTTTGTATAAACCCTGTATGGCAGACTGTCGTGTACATTTTTATGCCTTGTAACCAATTTCTTATGATATACTGTATGGATATCAAAACCGGTTATTCTTATTGATTTATATGAACAGCATAGGTCCAATACTCAATAAAGACCATTTTATAGACCCAGGTCTCCTTCTCTCGTGCCTTAAAACCTTATCCAATTAGCTGGTCTCCCAGGACCTTAACCTGGTGCTAGGGTCGTTTTCATTAACAGTTGTTTTCTGCGGGTTGCTGGCAGGGGACAACCTTTTCTACTAAGAAGGATCTGACTTTTTGTATAGTAAATATTTAGATGATGTAAGTAGAAAGTTCTACTGAACATCTCATTATTCAAATATTAAATGATTTTAATCAATTAGTTTAATTTCAATTATTTTTGTTTTTAATAGATGAAACTTGAAATGATACAAAAGTTTTTTTTCAAGCACTTCCTGCTAAGGTGTGAGAATATATAGACTAGTATGTCCACATAGGTGTTCTGTTCTTTGAAGTGCATGAAACTTGCCTATTTATTGTGTCAATTCAATAAATTAGTTGAGGATGAAGCTGCGGCAACAGCCAAAATCCCCACAGCCTAGTATAAACAGATGTTCTTCATGCTCCTTATAGAATGTGATCTCATTAATTACTACTTAGCATAGTCAGACCTGCCCTTAGCAATATTATGTCCTTCATGCAATTCAAATGCATGAAATCATCTTCAGAATTTACGGGAACTTCTAGAGGTCCAGTATGGCAGGTTTGAGGAGACAACATACAGTACCTCCTAACACAGTCTTGTTTTTTAAGCATTTCACTGATTGCTATTGGCACATAGGCATTTATTATTTTCTTCAAGTGAGTTTCTTTTGAAAAAAAGAGAAGAGTTTAAACCACAGCTAGATATTTTAAATCTTTATATATCACAGAGATATAACTTAAAGTTAGAAGAAACTTCAGCAGTGGTAAAAATATTCCACTGTAGATAAAATTCAAATACCCTACTTCCAAAATAATCAGACTTGCCATTCTCATTCTGTTGTCAAAGCAGTCTGCTCTTTCAATAAACCCCTTTTATCTCTTCTTTATTCCAGGAGGACTTATAGGACCTGCTATGGAGTCTTCATGGCTCCATGATTATTTAGGCTAAAGAGCCTGAGACTATACCACCTCAAAGTCTATGAAAGCAGAAATAAGTTATTAAATAGGGGCGGTCCTAGGGAGATCGGCGCCCTGGGCACCCCCCTTTGATGGCCACCCACCCAGTCCATGACAGCAACTTGTGAGACTCTGGATCTCTAATCATCTCCCCTCAATGCCGGGGGGGGGGGTTTGGGGGCAGGGATGGAGTTGCTTGTGAGGTCTATATCACCCCCTATCCACATCCCTGCCTCCCCCTGGCATCCCGGCCTCTCCAGACGAGCGCGCGGATAGGGGAGATGCTGGGCATCGGTAAACCATTTATGATGCCCACATGCCGCCTCGGACTTGATCGGCAATCGCCCAGGTTGCCCATGCCTAAGACTAACTACACCATGATATAAAATAATATGCAATCAATGAAACCTTTCGTAACTTGTCTTAGCGGTCAGCCCCTACCATGCCGTTTTTAATGGCGTGATTTGGCAATCTCAGCACAGTACAGGGTACTCTCCTTGATTTTTCAACCCTCCCCCTGCCCCTGTCCACATCACAGGCATCATTAATGATGCTGGTGACGTGGGCTGGGAAACCGACACCCATCCATTATAATGGAAGTCTATGGTGTGCCCCCCTGCAACCTCAGAAATGCTGAGGCGATATAGAGAATTGCTGCAGCTTTCTGGGGGTATATCATGTTTGTCCTATCTCTGCTCCAGTAGCGGTTGAGGCAAACTCAAACTGCAGACAAACTGGGTCTGTCTAAACTGCTAGAGAGGTTAATGTCTGAATGCAACCAGTTGATGGACATAAGGAAATCTTCAATTCCTGGCACCCAATGGATAGACATAGGATAGCATAGCATGCTTGATGTGGGTAGGATGAGCAAAATGTTTCGCCTAATATTCGCAATAAATTAATAAATTCGAAAAGTACTTTCCCCAGATTACTTTCATTGCGCACATAGGCACTTGTACATGCGCATATTGCAAAAGCAATGCACAGTAGTTCTGGCTACTGATGTTAAAAATCTCAAACATTCCTGATTATGAAGATATAGAACTATAGTTGAGATCTTCACTACATTCTCGAAGTGTCAATATTCTCAATAAAAAATTTTGATTAAAATATTCGCGATCAACAGTAGATTTGGGGAGCTGCTGAGGAGAGGGAGGAGGTGATGCCAATAAGAAAGAGTGACTGGTGGAGGCATGGCGGATTAATAATCAAGGAGGCAAGAGTCAAGTGGCCACCTACCTGTGTTCTTTTGGCTTAAGTTTCTTTTGCTTCTTCTTTTCTTGTTCGTTTTTTTTCCTAACAGGTGCCATGTGTGGGTCTGGGTAGTCTTTGTTCAAGTTTATATGTTAGATTGAGAGGCAGGTCCTTGACAGTGCTTACATTGGAAAATAGTACAAATGTAGAAAGTTGGGTGACACAGATACAGTCACAAGAGAAGTATGATAGTATATTGGTAATTTTACGGTATGTATGGTTCAGTGGCCGGTAATTTGTTGCTGGTATGGAAGGTTACAACAAGGTCATAATGTGTATTTCATTATTACTAATGTTTGGTATGTAAGGAATAGTGTTCACCTCGAATATTTCAAATTGCAAATATAATCGACGAATATAAGCTATTAGAGAATTAGCAAATTTAATGGCGGCGGATATTTGCAATTTCAAATATTCAAGATATTATACACTTAATCACAATGCGACAATAAATACCACATGACCATTTATTTTAAAGATAATCACAATATGATTATAATTGTGATATATATATATATACTTGCATTTTGTACTTACGAATATCGAATAGAATATTAGTAGAATTATTCGCAAAACATCGCAAATTCGAACATTGCCTATGCCGCTCATCCCTAGTAAGGAATTGGAGTAAGGTCTTAAAATCCGGCAAATCTACCTTGCCTAGGTCATGTGGTCTTAGAGGTTTCACTTAGCTTGAATTATAACTTGTGATGTTCTCCAAAATACATGTTCATGTTCTTCACTTAGATTGCCTCCTTCTGTCCAGAAAAGCAAAATAATATTACAACTATATTCTCAGGGACAAGGGTGGCCATGCAATGGCTAAATGTTGCAACATTCTATGTATCTAAGGAGGTTGAGGATGCTCCATTAAAGCAGGCCTACCACCAAAATTCATTTTGTGATAAAAGGCATTAGAAGTGTGATAATAGGGAGGAATGCATAAAAAAACTTACATGTTAGGAGTAATTTAACAAGATCCCTCACAGCCCCTCCTCTCTACCTGGCTCTGATGAAGAGCTGCTGCTGATCCACCCGGAACTCATTGCAAAGATAGATTTGTAAATCGTGGCTCAACATTAAATTTTCCCATAGAAAATTACTCAAATTTTCCCATAGAAAACCATTATAAACACATTATATATTGCACCCAAAGTTAACCACTGGAAGCACGGAAAATGAACATGGAATCTCTTATACGATTCAAGGGAACAGCAGGTAAGTATATTTTTTTAGGATTGTGGAGTGCTATGTCACCATCATACCAGCTCAGAGGTAAGTAAATGAAACTGAAGCTTTTTTAATATTTCTAAACAGGTAATTTATATCAAACAAATTCACCTAAAAGTCACACAAAAATTGTATAGAAACATTTATTAGTAGACTCAAAAGGTATCTGAAGGCATAACTTTTTTTTATTGAGAGGGTGAAAAACCCCTTTTGGTTTTTCATAACTGTCTATATTCCCACTAGCTAGTTCTCTCTCCTTCTACTGGTGACTAGTGATGGATGAACATCAGCTGCGGCTGTTCCCGAACAGGCAAATCAAACTTCTGCAAATACCCGCCATTCAAATGTTCACAGCGGACCTCCATTGGCTTTAATGGAGGATGAATTTCTCAAACCTTCAGGTCATATTTGTAGCCAAAATACCAAAAAAAAGTCAAAAGGGCGCAACCACCTGGACAATGTCATGCCAAAATCAATGGCTTAACTTCTCCCCCAAAATATGGATTTATTAAAATGCTGTTTTCTTCAGGTCCAATGGCCGGAAATGACATTTGGATTAAAGATTTTGCTAAAAGTTACCTGACAGTTCCTTTCTCCAGCGCATTACATTTAGTCAGATCTCTCTGCAATACATAACACAGCATACCCAACCCCCAGAGAAGGACTTTTGTGGCACAGTAATGGTGAATTACATGTAACAGAACACGTTAGCTGTAAGTACAGATCACTGGATGGAGTAAAATAGTAAAGTAGCTAAGCCATCCCTCAATCAGCAGCAGCTCTCCCTATCTATCTAGTACTGGAGACACAGGATAAATGTAAAATGGCTGCTGTGCTGCTTCTTTTATAAGGGGGGGGGGGTGCCCTCCAGGAGTGAAAAATGTGTTATTGGCCATACTGTCCCACCTGACTGTAGGGTGAGAGGTCACATTTTGTCACATGTTAAGGTATAGGGGGCGGGTCGAACACCCATACGGTTCGCCGGCATTGCGAACGCCATTTGAAATGTTCAAATGGGGACACTTGTTCTGAGATTTCCTCTTGTTTAGCTAATAAGATCTTTGAGAAACTGATTTTGGCATCAGCATTACAGATATTCAATGAATTCAATTTTTGAAAATGGAAAAATGGAGATTGGGTTACTTCCAAATTCTGCAATCCACTATCTGAGAAATTATCGTAAAGGGTTTTCTTTGAATTTATTTATAGAAAAAGGAAGCTGTGAGATGATGCAATTGTAGTTTCAAAATCTATTTTAGCTGAGACTCAAAACTGATCAGTTAATGTGAAGATGGTGAGATTAATTGTGTAATGGTGTCAACTACAACTTGAGATAGGATTGCAACTTCCTGTTGTATGACACCATTGAGTTCCCAGGTCAGGGGCTTCCATTTGCAGCTTCAGGGCACAGCCTTGTCTCCGCTGTAGTAAAGTAGTACACAATGTTTTTTACCCTCACGTTTCCAGTGACTGAACAGTGAAAGGAACAGCAGGAAGATGAGACATCTTCTCCCACACATCCAACTCTTTCCATTACTAATCTCCTTCTTCTGACATATGATACCAAGTCTAAGTCATTATACTGGTTATCTCGTACAAGACAAAATATAAATAAAAAATATATTATTTACCTTTAATTTTTAATTTTATTTACATTTAAGTTAAATATTATTTGCCTTTCATTTAGCTGTCAGTCCAGGGAGATTGTCCACACGGAGATAGCCCGCAGGGTAG
Organism: Ptychadena robeensis; assembly: GCA_036250615.1. NCBI lineage: Eukaryota > Metazoa > Chordata > Amphibia > Anura > Ptychadenidae > Ptychadena > Ptychadena robeensis. The sequence continues at coordinate 24,738,420 of CM070040.1, read as the reverse complement.
GCGGAGGAGAGCCTGACCGGGTGGGCTGGCAGAGCAGATTCATCAGAGGAAGGGGCGGGTCTTCTGGAGGGAGGACCCGAGCTTAGAAAAAGGGGAGGAACAGGAAGGAGGCAGCCATTTTGGTAGCAGCGTCGGAAGGGTGAGTATGGGATCGCCGCTGGACGTCCTTATTGCCCAGATTCGGGCCTACGTTGGCAGCAATGGGGAAGACTGGGTGCGGGCGCAGATCGCAGCGCCGCCGCCCCGGTCCTCTGCCCGTCCGGTCCGGCTGAGGCACTGTCCACCGGAGCGCCTCAGCCCCTCCCACCAGCCTTTCTGCCGGCGGCGCACCTCCGTTAGCCCGCCGGCGGCCTGGTCATCAGCTAGGGGGGCAGCACCTTCCACTGCAGTGCCCGCGGGCCCCCCAGGCCTGGGCAGCCTGGCGGCCCCCTCCATGGCCATAGGACCTTCGCGCCCGATTTTCCGCACCTCGCGGCGGGGGCGGGGCTAGTGCTATGGCGGCCTCCCCTGCGACTGACGGGGCAGGCGCGCCAGTGCCAGGCCAGGTACCCCTGTTAGGGCAGCACAGTCTGGGGGGCGCAGGAGGAGTCAGGCCCCCACCCCAACGAGACAGGCTATAGTGAGTGCTGGCATGCAGTGTGGGAGGAGTACTCCTGAGGAGCTCCAGGCCCCAGCCAGATGGAGCGCGCTGCTCTGGAGGAACATGGGGAGCGCGGCTCTGGGGATTGGGAGCCTCCGGCAGGGCAGGTGGTGTACGATAGCGGGGTCTGTGAGGAGAGTCAGCCTCAGTCCGCGGGGTCAGAAGCGGGTGACACGGACAGTGGGGATGAGTGCTCGGCCCTGTTTTGCTATCAGGATGTCATTCTGGATGCCCACGACACGTACGGGGGCACGACATGGCTGCGCTATGACGAGCAGTTTAGGCAGCGCATGTCGGCTCGTCCGTCCTTGACGTGGGACCAGAAGGACATGGGTTTGTGGTTACGGTTGATGACGTGGTGAAAACCTCGTTGGGGGATTTGTCGGCTTCCGCGCAGTCTCCGGCTGCAGCGGGGTTGGCATCTCCCTTTCCAGGGAACGCCGGCGCCTCTACGTCAGGGTCGTCGGTGGGACAGAAGAAGGGTTTGTGTTGGAGGTACAATGAAGGGGCGTGCAAATGGGGTGCCACCTGCCGCTTTAAGCATGAATGTGCTGGATGCGGAGGCACCAACCACCCCTTGTCCAAATGTTTTAAACGCAACAAAGGGGGGGCTGCAAAGGGGGATGAGTCCGGTGAGCGCAAGTCAGATGGCAAGCTGGCTAAGTAGGTATCCCGACAGAGTGGTGGATGATTTTTAGTTTTTTGGTTTCCGGGAGGGGTTCCGCATACCCAAGGGCCGGGTAAAATGCCGGAACTTGGTGTCGGTGCTTGGGCATGCGGACTTGGTATGGGACAAGCTGATGGCTGAGGTTGCCCTGGGTAGAATGGCTGGCCCTTTTGAGGGGCTGCCAGGCCCGGGGGTTACGGTGTCACCCCTGGGTTTGGTGCCTAAAAAGGACAGCGGAAAATTTCGCATGATCCACCACCTCTCCTTCCCGGAGGGGGAGTCGGTCAACGATGGCATTGACTCAGAGTTAGCATCGGTGTCCTATGACTTGTTTGATGAGGCGTTGGCATTGGTCAGGAAGGCAGGGCAGGGGGCACTCATGGGTAAGGTGGACATTGAAGCCGCGTTTCGGCTGCTGCCCGTCCAGCCGCTGCTTGGTTGTGCTTTGAACGGCTTCTGGTTCTTGGACCGTTGCCTTCCCATGGGCTGCTCCCTGTCCTGTTCCTACTTCGAGAAGTTTAGCACCTTTTTGGAGTCGGTGGTGCGGCAGGTCTCGGGGCTGAAGGAGATCACACACTATCTGGATGACTTCCTGTGCGTTGGCCCAGGCGACTCGGATGAGTGCCTTTGGCTGATGACTTCCTTAGAGTCGGTGTTCCGGGATTTTGGTGTGCCCTTGGCGGCTGACAAGACCGAGGGGCCTGCGGTCCGGATAAAATTTCTGGGCATAGAGGTGGACTCGGCCGACATGGTGTGCCGCTGGTGGTTGCCGTCACTTTGTGGGGCCCCCAGTTGGCAGGACGCCATGACAATACGATTGTGGTGTCGGCGGTGAATACCATGACTGCCTCTTCCTTCCCGGTGGTCAATCTGGTTAGGCACTTTGTTTTCAGATGTTTAGACTGCAACATCAAGTTTAGGGCGGTACACATCCCGGGGGTTTTCAATGATTTGCCTTATCTCGCTTCCAGCTGGACAGATTCCGATCACTGGCCCCCTAGGCGCGTCCAGATCCGATCTGCATGCCACCGCAGCTCTGGGAGCTCGGGTCTCCAACATGGCGGGTTGGTTGAGTCGGTCGGTGGCCCATAACACTTGGCGCGATTACAGTAGGTACTGGGCTAAATGGGCGGCGCTCGAGGACTCGGTCCGGGATCGGCGCCCCCGAGGTCCGGAGGGATCTTTTTGGGTCTTTTTCTGTGACTTACTTGACCAAGGGCTCTCGGCATCGGTGGTTGGAAAACACATGGCGGCCCAAAGCTCGGGGGTGGGATGACTACATGAAGCAGTTTTTAGTGTTGCAGGTCTTGAAGGGCTACCGGAAAGGTGGTGGCGGATCGGCGGCGGCCGGTTACGCCAGCACTTCTGTCTCAACTGGTGACGGCCTTACGTACATTATGTGCTGACGGTTTTGAACGCGGCCTTTTTTCTTTGGCCTACTCCCTGGCTTTTTATGGGGCATTCCGGATTGGGGAGCTAGTGAGCCCTAGCAGGGGTTCGCTGGGAGGGATTTTGGTGCAGAATACACGAGTGAGCAAGGGGGCATTGTGTATGGCCATATTTCACTCCAAAACGGATACACGGGGAGTGGGGTTTCGGATACGGCTGCAGGGTATGGCGGGGTATGACCTCTGCCCCTTGCGTTGCTACCTCCCGTATTTGAAGGTTTGCCCGGTGGGGGAGGGTCCATTGTTAAAACACAAGGATGGGTCCTTTCTTTCCCGGTATCAGTTTACGGCGATTTTTCGTCTGTGCCTTAAGCACCTTGGGCTTGACCCTCGAGTTTATGGAACGCACTCTTTCCGGATTGGGGCTGCCACGGAGGCAGCATGCTAGGGTTGCATATGGTTTAAATGAGTGCTTGTTACTGTTTTGATTTGCCTGTGTCATGCCATTAATGTCTTGTATTCCTGTCCACAGATTCGCAAAAGTGCAAAAGTGGATTTTGGGGCATTCTTACATATTTTGGGCTGAGCGCAGGGTGGAGTCGCAACCAACTGGAGCGCAGCTGGGTTGTCCCGACACTGAGATGGAAGTCCACTGGTTTGGATTTCGGGGTTTGCGATGGGAACAACTGATGGCAAGATTCTCCGAATTGTTAACTTTACATGTCGCACCTCACATTTTAGTCATTCATGCTGGGGGGAATGATGTGGGACTGTGTCAGCAACACCGCCTGATGGGGAGCATCAAGTCCTTTTTTGGTAGGGTGCTGGAGAATTTTCCTGAGTTAGTGTGCGTGTGGTCTGAAATCATGCTGCGCTTAGTTTGGCTGTCACAGTTGGAGCCCAGCATAGTAAACCGTAGCAGAATCAAGATTAAGGTGTCAGCGGCCAGGTTCTTGTATTGGTTGGGAGGAATTTCCGTCAGGCACAACCTCTTAGAGGTGGCTAGTAGTGATGGCCGAACTGCCCGCAAGGCGGACAGTTCGGCCGCGAACAAGCCTGTTCG
>CM070040.1:24668313-24695671 GCA_036250615.1 Ptychadena robeensis | reverse complement strand
AGTCCCATGGTGATCTGCCATATCTTTGACAGATCGGTGCCACCAAGGAGGCTGAACCCTGAGGCACAACCTCATATTCTGTAAAGATAATAATAATTAGCATCTGTTCCTCCATGTTTAAAAGTTAAAGAAAGTCTAGAGTGATACCACCCCTTGTCTTTTTACTTTCACCTTTTCTCTCTCTCATTATCATGAATTGTTTATGATCAGACATCAAAGGCAAAAATTTATCACAGTTTCTGATTAGATAACATTCTGATTACATAAACCACAATTATTCTTAAGAATGTTTATAAAATGTCCAGTCAGTGAAATTCCACTACTTTCTGCCTAAAACCACAGACTGGCCGTAATTACAAACAAGGTCAGAGAAGTGACGGCACTGATGGGAGGGAGTGGAAAGAAGCTGCTGCTTGCGAATGGCTGACCATCTATTGGTGAAGAGAGGAAACCAGTGGGCTTATCCTGTCCTAAATTCTAAAGATGTGCGTGCAGGGGAAGTCCCTCGCTGTAGTAGCAAAGGAGTAAACAAACACATAACTCAGTCTATCTATCTACTTATCAACCTTTTTTTAATGTCAACCTTAAATTTTCAGCACTTCAAGTCTGTATAACTAAAGTCCAGGGATATAACAATACATATAAAAGGGAAAAGCTGTCACTTAAGGCTGGGATACACGGCTTGATTTTTTATCCGACAGAGAGATCTCGGCAGTAGCGCGATGACATCATTAACACATTAACTATCAGATTCATAGGCCTGCTAGATTAATCTGAATAAAAAGACACAATCAGGTGGTAAAAAAAATGGAATCATAGGGCCATCCTCTAATGTCCCTGCCATAATCTGACACAATAAAGGACCAATCCTTATGAAATCAGTTACTGTATTTTTTGGACCATTCAATTTGTAGTTGTATAAGATCCACCTTATACTTCAGAGTGTCGCATCCCTTGAAAAATACTTGTGAACTAGATGCTCTACCAGTCAAAGCTCCGACTGGCAGAGCGGGAGTTAAAGTAAGTGGGGAAGCTGTCAGGGCTGCCCATTCTCCTGGCTGAGAGTGTGTATGGCAGCCGGGCAGCTGCAGCCCAGCTCATATACGTACTGCAAAGGAAAGATCGATCTGCTCTTGGTTAGCTGTGAACCCAACTTTTTAGAGCACAAGTTTGACCAGCGAAAGGAGGAAGATGGCATGACCATGCATTCAATATATGGGCGATTCTATCCTGAAAGTCTCAAATGCATACATTTATGGGTTTGGAGTGGTGTTAGCTGAAGAACTGGCCAGTGACCAACAGCACACAAACAAAGGTAATTTCCACAAGAATCATAGACGGATCGCTTAAAACTATCGCATGAGACAACTAACAGCACTCGATTCCTTTGCTTTTTATTAAAATTATCCATCAGAACGGATCCGTGAACGATCGTTTTTCTGTCTGTTTTTTGACAAAATCGATCGCTCAGACACTTTTAACATGCTTCAATTTTTATTCAATCCGAACGCGCAATCGATTTTGTTAAACGATCGCACTAGAATTGAACAAAAAATCGAGACATGTATGCCCAGCTTTAGAGTACTAAAAATATAATCTATCATATTATAGTGAGCAATGCCAGAAAAGTAGATAATTTATTTTGTATAGGACGCTTCGGACAGTCAAATTTTCATGAGGGAAAGGTATTGGATGATCTAGAAATCCTTGTCTGATTGTTTATGCCTATTTGGTGAGGCCTTATATAAATGGAGCTTTCTTTTCATCTCTGAGCTAATAATGAAAGATAATACAAAAAAGTTGGGTCTGTCTTGCTAGATGATTTATGACCAGGTCTAATGAGCACTCAATCCAGCTTACGGTAACAATATTCTTGTTACCTCTCAACAACATGTACCTCTCTTCGTTTTATGCATATGTTCTGCTGCTGTAGCAGTTGGGCATGGCAAAAGCCACCCACCAACTTTCTCTTTGAGAAGTAAGTGACCACAGAATGGTGATTGTAGAGTAACTGATGCCTTTTACTGGCATTGTCCAACTCATCTCCTTTAACCACATATTATTTACCACATATTACTTGTGCCCTCCAGTAATTCTCTCATTTATATTTTTAGTGAATGAACATTATAGAAACGCTATGTGGAAATGTGTTGGTGGACAGCTGACCATTTCATTTTCACTATATTGCTAAAAGTAGGAGGGCATCCTTTTAAATTACTGAATCCACGTGTTGCTTACAACCTTATGGCAACATTTGAGGAAGGTCTTTCTCAGTTCTAGAATGACTCATGTGATCCTGTTTAAAAAAGCCAGCCTCATTAATGCATTCTTTAACAGGTTTGGTGTAGAACTTAAGGGGTTTTCATGAAACGATTAGCTCAATACTACTGAGTAGTGATGGCCGAACTTCGGCCAGGTCCGTCCGCAGATTGGACTTTTAAAAAAGTCGGATGTCCACCTGTTCGCGGGAAGATTCAAATTCCCCGCCTGTTCTCGGTTTCTCTATCCACTATGTCACTGACGTCACTTCCCGCTGGTGAACAGGGCGGGTCAAACACCCATACTGTTCGCCGGGGGAAGAAAAGCGAACATGTAATGTTCACGGTGGACAGTTCAGCCATCACTACAATGCCAGCACAGGCCAGGTGTAAATAACCAAATCCCTACTGCACTCTACCCTAAAGACAAGCCTCGGTAGGTTAGTTGTGCCATCCCCGCACACTAATTGCCCCCAGGTCTCATGTGCACATGGAATGACATCTTGGAACACAGTTTGGCAAACTACTCTGCAAAGTACCGGAGGGAGGCAGGACTGTAGTCTGAACAGCGGGTCCTACTAAAAAAGTAGTTCATACAAGGTATCCAGATGGATCGGGAAAAAGCATAGTCAGGCTCAAGCAGGGTCAGGGCAGGCCGTTTGGCATAGAATGGAAACAACCGGTCAATCAGTCAGTAAACAATCGACAGAGGTTAGTTAAAGAATGGAGTGGATCACCAGGGAAAGCCATTTACCATTCTGGATCTACCCATGTCAGCAGGACACCTTGGAGAACACCTTTCAGAGGGTGTAAAATGAAAACATCAAATATATTACAGATGTATAAGAAAAGGGATGAGATAATTGAGCAGCTTAGATGAATTTCCATTTTTGTACATGTGGAACATTACATTACTTTACTTTACGTTACTTGACATTTTATCACAATAGTTAAAACTCAAAAAGTCACTGAAAGATGCAAAAATGTTGAGTAATAATGTTACCTAACCAAGCTCACTATTGGCACGGAACCCTTTCTGTGGCTTAAAATAGAGCACAACACATGGCTGCCCACACAAAGCAAAGATTCTTATCATCTAAAAATGCTATACCAAGGTCAAAGATTTAGAAGCCTCATGCCAAAAATTCTCTACAAGTGAATTATAATTTAGAAAATAGTTATTTAAACATATTTATGCTTTTTTTACCACTACTTGTCTTACATTGTAATTACTTATTCTGTCCCAAATTGGCTTTACACGCTTACCAGTTTGGGTAATCCAACATTTAAAGTGATGCTTTGAATGTGGGAATGCTGGGAATGTGGATCCTTAAGGTAGGCATGTAGCATTGTGGGGTGCCATGTAGGGCTTCTACTCACACGGCCAGATTCTTTAGAAGGGTATCTTCTGCTCAGAACACTGACAACGAAGCTCACACACCAAGAAACGGAAGGTCCAGGCACGAAGTTGGGAATTTTCACAAGTTTACTATAGGAATGTTATTTACAGGCACTTTACCATCGCCCAAATGGGGCATCAATCGTAGGAGCTACAATTCCAATTGTGCGCCTACTCGTGGTTGGGTACCTTGGACGACTGAAGGCTGTCACCAGGAAAGAAGATAGACAGACCTTGCCAGGAAGTCACACTGGAGCAGTAGATAATTTCACCCAGCAATACTGTGTCTGGGGACACATCTGGAGGATCTGCAGTGTATCAGGTCAGCAACAGAAAAACCCTAGAAAGTTTTGAGGAGCTAACATTTATAGACTCCCAGAGGGGTTGGCTTAAGGCCAGTAGTAGGGCAGATTAGGATTGATACACTTAGTGAGGAGTGGAGAGCGGGAAAATGGAGACAGACATCTGGGCACGTGCCCAACCTCATATAGGCAGCAGGTGCACAACCCTTAAAGGGACGGGCACCAAACAAATATATAGTTACAGTAAATGCATAGGTGTAGTGTACATGGCAAGGTATATATACAGTAAAACATATATACAAGAAGTAAATAGGCCCTGTCACTACCCTAGGCTAAGGAAAACCCATGAATGTACAAGCCATTATAACAATGCATTTGAATGTACAAATAGTGCCATTTACTGGTCACTACAGGCATACACGGGCACATTTTCCCTCGATAGATGAGGGACTGACTGTAGCGACCAGGAATTTACAGACATGCAGGAGGATGGTGGTTGATGTCCAGGTGGGCGCATCCGATTTTTGGCCGAGTGACCACCGGGCGATTAGCAGGAATGCCCACAGTGGTCGATTGGCCAAAAATTGGCGGGAATCTGCCCATGTACCTTTAGGATAAGACTCTACTAGTGCATTTAGTGCATGTAGAGGGAGCCGAATGTGGCTATTAATTTCAATAGGCCAGATTTCACTGGCACATTTTTTGACATGCAGCACAACCGACATCTGTGAATGGGCACACATGCACCCATAGAGAATGAATCATTGCGGCAAAAAATTTGCTCAAACATGTCCAAATGCATTCAAAATTGCCCAAAAAACTAAAAAGGAGTGGATGTGCCAACTAAATGCACCCAAACACACCCAGACGCAACCTTTAAAAAGCATGCATTTTTTAGATACATAAGACGAGACATGGCCTTACATGTGGTTGAGGAGGTTGCATTATACTTTTTACTGGATCTTTGCTTTTTTTTGCCTAAGACTTCCTGTCCTAGGGTGAAGGCGCTAACTCACTAGAGAATTTTTTATTCTTAATTCTACTTATTATGGGATTATGAGCTGTTGTATACAGTGATGGTAATGGTGCACCGAGGTTATCTCATCTAAAAAAAAAACTAGGGGATAACCATTTTAGAATACTATACTATGCTATAATCGATTGTTCCAGTTTTTATTGTGCATACAGTTTAAGTAGGGAAACATTAATATAAGTTAAAATAACTATGAAAGATTACAGTTAGGTGTGTGAAATTTGGAAGTATTCTCAATGGTAAATTACTGGCCCCCCAAAAAATTAGACTTCTAAGGGTGTTGAAGGAATGGGTGCTCTAAGTCAGAGAAGGCATATTTATGCATCTTTTTGCACTGCAAGTAATATATGTGAAGTGCGCATGGGAATTGTTCATCCCCAGCATCCTGAGGGACCATGAACTGACCCACCTTTATAAAAAGCTTCAAAGCCCCTGTTCTACAGGGCCATGCCATGATCACATGGCCAGAAGTTCAAGTTTCCTTATGTTTGTGGTAAGCATGACCTGCCTTCAGGATGGGCTTGTGAATATGTCCACCACAAGCAACAACTCAAACAATTGCTCTGTTTGCAGCATTGTCAAACTAGGATAGGATAACAGAACATCTACTTTTTATCTCTGTAACAAGAAAGGGATCTATATTTGACACCATCATAAACAGACCAAAGAGGGGAAATATGAAATGGGATTAACATAAATGTGACCATGGCTGACTACCATAGCAATGACTTTAAAACACAATCACCAGATATTAAAACGCATGATGGTATGGCCCTGAGCCCCACCATGCCCACATCATTCAGGTAGGTGAAATCCCAGGATGCAGAGGTGGAACAAAACTAAAGCAGAATACATTTTCCACCCTGCTTATCACAGATGTTGTTGGGTTACAGCATATCAGGTTATATGCCACAAATAGGTTACTGAGAATCTGACTGGTTCTCTTTATTATATAATCTGCTTTGCACTAGTCATGCTATGAGAAGCTTGACAATTGTTCTTGCCACAAAGAAACTAAATGGGTCATTGATAATATATTGTGGTATGTGGGCCTACTTCTCTAACCTCCAACTTGTACTAGACCGTGTATCTTTAATGCTACAGATGACTGCAATGTAAAAACAAGTTAACTAATAATGCCACAACAGAGTATAGATGGAGCAGCAAATGCTTTGCTTATGTTAGATCTAGACCCAGAGTAATTCTTAGAATTTACACACAACATGGGGTTTTATTTTCCTATCTAAAGTCATGCAATGGAACTGTGCTAACACATTACTGGTTTTTAGACCAGACGTTAATATTTAAATGTAGGCATCTATTAACTAGAGATGGTAAAATTTTTCGACTTCCTAACTTTGTGAGTTAATTGCAAAGCCCTTAAACATGGTATCATCACCAAAATTGCTGGAGATGTAGAGAAGGGTTGTGGAAACACTTGAAAAAGAAGTTTTGCTTATAGTGAAAAAACTATTTGTGTTACAGACATACTTTCTTTTTTGTAGTATACCCCAACCCTTCTCTAAATCTCCAGCAAGTTTAGTGATGATACCATATTCAGGGGCTTTGCAATTAACTCAAAATCGTCGAAATCGTCAAATGTTTTTTAAAAAATTCGACCATCTCTGCTATTAACATTTACCGTAGGCATCTATTAACATTTACCGTTCCTCCACTTGTTGGCCTTCTCTGGTGCCCAGGTAGGAACAGCCCCAGCTGTCTCCTCAGAGGACAGCGTTGGCAATGCTTGTGGGAGTCTCCAGCCAGAGCCATACAAAGTTGGCGCTAGTTCTGTATCAAGCAGGCTGTCTTGCCCGGGAGCAACCTGCACGCTCCGTTCCTTCTCCTCGAGAGGCCCGGTGTCCTGAACAACTGCATCCGCACCTGCTTCTAGCTCACTCTCTCCTGCACGGGGCCCCACTTCCTGTCCAGCAACCCCTTTTGTAAGTTCAGCTCCAAAGCTCCCTCTAGTGGCCGGCTGACCCCCTCACACTGAAACTGCTGATCTGGGATTGTCACTAGCTTTAAGGGGCATATGGTATATTCAAGTTCGCCCAATTTCACAAATATATTAAGTAACATTAGAAATTTGTAAAATTGGATTCAACTGAAAGATTCACACGCCAGCTTTATAGCTTCTCTTCCTTAGCCAGTACCAACACTGTGCGTATTGCACACAAATATGCGTGATGTATGTCGGTAAACAATGTTGAAGCATAATATGCCATTGCAAATATCTGAGTGCACATTTGCGAAATATTACAAATTCTCGAATTTCGAATATTCTTGATGAACACTTATTGTCACATACAAACATCTCTAGGGTTTACAGAAAATGGTGCGAAAAAGAGAAAACATCCAGTGAGCGGCAGTTCTGTGAGCGCAAATGCCTTGTTGATGCCAGAGGTCAAAGGAGAATGGCAATGGTTTGAGCTGATAGAAAGGCAACAGCAACTCAATTAACCACTTGTTACAATCAAGGTTTGCAGAGGAGCATTTCTGAATGCACAACACGTCGCACCTTGCAGATGTCGCACCTTGCAGATGGGCTACAGCAACAGAAGACCTAACCTAAGAACCGCAAACTAAGGCTACAATTCGCACAGGCTCTCCGAAATTGGACAATAGAGGATTGGAAAAATGCTGCCTGGTCTGATGAGTCTCGATTTCTGCTGCGACATTCGGATGGTAGGGTCAGAATTTGGCGTTAACAATATGAAAGCAGGAAAATTCTTATCAAACTGGGAGGTCCCTGGCACTGGCCATAAAGGAAAATGTGAAAAGGGGATTTGGTGACATGCTGGTGGAGGGGCAGTCACCAATAGTGATGAGCAGAATAGATAATATTTGAATTTGCAATATTTTGCGAATAATTCTACTAATATTTGATTCGATATTCGCAATTTGAGTGTATGGCCATGCCGCAAAATATGTCGCAAATATTTGATTTGATTAATATTCGAAATTGAGAATATCCACTGCCATATTTGTGAAATTAACAAATTTTTTAATAGACATCATTTGACGAATATCTTCGAAATTCTAATTTTGAGCTCAACACAAGTCACTAAACTGAGAACTTATGAGGGTCAATGATCCAGTTGGCTTGGTGAATTTTTGAATAAATAGGAGTCATGTGCAAGTACCCACGGAGCTGAAATAGGTTTTGGGGCTGACATGTAAACAAATTGATTTCAGTTCCATTGACTTTTAATAAAATGAACAATTTTGATGTAAATGAAGACCATTGTTGGAAAATTACATTGTTATCATGAGTTTGTAAGTTACAGTTGCAAGTGAAGATTTTGCTATAAGCATCAAAATTATTTCCTGTAAATTTTTATAAACGATCCTCAAAAAGATAACAAGTAAAAGTAAGATAGCGTGAAAAAGGAAGTGAAAGCAACACAAAGGTTCAGTTCTTACAAATGTTGAGAAAGTTTGGATTTCTTATAAAGCCCACCACATCAAACAGGTGTCAGAGTCAGAGGGAAAGTCATCTCTTCAAAGCAAGCTATAAGAGATCTTACCTGATAAGTGACCACATGCACTGCATACAGTGTGTCAGAGGAAAGCGAGATGTGATCAGACATCAGGAAATGGACAAGGGGAGGGGGGTAGATGGGGAACTTTTTTTTTCATATCTAAGGTAGATATACTGTGTACAAGTAAACTTGAGGGGAAAGTGTATGACACAAAAGATGGGGACTTTTTTTTTATCTTTTTGAGTAAACATTTTCATTTAGTGTTTTTTTGGGGGGAATTACACAAATTGTAATAATTAGGCTACTTGTAGGCTTTTTTGCCTTTTTAGTCATTGTTTAATTAAAGTAGATGTATCATAATATATTTAAATGTTTGGTAAAAGAAATTTTTTTTTCTATGCATTGGGTTTTCTATGGATCCTCTCCCATTGGTGGACTGTCCTGCAATATTGCACACAAAACACAACTTTCCATATAATTCTTGATTACCTTTTTCAATACTGACCTCTGCAGAAACTTTGCTTCATGAGTTTAATGTCAACCCAGCTCATTGACCCGCTCCTGAGGAATACATCCCCACTGTAGTCTAGGCTTAAAACATAAAAAGTAAAAAGAGGTTTTTGCATTAATTAGGATTATCTGCTGCCAGTGGAAGAGAAGAGGAAGAAGATTTTAGGACATCTTGTGACAAGCCAGTGCAATTAAGGTAATTTATAAGGCAACTTTATTAAAAATTATATTAAAAGTATTGGTTCCCCTGGCCATTATATCGACAAGAACTTTTATGATATGCCATTTTGAATCTAAAGGCATCTACGGTATATTGAATTGTTGAATTGGTAACCCCCACCTACCATCCCTTACAGCCATAATAGCCCAGAATTTACTGGTAACAATACAGAAGACTTTAGACTGTGTATGTGAAATGTTTTGGGCCTATTTATCAAGTCATAAAAATGAAAATTACATTTACATTTGAGGGGGGATATGTAGAAATATACTTGTCACGGATGAACCGTGAGGTCATCAAGCCTCTATGTGCTAATACCTCATATTTGTATTGAACCTGTAGGAATATGATATATTTTCCTGTATTAACACTGAAGCCTCTTATATGTAAATAGAGTGGGGTCTTTCATCTATGAGGGTCATAAGCGTCAAAGGGATGGCTGCAATTAGGCTTTGTAGAGGTGTCATTCCAAAACGGTTATCTCATTGATGACCAGTGGGGCTTCAATGGTCCAACTCAACTCCTGCTGTTCTGTGGCCGGATCGTCTATGGGATAGATGAGATAGGGTAGTAAGTGTATCCCTACATTTGATCTTACAAAGGAAGGTTCAATTACCCTCACATGTCAGCCGGCTCCGAACAGACTAATAATGTCTGTTATAATTTTGGCCTGTCCAGTGGGCCTCATACCTGTTTTGAATACCGCATAACGCTTCCCTAGTTTTCTGAAGAGTCGCTACCTAGACGTATATAGTGCTTATCAGAACGGGTTTCCCTTTTCCCGAATTAAATGGGATGGTGTCAGTGATACCAAAATATTGTGTTATCTCTGGTCCTGTAATTTGCACGCTCCCCTTTATGGTCTGACTGGGGCCCAATTCCAGCGATTCTGGCGCACTGATTGTACCGACCGAGTTGGACTCTCTGTGTGCTGAAATCGATCGGGAGGCCTTTGAGTGGTCCGGCCACTAGGGGGGCGCACGACTTATAGTCTAAGCCAGTGGTACCCAAACTTTCCCTGCAGGGCCCAGTTTTTCTAGAAAGAGACATTAGGGACCCCCATTCAAAATACACAGTTTCAGATTGAGGGCCATTTTACACTAGACATGTTTGCGTTGCAGCATCATGTACTAGAACTAGTGTGAGATGACCCTCAAAATTTATTTGAAATACAACTTCTGCAACTTTTTTGAGTTTTCACATCATATAGAAACATTTATCATTCCTTAGAAACACCACTACACTTATGCAAAGACATGATTTATACACATTAAGACAAACACACACAGAGTCACACATTACATCCTACTCTACTTTATACATTACTTACTGTCTGCAGCTAGTTCAACCATGGTTGGTTTACTTCTGTAGCCCCCCCCCCCCTCTCAGTACTCAGTAGCTGCACCCTCCCCCCAGGAATACCTCTGAGACCCCAGTTTGGAAACCACAAGTTTAAGCTTAGGTCGTTGCTGGGTCTTAACAGTCTAACAGTTCTTCAAGGATACCAAAACCAAGATCCTGTAGTGGCCTGCAAAGAGTCCAGACAATGTCCATGCCAGAAAACCATGCAATTGGGAGCACCTAAAACTATTTACAATGGATGACTTGACGAAAATCACTCAGGAAACCTGTGCCAACCTAGTAAAGAACTACTCAAAGAGATTGTTGTCAGTTGTGCCCAGAAAGGGCACACTATTGACCAGAAATTAATGATTCTAGATGTTTCATTTTTACCCTTTCTTGTTTCAACTCAATATATCAATAAAATCTCCTAATTAAACTTACTGGACATTGTTTTTTTATAGCGTATTTATTTTCAAATGAACAAATACTTGTTGTTAATTGTTATTTTCATTGGGAAATCAAAAGTGTTCTCTAATTTCATTAGGGGCTAAAAAAAATTTACCTCAACTGGGCGGAGCACAAGTGCTTCTGTTAAAAAAATTTTGAATTAAAAAATTTACTTTAAATAAATTTTTATACTTCTAAATGCATCAGCACAGTGGGGGTGCCAAAAACAAGTAAGGAGGGTATGTTACTTACCTAGGACTGGTGTCCTGATAAGGGATGTCTGAACAATTAACTTACAGTTCATAAAGTTCATAAAAATCCCTTTACCTGGAAACAAATATGGTAGCCTCTGTATTTTTCTCATACAATACAATAATAATGTAGCTTAACCTAAACAAATATAATATATTTGATGTGATGCCTTCAGCTATGCTGTTTTCCAACTTGAGATCCTTCCAGGAACACACATTCTGACTGTTGAGATATATATTCAACATTTTGGATATAATGGTAACTTTCCAAATATACTCAATATACAGGCCCCCACCACTTAGGATGTCTACACTCACTGCACTGTGCTTAGAAAGGTAAAAATCTAGCCCTCCCTTTAGCTAGGCACACATGGGTAGATTTGTAAAAAGATTCGAGTACAATCAATCAACGTGCGTGGTCACGTGATTGTACTCGAATCTGCTTACAATCCTTCCTGTGTGTGCTGCCCTTCGAGGGGGTTCAATAGAGCCCCCTCGAAGTACCTCGATTGAACGGGTTTCCAACATGTTGGAAAACCACATTCAATCACCAATACTTTACATGAAAAAGAATTTTCATGTAGAGTATAGGGAAAGCCGACTCTTCACACAGAACTGACAGCCGGGGAGTCTGTGTGAAGGGGGCGGAGTCAGCATTCTTCACTCCAGCTCTGCTCTATGGGGAGAAGCAGGCTGGATTTCTGTTCAGCTTTCAGCATGATTCACATGCTGAAAGCCGGACAGAACTCTAGCTAACCGGAGGTCTTCATTGAACGGTAATCGATGTGCCCATGTGGTGCACATTGATTTTCGTTCAATTGATCCCCGATCAATCACAGCATGGTGACGTCACCATGCTGTGATTGATCGGGGGTCGATTGCACAGGAATTTACCCGTGTATGGCTAGTTTTAGACAGATGCATTGTAAGCCTGTGGAAATGATAGTATTAGATGAACTAAAAGACTTGTTCAACTCCAGAGTTGAACTTCCCTGGCCTTATGCCCGAACTCAGTATGGTCCCAGTTTGTTCTTAGAACAAACTGTGACAGTGTCGGAATCAGACACAATCGGCAGTGCTCTGTGAACCTGTAGTAATTCTGCATCACTGGAGGCTCACAGATTCATATTTGTAGCACTTTTGCAAGGAAGAGTGAGTTTTGCCAAGCCAAGATGTGCCATGCTGATAGACTCCTACCAAGAAGACTGAATGCAAAAAGAGCTACAACAGAGTATAACTTTAAGCATGTAAACAACTTACTTTACATTTTTTTTATATTTCCCCCCTTACAGCATTTGTTGGTTTTCCGTTTGAATTGTACAGGTTATGGATCATATTAAAAGTGGCAAACATGTTGAAATAATGTTTTTATTTCATTACATTACAAAGGCCTACAATGGGTCGTAATAGGAAGGCTTAAGAGGTTATGGGGCAAATGTTTTACTATAAAAGATTTGAATGCCACAACTGTCAATCTAAGAAACATTTTTCCATTACGATTTTCCAGCTGGGTCATGGGTTTGTTTAAAGACTTTACGATGATTTCTAATTTACCTGCATTTTACATTATTTGGCTCTTTTTCAGAGCCATGCCCGATATGGGCTGCTTATATAAAGTACATCTGTTATTATAAATGACCTAGTTTGTCAGTTAACGTCCCTTGACATTCCCGTGGTGCCATTCTCTGGGGAAGAGCATAAAAATTATAAAAGAACAGCAGCCTGCAAATATAACATAGCGATCTGACTATCTGGTGACCACTGAGTCAGTAGGTATAAAGAAAGAATGACTCAGAACAATATCCTGCAGTCTAATTAGACTAAAGTTCTTTTAAGTTCTAAGTATAGGAGCCACTGAATCATCACATATAAATTAATAAAGAGGACTAGAATGTTATTTAATTCCTTAACTGTTGCAGCGCTTATTATTAGGTCTGTCTGCAATTACAGTTTCTTTGCAAAGTTGCACAATCCCCCTACACATAAAGACAAGCCCCAGCTCTGGCCACCATGTCTTATGCGCGCAATGTATGGCATCTGGGATGGGGATAGGAAAAGCACCAGGAGCCCACAAACAACGCTGGGTGGTGGCAAATGCACATGGCAACCACTGCTGCACAAACGCAGTACTAAATACACTGAGGCAGGAACATAGTCAGGTCCAAGCAGATTCAGGACTGGCATCAGACAGAGGATGGTCAGGTACAAAGCGGGAGTCAGAGTTCAAACAAGGCTTCAGAATGGTCAAAAGGCATAGTCAGCTCCAAGCAGGGTCAGAAGGCAAGAGGATAACTATCAGGAAACAATCATGGGTTAGATTCCCAATAAACATCCATATGGATCGCTCCCAGAAGTAAACTCTATCATGGGCAGCAAGGCTATGCCAGGCCTATATAGGGTAGGAACTGCTAAACATATCTAACCCGCGAAGTGGATCACCTGGTAAGGCACTCTGTATCTCCCCAAAACTTAACGTGGATCAGAGAACACTGTAGTGTTCAGATGTTGTGGTGACAGCGAGCATACAAAGGTTGTTTTGGTGCAATACACCTGGTTGGGCATGCACTGCATGGCAACAAGAGTACGTGCAGATAGAGGGAGCAGATGTGTGCCTTCAAAGGCAAACAACATCAGGAATCCATGGTTCTGACAAATACATAGAAAATTTCCCTTGGACTTTTTTGCACTGCCATTAAGAACCTTTAGCGTTACTTCGAGCACCCTGGAGGTAATTGAGAGTGTGGCAGATTTTAAATACCCAAAATGGTGACCTGGGGCCAAGATCGGGATTGCTTAACTGATCCAGATGAACTGGTGTCATGCAATATCTTCCTTCCTGGACCCATGTAGGGACATGGTAGAATTTTTGCATAGGATAATTTGTTACAATTTCCATACTGGTACCGCCATAATGGACAGCTAATGGGAAGTGGCAATACAATCAACACAGCCCTATCACTGCAATCTGTCTTCAGTTTAGCCAATAAAAGACTCATGACCTAGATTGTGATGTAACTATGTAATGTAATTTAGGGGTTTGAGGAATTAGATAGAAGGGGACAGTGTATCATCTTACTCAATCTTGTAAGATATCCTGTCTGGAAAATCTCCCAACAAGGGCACAGATGACAAAAATCGGCACACACCCTTTGTGTGCCAGCATATACTTTGGATGGGGACGCTGCAATCAACCAAAGAAAAATGGACATGTCTGTTCTTTGGCCGAACAATCTTTAGAGCACCCAGGATCCTGACGATCGATTGCCGCAAGCACACACAGCGGTCAATTGGCCACAAAATGTGTGTAATTTTGTCATTTTGGATAGAGTGGGAAGGGATTTTATTGGTGTCTGTGTCCCCACAGTATATTTACCATGGTCAACAATACCTAATGTCAACAATTATACCAAGTTGTCACAGGAGAACACATAAATAGAGAGGACATTTGAAAATGGAGCACATTGTCATGTGGACACACTAAGACCTGTGAAAGTCATTTGGATAGATTAGACCAAGTGAATGTGTTTGCTGATAATGCAGGATGATGTTGGGTGAAGCCCGAAAACAGCACCTAATACCAATATTCAATGGAGGTAGAGGGTGATGATTTGGGATTATTTTGCAACCTGGGAACCCTAAAGTTATTACAACCGAAAAGTCCACCAAAAACTCTGTATACTAAGGTATATCAGAGGAAATTTCCCAATGGTTAATGTTGCAAATAGATTTACTTTAGGCTTCTATTTATACGTACAACTTTAAGAAGTTAGAGGCAGCATGGTCTAAGACGCCCCAAATGGAAATAAGTAGTTTGGAAATGAACAAAATCTTACAGTAAACTAATTTTGGAGAGTGTAGGAGGAGCAGAGCCTACGTATCTGATGATAAATATACAACTCCTAAGAGTCTGTTGTTTGAAGGGACAGGCCCTTGTTGTCAGTCCTGGTTTGATAGATATAACAAATGAATGTTATTAATGTGGAAAATTATTTTATAGGAAATGATGATAAAGAGAATGGGGCTGTTTGTGACCAAAAAGTGACCTTTCACTAAACATAGTGGGGAAAATAATTCATTCTTTTACATTTCCCCCAAAAATTTTAGTTTGCAAATAAGTGTAATCATAGCCTTTACATAGAAGAAAGCCATGTAAATGAAAAAATGTAAAAGAAGATGTAAATGAAAAAAACAAACTATATATATATGTACATGCACAATTTTTTACATCAAAATGCAGAAGCTGTGTGTGAAAAAATTAGGTGCACCCTTATTACTTCCAGATAAATTAAAATCAAATACACTTGGTTCATTCATTATCAGTTAATGGGAACACCTATATAAAAGCAGATGCTTAAGCAGTTTGCTGGTCTGGTGCATTCTGGTGAGTGTAAACGCAAAGCCAACGGCAATGATGATTCTGCCCATCACTCTAGGATGCCATAGGCTCATAAGTGAAAAGTTGAAGGCAATAAGGAAAGGTTGCACCACCAAATTCACCAAAAGCGCATACTGTTCAATGCTCAGAGATAATCCAAAAGTCGTCTATGACCCTACAGGTCTCATTTAGCATTTAAATATTAAAGTTCAAAGCAGTACAATTAGAACAAAAGGCTCAATATGGTTTGGAAGAGTTGCAAAGAGAAATCATAGTTTCTATAAAATACAAAACCCCTAGAACAAAGTATTTTGAACAGATAAGACCAAAGTGGAATTGATGGACATAATGACCAGTGCCATGTTTGAAGAGTTAAACATAACATCAACACCTTGTACTAACTTTTAACAGAGGTTAAGGGATAAATATTATTATTAACTTTTATTTATAAAACACCATCATATTACACAGCACTGTACATTAAAGCAGTTGTAAACTCAAAATAAAAAAGGTGCATACATTACATAGACAAAATACTCACCTGTCAGCAGTTTACATCTGGGAAAACGGCAAAATGAATAAAAAAACTAAAAAAATTTCCTTTCTCACGTTTTTATTCCTGGCACCACCATGTTTAGTACTGACAAACCAAAGCCACTTCTGCCCATTCAGTTTGCCAGTACTAGAGCCCCCTCCCAACAGGGATGGTCCTATTTCCACCAATGCCTCCACGTAGGAAACAGGAGAAAGAAGACGGAAGCTCTGGTTCTTCTGTAGGCTTCATTATGGATTATCCTAAAGCATAAAATCAAAGCAAGCACTGAATGTCAGATTGCAGTGAGGAGAGGGGTTTGATTACAGTGATGAGAGGAGCAGCTGACAGGTCCCAGACAGTCCTGCAGCTGTGATGCGGGACTGGGCAGGCGTGATGTCATACAGCCACATACAGATGTCCCAAGTGCACTTTCAGCTGTATGACGTTGCCCAATGTCACACAGTGGGAGGGGTCAATCTCGTTAAAATTGCCCCTCCTGCTGTCATCATTTTTTTTTATTTTGGGGTTGTGATTGCCCCAATTGCAAATTGACCTATCATGTGGTAAGTCTGCTTTAAATAGGGGTTCTAAGGCAACACATGCTAACATAAAGGTATAAACTATGAAGCAAAAGCAGTAGAGAACCCTTTTACAATTGGGTAAAAAAATCTAAGAGATTGGAAAACTGTGTACACATTAGGTAGGGATGATGATTATTTGAGGTTGTTTGGCAACTACATGCTCTAAGCATCTTACAGTTATTAGGACAACCAAAAACTCCTCTGTTTACCTAGTATATTAAAGACACCTGTGAAACATAAGTACAATACTAAAGTACAATGATTCCAACCAGTAAATCTACTGTAACGTTGAAGAAAAAATCAAGGTGTTGTAATAGTCTGGTCATTGTCCAGACCCTAACTGGTTGAGCACCCCCAAGCTCTCCTCAACATATTCAGATATAGATAAGATCTTCAATTCAGATTTAAGATATTTTTATGATAAAATCCTTCTAACACCAAATTTTGTATATAGCTAGTAGTCAAGTGGAAATTTGTTTATATTTCTTAATAATTTCTTTGTAGATAGACTTCTGGGAAGAACAAATATGTACAAGACCAAGAATTACCCCAACTTACCAGCACCACCAGGCATTTGGAATTCATTAATGTCTTGGGAAGGTCTTTCTATGTAAATCTAACAAAACTGCCCAGAAATAGAATATAAGTTATATATAAATAAAATTATATTAACTCATATCTTACTTCAGCAATTACACACCTAACTGTTGGTTTCAAAATGAATTGCACACTTGTAACTGTCAGCGTGACTGAGCTTAATGAGCTTTACACAAAGGACCGCCGTTCCTCCAGATGTCTGTTAAATACAGCTCCCAGGGGTGCCTCTGATGGGGTCTTCCCTAAATGTAGTCACGACCTTATTTGCTCTTCACATAAGGCTCTTATGCAACATTGTTGATTGTAAATTGAGCCACTGAAAAAGTGAGGTTAAAAGAGAAATTAACATTTGCATATCATATTAAAGAGGTCTACAAAAATTCTCATTTCTGTTAATGTTAATGATATTACTACAATCCACACCATTTAAACACAATTGTACTGCATAAGCCACTCAGTGTTGTATCCACAAATGAGCTTCTTCCATATAATGCAGCCCAAACATAAAACATTTTTTTACTTTTTAAGTCAGTTTAAGCCCTCACCTCTGTCTCTAAGTATCCCCAAGTCACTGATCTAACAGAGATACTCTACATGTGCTGCTGAGATTTGCAACTTAGGACTTGTCTACACTACGTTCTTTCCCCATGTTTGGCACACAGGCCTGAGGCAAGTTTAAGGCATAGAAAATGTGTCCCATTCATTTGAAGGTAAGTGCTAAAGCCCCCCATACACCACATACAATTACCATGCAACTTATGCACAACCAACTTTTCTTATACCAAAACCATGTAATAGGAGGACCTTTCTACACCTTCCAATCACTATGTATTCTATCAGGGAGGTCACTATACTACATAGTTGTTGGTAGGTCTCATGAAAGTTGTATGGAGGAATCTGAAGGTGTATGGGGGGCTTAAGGGTGCTCCTAGGGCATATTTTATTTGAATGCATTGCACATTTTAAAAAACACAAATAAAATGGACTACACTAGCTTCCTGTAAAATTTGCAAAATGCTGCAAAAATTTACCCAAGAAGCACCCAAAAGGAAAGTATGAACCAACTTTCTACCAAAAGGGCTGAAAATGTAAGTGTGCAAGGCAAAGGCATCGATTGGCTGAACCAGCAACCTTTATTTACCTGTTTTGGGATATTTTGCAGGAAGAAGTTTTAACTGGCATGCCAGACCCAGAAGGGCACTTCTCTAAGTCAGTTACAATATTGGGTTGTATGTAGACGGACAACAAGGGCTTGACTATGCCAGTGGATCTCCGTTCACAAGCATTGCAAAACAAAGTCAAGGAATTTAAGGAGTGGGTTAAAAAAATATATTTTGTTTTTTGAACTTTGAAATGTATCACTAGACAAAGAGTGTGGCTTACAATAGTATAGGGGACTATACCCTCAAATGTTCACTGATGGTTGCGTTCATGACTATATCTAGTCTAATTGACAGATTCTCCTGAAACGCAATGAAAGTAAATCACACAACCTAGGTTCTATCTAGCTGACATTTCAATTGCATTTCTGTTGTATGTCTACATATTTCATCGAACACTACATACATATGTATTGCTAGAGATTGATTTTAAAGCACAAGCTTCAACATGAGCACTCACTGACTCAACAAAACTGCATATTGCTAACTTGCTTTGACGTTTATTAAAAGTCAAAGAAATATATAAATTGGGTCCATAACTCCCCATCAATATAGAACTCTTCCATGTAGTACTACTTTTTTGCCACTAGATGTCCTTACTATGATAGCCAGTAGGAGAGTGTCCTGTGTCTCAAGGGTTAATTTGAATCTTATTGAGTATGCCTTTAACAAAGTGATAATGAAATAACTGTGACCAAGCAGTGAGAGGTGCACAGTTGGTTCCTGTAGGGAGCAGACGTTGTATGTCTGTGGAACCAGAGACCCCAACCATAGCGGAGATGCGATTACAGACCCCCCCCCCCTTGTGGGGCAAGAGGTGTCCCTGAAGAGTTGTCACCTGGTGGAGTGAGGAGCTAGGCAAGAGACTGTGAGAGGCAACGGCATCTTCCATGTGGCTGGCACAGAAATGACGAACAGTACCTGAGAATACCTATGATGGGCCCACCTCAAAGGGTGATGGAGATGCTAGTTGGCAGAGGCATTTCAGGCCTCGCTGCAAGGCTATGGTAAAAGCTGTTCCTAGTTGACCCCACAAGTGGAAGGGGGTGCAGCTGTGATGTAAGACGGAAGGTTTGGCCACAAGGCAACAGTTAATACATTCCTAGTGGTCTCTCTCATTAGCAGGGAGGTTCCAGCTGTGATGGAGGGCCGAGTGGAATGCTCTGACGGCATGTGCACAGTCTATAGGAGGACGGTGCACATGTTACAAGCCAACAAAATTCAAAATGTTTCCTCTGAGTCCAGGTTGTCCTGGACCTACCCAGGCCTATCACTGTATAATTAACAGAGAAGCGCATACAATGATGAACCATTGTCGCGTCACACTGCCTTACCCTGTGGTCAGCATGTTTTATTTTCAG
This sequence comes from Ptychadena robeensis, assembly GCA_036250615.1. Lineage (NCBI taxonomy): Eukaryota > Metazoa > Chordata > Amphibia > Anura > Ptychadenidae > Ptychadena > Ptychadena robeensis. The sequence goes on along the minus strand of CM070040.1, from coordinate 24,675,813 downwards.
TACCTGAACAGATTGCTGCTTCTTTTTTTTCATTGTCAAAATGTGATCTGCGGCTTTAAAACTGTTCATAGTTTGACTGCGCACTGCCTGTCCGCTTTCACTTTTGCGCTGCCATTAATGGTACCTCAATAGCTGCCTTAGAAACAAGTTTGCCTAGATGATTCAAAGGAACACTCACTTAGCAAATCCCCTGAAACTGGTAGGAGATCAGTGGAGGAACTGACACAGCACATGGGAAAAATTTGACAAAATTAGATTAAAAAAATCAGCTTAAAATTGGCTGCAGGGAAAGTGACAGAGAGTGAAATACGGAAGACTGAAACAGAAACAATGATGAGTCTACAGTGAAAGTTTCATGTGGTTTTATGTCTGAGGCCCTGAAAATCTCCAGCACCCTTTCTGTACTCCTCCGTGGTATATTCTGCTGCTATATTTCCCCTCGATGTGTGAATGGAGAGGATAGCCTGCTCTCAGGAGAGACATTGTACAGCTCTGACACATGCTAGTGCCATTCTCTAGTAGTTTCTTTCTGCAGTACAAGTGTTTTACTTTCAGCTTTATGTTTGGTGAAGGCAGCAATACATTAAGTATTGGTGAAGAACTTTACATACATTATTAATTGCTCCATGGCATGCTAAGGGTGATTAAGGATGTGTGTGCTCCTCACAGTGCAGGGCTTTGTGCATCACATTGCAGGGAATAATCTTAGCAGCTTGGGATCTGCCCGCCATATCCATCCTTTTTTTTTCCAGTAGGGGCAGTTGATGGTGGGTGGTTGATGGCTGGCAACTTTCTGCCCATCATCACTCTTTAGAGCAATGCTGTTGGGTTTCATAGTGGCTGCCAATGAGTACAGGGCCTTAGAGAGAAGGCGAGACTGAGCTAATATTGTAAGAACCAAAACCTCTTTATTACCTTCCTAGGCAAAAATCAGCATGAAACACTAGTATTTATCTATCTTGAAGCATTCAGATATTGTTTCACTGGAACAAAGGGGCCAAGACCAGCATCTGAAAACCAACCACACACTATTACTCCTTTCCAACAAACCTTACACTTGGCACAATGTGTAGGAAAGTGAACTTACCTTCACAGAACTGGATGCACCATGCGTACTAAGGTAATACAGGGGACACATGTGACCTCATCCCCGGGTATTGCAGACTATAGCTTCTGAGCCCTCCATCACAGTGGCGCCTTTCCGAAGGCTGGGGAGGCCACTAGGAATGGCTCACTTACTATCGCCTAGTGCCCAGTTCCACGGGGAACTATTGTTTTGCAGCTGGGCCTGTAGCGGTACTGTACTGTAACTCATCAGTAGCAGGGGCAGGCTTTTCACAGGAGGTCCTTGCTCAGATCCCACAATTTAGGGTCCTTGCTCATATCAGCCAGGGTCCAATACATGTTGGCTTGGTGTAGATATTGTGCCCTTTATTGTCACAGTGCCAGTTACACTTCACATCTCTCCATGGAAGCAATCTGAAAACAGCTGCTGCCAGTACCAATCTGTGCCCTAGCCTTCTCTCCCAGGTGCCACTCTGGCTAGGGGTGCCCTTGCACCCAGATGAGGGATAAGGGTGAAGTCTTTAGCTACAGCTCTGCACTCTCAGGTCTTCGGATCTGCAGGCCTGCATGGACTACTTCTCATCAGATCCACCACAGCTCCACTCTCTCCACCAGACGAAGACCCTGGCTCCTCCCACTGTTTGGCTTATATCTCCTCTGTTCACAGGCTGACCACTCCCAAATCGCTCATCATGAAAATATCACACAGGTTCCAGATTACTCAGTAATTCCCCACACATCTATCCTGCCCAGCAACAACCACAGTACACTTCTTGTCAGTTTCAATAAAATACAGTTTACTCACATGGTAACCAAATACATATTTCCCAGACCACCTTCCAACAAATACAGTCAGGTAAGTACTTTTCTTCTGCCTTCTGTTAAATCCAGACTCATCAATTAGATTTACATATAGAGAAGTGAGACACCCCTGCATCAAACACTTTTTAATAGTTGATGTAAGACTTGGATGCAGCAACTGCCTGGCCTTTTACACCCATCCTATTAATATCTCTATGTACTCTTCTTGAGCTAATCTGAAGGCCATATGTAGGTCTGTAGCTCTTACCTCTGCAGAAACTTTGGGAATTCTGTGCATTGTACCCCTCAGTATGTGCAAGCTCCACTCTGTGATTTTATGTGGCTACCATGTTATGGCTGAGTAGCTGTTATCCCCAAACTATTTGAAAATTTCTTTATTGAACGTATTGCATAGGGGACATCCTATGAAGTGTGACACACTGTTTGTCTGTCATGGTGTAAATGGACCCATCAGGTGTATCCTGGAAGGAGTCCAGGAAAATGCTAGGCAACAACAAAAGGTTATTGTGCAGTTTTGTCTAGTTTTTGTTTTGGGATTCTGGATTCTGGAATGGGAGGGAAGGAACTGGGTGGGCCTTCCCATTCCATCCAGAAATTTACACCTGATGGACATCAGGGAGGTGGCTGGGTGTGTCTCAACAAAAGAGACTGAAGCCACACAGTCAGGGCACCCAATATTGCTGCTGGGTGCAGCAAATACAGGGCACACAGGGAGTGTGTGGCCCCATGCTGGTGGCTGCTAGGAGGCAGGCCATTAAAGTTTCCTAAAGGAAGGAACCAGTGCAAAGGCAGAAGGACTTTTTGTTTGGCTTATATTAACCCCTGTGAGGGTAACTTTGTGTTTGGACTCGTGTTGCTAATAAACACAGGCAGGAGCCCGTAAAAGAATCCTGTTCTTGTGGATATACTTCATTTGCAGACGCTATTTGAGCTGAACCCCTACACAAGGCACCACACAGTACTCACTTACGAATGAGCCATTGTAACACAAATCTTTGTAGAAGCCATCTCTATGCCTAGACGATGATTCTTAACCCACATGGCCATGGCAAGAATTTGATTTGAACACCATATTTAATGATTTGGAGGGGTGTCCCAATACTATTGGCAAATTACATATTTGTTGAAATGTATTGTATGTATCTTTTGCCCAAACTAGCAATCTGGTTGCTAAATCCTGTCTTTGAAGACAGGGGAAGGCTTCAGTATCTATGCTTTACCAAATGAGGAAGAAGAAGTCTGGAACGTGGATCTCTATGTTCTCTTAGAGCACATAATGTCCTCATTAGGGACTGGGACATGACGTTACCTCATGGTGATGATTGTTTTCATGCGGAAGTGAATCCAGAAAGTATTTTACAAATTTTTATGTTACAACCTTATTCCAAAATGAATGAAATAATTTTTTCCCTCAAAATTCTTTCCACAACACCCCATAATGACGAGAAAAAAGTTTATTTGAGTCTTTAGCAAATTTCTTTAAAATAAAAATCACATGTAGTATTCACATTCTTTGCTCAAGACTTTGCGGTCTCTGTTCAGTGCTGCAGTAATTTTTCCCTTAATCCTGACTAGCCTCCCAGTTCCGAGCAGCATGATGCTGCCACCACCATGCTTCACTGTAGAGATGGTATTTGTCTGGTGATAAACAGTACCTGGTTTCCCCCAAACGTGACCCTTGGCATTCACACCAAAAAGTTCAATCCTTGTCTCATCAGATGAGAGAATTTTGTTTCTCATGGTCTGAGAGTCCTTCAGGTGCCTTTTCAGAGTGGACAGTGCGCACTGAGCAAGTTTTTAGGGGCAGAGCCCTTCCTTATATAATTACTGTGCCCAATGGGATCATGGTCTAGGCCATTTCTAGCAATTTGGCACCCTAAGCAGATTTTCTTGGTGGTGCCCCCCCCCCCACCCCCGCACCAGCATTTATACACTTAATTTTCCATTGGTGCATAGAAAACTTTAATAGAATTATATATCTTAATAAACTTAATAAACTTTAATTTAATAACTTATTAACATTGATTTAACAACATATTAACTTTAGGTGCACACATATTCTGTGATATGGTGCCTGTGTGCATTGACAATTTGCCAGCTAACCTTCTGGTTCTGAGGAATCTGGTGATGATGGCTGGCTTCCTGCCTGGAAGGAAGTCAGGGAATCTTGCCGGGGACTCCACATCTCTCTCTGTAATGGTGGCCACACTGAGAACATGTGCGCAGCCAGAGCAGAGGAGCCAGGCTGATGACATCATCAGCATTATCACATTCCCATCCTCCTTAGCGCGCCCGGCACCTTAGTGACACATTGTCACTTACAGGAGTCAATGGGCGGAGCGAAGCCAAAGTACCGCTTGGGTGCAGGAGGTGGCGCCAGTGCTGACGTCACTTGTTGTTGTTCTCAGCCTGGTAGCAAGCAGAATACATGCACAGCACCGGCCCGGCCAACACTGTCAGTGGCGCCGGGCGCTGCTCTTAAAGGCGCCCGGCCAGGTGGGCGGCTTGGTAGGCGTAGGTAGCAATGTGGAGCTGAAATAAATATTTTTTTTTTGTAACAGCTCTAATGCCCCCCCCTTTAATGTGGCGCCCTATGCAATTGCTTTAACCACATATCAGTAAAAACGGCCCTGTGGTCTGGTATTTTAAAGGGGACAGTACCTCTGGCTGCCTGCGGTTGCATTACACTAGTTTAGTACCTCATGATGCTGGACATTAAAAATAAAAAATTTTCTTATAATAAACATTCTCTACTTACTACATGTATTTTCCTAATTCTTTGTTCAACCTGTGTTCATCAAAATAAAACAACCTCTTTTCTTTCATGCTTAGAATCAAGCTTCCCAATCAAAGTCTACAAAGCCCGCAGAGGCTTCTTCTGAATCATTGGGTAAGACTGATACATTTTGGCCATGAGCCATAAAATGATTGTGCTGCTCTTTATCTAGAGGTGATGTGCACTCCGCAGTGGGCCGCTGCTGCACACTTTCTCCTGCGTTGTGCTGATAATGTTGCTACGGGAGGGGAAATACTGATTCTAATCTCTTACTTTGCAGTAAAACCACTTCCTTTGGTTCTTTATCATTTTATGCGCTGTACAGTTTTACGAATAACTGAGAGGAAAGTGACATGATGGAACAGGTGAGTTTTGCAAAAACAAATAAAAACTTTATTCTAAAATATGTTGGATAAAATTTGCTGTTTTTTGTAAGCCTGCGGTGTATGAATGTACAGCAATATCCAAAAGTGTGTGGATGTGTAGGACCCAAAAATTGCAAAGGGCATTACTGTGTTGTTTGTTGGCTTGGTTGGAATAACCTGACTGTGAATCATGATGGAAGTATCTTTCCCAGAAGGAAAAAAGACTCTTACAGGCACCCATTGAGTTTATTAGATTTAATGGTTATCGTATAAAAAGTACATCGACGCATTTCATGGCCACCAGACCACTTCTTCAGAATAAAGAGGTCTGTGGGAAAACACACTTGGATTATTAATAAGACCACACTGTATAAAAAAATCATCCTGAAAAAGTGGCCTGTGTGCCACTAAATGCTTTGATGTACTTTTTACGATAACCAATAAACCTAATTAACTCAATGGTCGTCTGCAAGAGCCTTTTTTCCATCTTTTCCAAAGTATATGGTTCCACACAGAGGATAGGAAGTGTTTCCCGGCTGTGCTAGCCCCGCTTACCCAGAGGTAAGTGATATACCATATCACCTTTACAGGCTCTTCAACTACACAGTTGTTGGTACTTTCTCTTGTCCCAACAACCAAATCTGTAAGCCACAATTAATTACTTATACTAACGCTCCTATCTTCTTGATAAAAAAAAATATTACATACTGGCGTATAAGACGACCCCCAACTTTTGCAGTTAAAATATAGAGTTTGGTATATTCTCCTGTATAAAACTACCCCTCTTCCAACACACACCAAATAAACATTTTTATCTCTACTGTGAATTTCAACCCCCAGATCTCCAACACCCTTAGAAGTCCAAACTTATTTTTAGATTAGTAATTTACATTCCCAATTTGACACCCCTATTGGCAACCTTTCACAATTATTCATGTTTCCCTGTGGTTATCCATGGGACATAAATTGTATACATTTGACAATAAAATAGCTTTAATCTCAATCTCCCTGCAATACCAATGTCAGCCACAATAATGCTAGTGAGCACACTTGCTGTCAGTAGCAGCCAGCTACTTTCACACACATCGGAAAGGAGAAGGAAGGGCACGAGGGGGATGCTGAATATCTCTCCCTCTGGCTCCTGTCGGCCAGTGCGCAGTGCGGGAAGCATGGATCCGCGGAGAAGACCTTCGGGCTCCCCTAGATGGTCGGCCAGGGACAGAAGTGCTCCCCCCATGGCGGCACCTGGCGTATAAGACGACCCACGACTTTTGCACACCTTTTCTTGTGTTCAAAGTCGTCTTATACGCCCAAAAGTACGGTATTTCTTTCTTAATTTTGTTCCGTGTCTATATGCCCTTTGAACAACAAATAAATGAAAATTTATTTGGATCTTACTGGATGATTTTTATATTTTTATTGATTTTCTTTATCTTGATGTTCTTTACAAAAAGTACAGATAAGGATTGCAAGTACTAACATTCTAGCAGGCACTGTATTTGCTAAACCCTCCACAAGTATATTCTAATAGAAGGAGTAGACACACAGATAGTTACCTCTGTCCAAAACTGTTGTACAGTATAGAAGGATGAACCCAAAATACATTAATAAAAATCCTCTTCCTGTAATTTATAAACAGGTAGAGGCTTGTTTATAATAAATTATGGACAATTTAGAAGATAGTGTAGTGTAAATGGGAGTTAATGCAACAGTTAATATGTATAATATTTCTCTGTACAATAAGGGGTTCTTCCCAATAACATGGGAGGTGCTGAGGTATCATACAGAGTATAAACATGATTTTGCTAGTTCTATTACCTGGCATGAGTTCCTGTGCCTTGTTCTAGGACGTCCAGGTGGGAGTTAGGCCTGCCATCCAGGCCTGTGGGACCGCGAGATGATCTCTGCAATGTAAGTGTCACTCCCCAACCAGGCTAGGGGTAGGGGAAAGAGTGCTCCTCCTTATGCAGTGCCTTGGCATTAGAGACTATTCTCTGCCTACATTTAGAAGACACAAGCACATCTCCACCTGGGTTAGAGCCTCAGCCAATTTTTTATATTGTTTAATTGTAATGTTAGTACTCTATGGACTGTGCCCTCTCTGGTCTCATGTATAGTGAAGAGACTACATATTTCTGTGTAGAGAAGTAAAGTTAGTTGCATTATACCAGCATGTGTGTGGGCATTTCGTTATTTCATTCACTATTAGTGATGGCGCGAACCCGGAATTTGATGTTCGCGAACGGCGAACGCGAACCTCCGCAAACCCGGCGAACCCCATAGACTTCAATGGGCAGGCGAACATTAAAAAACAAAGGGACCCTTTCTGGCCACAATAGTGTTGGAAAAGTTATTTCAAAGGGTCTAACACCTGGACAATAACATGACAGAGGGGGATTCATGGCAAAACTTCCAAGAAATTTTTTTTTTCACGCAATAAATCCGCACGAAGGATTTCTACAATGATAGTCA
>CM070040.1:24641356-24668213 GCA_036250615.1 Ptychadena robeensis | reverse complement strand
GAACATGCGATGTTCGCCACGAATAGTTCTCCGGCGAACAGTTCGGGCCATCACTATTCACTATATTAGTCAGATTTTGCAGTACAGCCAATATGTATTTTTCCTACCCAGACTATCCCCAACTAATAAAAACAAGAAAAATTTGTAATTTTGTTTCATAAAAAAGCCCTCAAAAACCATTGTAGCCTCTCTTTAGCAGGCATGGTCAGGAAAAACAGGACCCCCCACAGCATGGGGTCCTCCCAGAGCATACCCTGCTGGCATAAGGTCTGGTAGGCTCTGGAAAAGGGGACCCCTAACAGCATGGGGTTTTCCAGACCCTTTTGGCAAGCCTGAAAGGATGTTTCAGAATTTCGCTCATCCATTAAAGTTAATGGCAATTTGCCGCAAACATGTGAACTGGGTATTTGCAGAAATTTGATCCGCTGGTTTGCAATAGATGGATGTTTGTCAATCACTTTCAGCAGAGAAGCCTGTGAATAGCATTTACTTGCCACTGCCAAGGGGCACTGCAGTTCAAGGAGTGTAAAGCCTGCAAAAGTTTTGGGGTGAACAGTCTGGAAAACTCGGCTCGAGTGAGCTTCAAAATAAAGTCTATGAAAATACTTTTGGTTATTGTTTTCGGTGGGGGTAAAGAATAGGAAAATTTTGAATGTCTAATATTTAGTATTTACTGATGTGCTACTCTGATGCTGCTTGCTGCCATTGACAATCTTATCTTCATATCCTCTCTAGGTGCCCTGGGGACATAAAAAATACAAGACGGCCACAGACAGAAATATATTCTAAGGGTCCCCACACACGCATCGAGCGGCAGCCGATTTTGCCGCTGACCGTCGGTCGGCAGCAAAACCAGCCACCGGTCACGGGTGCACACAAAGGTCGGCCGGCCAGAGAACGGACATGTCTTTAAATCTCTGGCTGATGCCATTAGTTTCAATAAGGGTGCCTGCCGATGCTGTGAGTGATGTAGAGCAGCGTGATGATGTCATGCACAGTTGTTCTGTCGGGGGATCTTAAATCTGATCTTCTGCATCTATTATATCAAAAATATACAAATATCTATATGAACTAATGCTGCAGAATATTAATCTAGGAAGTTCTTTGTTTTTAAGGGAAGGGTAGACATTCTTTTAATGAGAAATTATCGAAATTTTGGCAAGCTAACTTTGTGTATCATATATAAAATAAATGTATGTTTACTCATATAACTCATATACTCCTTTGTAAATAGGTGCTCATGGTTAAGTTGTTAGTCCCAAATTGTGAAATGTGTCTCTCCATAAATTGGACAGTGGGTTCAGAAAATGTGTACTGCTAGTATACAGACACATGCTAAAGTTTAATGCCTGCATATTCTGCTGGAACTTAGAGCTCCCTCATGGTTCTGGCCTTGTGGCTTGGCAGGAGGGAGAGGAACAAAGTCTTCTCTCCTTGTACTGGTCTCTTGGCTTGGCTGGAGAAATATAGAGTGAATATTGCACAGCTCAGTGCTGTTTACTTTGCTCGAACATGTTGTATATTCACTTTATATGTAAATGGATTTCTCTCTGAATCTTTATTTTGTTATTCTAATTTCCTCTCTTATATGTATATTGTGCGTCTAATGGTGCGAAAAATACGGTCTTTAAATTCATGTTTAAATTGCATGAAAACAGTGGCAAATTCTCTCTAGCAATATGCATTAGACAAAACACTATTGACCCTGTTTAAAGTCTTACTAGTACCTAATAGTACTGGTGATGATTATGACAGTCAGGTTAAATATGAGGCAACTTATTGGCCTGTATATGTTTATATATTTTCTTCATTTCTCTTTCCTGTGGGTTACAGTTTCTTCTTTGTTAGACTCAATAGATATATGTGGTTTAAACTTGATTATGCAACTACACATATATTCTGTGCAATGCCCAATACATTGTGTGTAGTGTAGAATGTAGCTGTTGGGTAAAGTGTGGACAATATTTGTCACTGAGGATGGGTTTTTACCATCTCTATGTGTAGTTGTACCGTGTCAATACCCTCTCCTGCAACAATCATATATTCATGTTTATTAATGCCTTCAGACACTTATTTTTATTTACAGAATTGATTTTTATATGCTGAGGCTATGTCAAGCTTGGTCCATCCAGCTCTGCAGAATGTAAATGTTCACTCACCTCTGAGCTGTCATAAATGGTAGAGAAGTGCTCCTCAATCCTAAAAAACATTATTACATCTGGAAGTGGCAATAATGAAGTCTTAATGAACTGCAGTAACATGCGTGGCCACTAGAGGTTTACAAATATATTGTTTTCAATGGTGAAAATATAGTTCCATAGGTTTGTAAAGAAGACATGATGACATGACTGTCTGTGTGAGAAAAGCTGACAGCTGTGGTGTTTTCTAAACAGAGGGGATGACATTCAGGTAATGATTTTTTATATGTTTGGACAGATTGTCCCAACAATAATGTTTTGCCAGTGAAGGACATAATGTACTTTAGGTGAGTTTAAGTTTGCTTTAAGATGCCATCACAGGGCTCATATGTTTTATGTCCAGCACTACCCAAAACAAAGGTCTGGCTATTACTATTAAATAAACCTGGACCTGGGAACAGGCACCTGATGCTTGTCACAAGTCAGGTAGCCATAGCTTCACTGCACACCTAAAAATTTGAGAGGTGACAATATTGGCAGAGGGCTCATTCATACTTCTAATATTCTTGCTGCCACCATTCCAGGTTTATATATATAGTTATCTACAAATCAAGGCATCTTAAAGGTTTTCATTACCATTCCAGAAAGCAGAAAAAAGTCAAAATGTAATTAATGTTACTCAACGCAAGGGTCTTCATTTTATATATGCTTTAGATAAGAATTTAACAAATACATTTTAAATAATTATTGAATGTATTTTCCTTTGCTTTCTCTAGTCACAGCTCTCTGAGGACATCTAGTGGTCTTGGGTAAACAAACACTATAACAAATTTATGTTGAGCTTATATACTTCATGGCATCCCAGTAAATGTTAGGACTGCAATGATATCCCCCAGCAAATGTCAGAGTCAGCAAAAAATAACATCTAGTAAAAATCCCCATCAGTTATAAGGACAAGCAATAACCCTCACCAAGTGGCAAAAAATACTCTTTAAGTATTAGGGTCAGAGATAAACAAACGAGACAGTGAGCTAAAAAAAAAAGCATACACGCATATTTTTTTACATTTATGGTGATGATACCATATTAAGGGGCGTGGCAATTAAGTTAGTAAGCTTAAAGCGGACCACCTGGGAGGTCACTCAGCATTATCAGCTGCAGCTAAGCCCATATTGCTGACATCCTTGATTGTAGAAAACTAATCCTCTTCTGGCAGCTGGAGAGGAGCTTATGAGGAGTGCTCCCCTCCCACTGCATTACGTCATGCCTAGGCAAGTGGTGTGTGGGATATCTCTCCCAGACAGGAACTCATCAGCAGCTGATCCCCCTCTTCACAAACCCCCCTCCCCCCCTACGAGTCTCTGCAGCTCTGATAGAGAAGAGGCAGGAGGAGGTGAAGTGGAGGGGAGAGGAGAGGGGGGGGGGGGTCAGTGTGGGCCGAAGTCTGCAGGAGATGCCAGGAGCCAAGATGCCAGCATGAGAAGTGCAAGCAAGTGAAGTGAGTATAGTGTGGTTTTTTTTTTGTGTAGCAGTTTCCCAGCATCTGAACTGCTGACAGGTGAGTATTTTGTCTGTTTTATGTTTGTCTGTTTTTATATTTTGAGTGTAAAACCGCTTTAAATTACAAGTAAATATGAGCATCTTGAGCATCTTTATGATAAGTTGCAGTGTTAGGGCCAGCACTAACCTTAGCAAGTTCCAACAGTTCCAACCATTACCATTGACAGGACAAGCAATAACCCCTATATGTGTTAGAGTCAGTAAGCAAGTATCAGGACCAACAATAACCTCCAGGTAATGTCAGTTACAGCAGTGATAATGCCCAGCATATCTTGGGGGCCAGCAATAGAACCCTCAAATGTCATGACAAACAATGATATATCCTAGCAAATGATTTTGCCCGTTATGATTGCCTGTAGTAATTATAATGTAAGAAATAGCTCCAGCAAATGTTACATGTGGTAATGATAAGCAACTAAAGCAAACCTTAAGGTGAGAATACACATATAGATTTTAATGACCATCAATTCGATAATTAAGTTCAATAGATTTTTGTTAGACGACACACTATATTGAATGAAAACTCAATCAAATGTGATCGAACAAAACAAATAACAAATATCGAACGATTATTATTTATATAGTATTCTCCATCCAGCACATTAACCTGGAAATTGCGTAAACTGAAAATAATGTAAAGTGTGCTATCTAACCAAAATAAATAAAACAATGGTACGTTCGATTTACATTAGTTTTTACCAACATGTCCGATCAGCTTCAGATTTTTTGTTCTATATCGTACACTTTTGATCGATTGTAGTAGATTGAAACATTTGCTCGTTTTTCATTCAAACTTTTCCCTCTAGCTAGCCATCCCTACATTATTGACGCAGTATGTAAATAAAAAAATTGTTACCTGTGTGGAGATATCTGTATAGTTCTCCCCTCACCATTTCCCTCTGTGGATCGATCTCGGATCGATGTGGATCGATCTCCTCGGGCTTTCAAAATTGCTTCAGCAGCTATTCATGTTGCTTTTTTTTCCTCCTGCTTTCACTTTGTGTCCACGCCAGTGTTATTGCAGCCTTAACTCATGCAAGCCTGGAAGCCAACCCTGAATCTCAAATGGCGGTCCCACAGATGTCAGCAGGATAGCTAAATATATACTTTTTGGTTTTTGAGCAACTTTGAGCTATTGGGACAGTTTTGAGGTAAGTAAAAATGTAATTAAATTTTTTGGATGTTTTTTGATTTTTGAGTTTAGGTGAGCTTTAAGTCTATTGAATGACAAAATCGACCTGTGTATTGCCAGCTTTAGCAACTGTGAGGGCCAGCAATTAAAATCCTCACCACTGTGAGGCCCAGAAACAATTTACAATAAGTATCAGGGCCTGCAATGATCCACAGCGTCAATTGTGAGAGTCAACAATAACACCCAGCAAGTCCTATGGCCAACAATAAGCCTAAAAACGTGACAGGTTCAGTAAGGATAACCCTCGGCAAATGTCAGGACCAGCATCCTTTACTCTATACTTATGGAAATTCCCTACCAGTATAAAAATTGATCTGCACTAACAACATGAATATTGGAATATTGGATTTCTTGTATTCATGTTTTACTCAAACAATCATGTTCCCTTAATTCCACCTTTTTTATCTACCATGTGGAATCATTGCCTGTGACTCACCTTGTCTCACCAGATTTGACAGTCTCAGCAGTGATATGCTCGTTGGTCTCTTTGCTGAAGAGGAAACTGAACCTGAGCACATGTAGACAAGTTTCCCCTTTAATGCAGTGGCCAACTGAACCACTCCTGCTGCTTTTTGAAAATTCCCCCATCAGTGGCCAGAGGAGATATCTGACATTTGGAAGTAAATCTCTGCCTCTACCAAGATGGCTGCCACCACACAGCGCAGGACTAGGCATAGTTAGCTAATTATGGAAGGCAGATCCTCGTCTTAGTTTTTTTAAAATACAAAGTTAAAATTTCTGAAGATTTAAATGTGATCCTCAACCTTGTACTGGGTCAGTCATTTAGAATCCACTAAGGCTAGAACATGACCAGACAAATAGCATTTTTAGAAGTAGGTTGGTGACGGCAGGCTCCATATCACCCAGTTACTTTAAGAAGCCAAATCTGTTTATGTGTATAAGATATGGATAGCAGTGACATTTCCACGGTGTGTAGCAATGTTCCCAGGCTATATTAATGAAACATATGGCTAATGGGATTTCCAGCAGAGAAACAGCTCATTAGTATAGAAAAAGAAGCAAGTACTACAGCAGAGGAACTATAATAAGGCTTTCTCTGACAGCTGCAATAAAACATCTGATATAAAATTGCTGCTTTTGTAGTTTCTATATTTATCTGCTACTTATCTGTGTCCAAAACGTGTCCCAATTTTATTTTGTTTTCTATTGTTATAACGGAATTTTATTATAAAGTTTTATTTTGAGATGTCCTATCGTCCTTATGGTATAAAGTCAGCAGTTTATTGATATATAGAATCTGTGCCTGCAAAGCATAGCTATTCTTACACAAGCGATTGGAAACCTAAAGCAGATGTATACTCAAAATATAAAATAAAATAAATAAAAATAAACTTTAACTTTACGCCAAGAGATGTTTTCTTACCCCGTGCATGCACAGTTGTTTGGGTAAGAAAATATCACGGGTAGGAAAATATCCTTACAACTGTGCATGCACAGGGTAGGAATATATCTCAGAAAAATATCTCAGAACACCGTATACATGAGCAATGTGTTTCTCCTCTCTGCATTGAAACTTGGAGGGTCAGAACTAGAGACAGGTGAGAAAAATGTGCCACCCCTTTTGCTATACAGTTTACCGTCAGCAAATTCGCTCTATAAAAGGCACAGATATTTCTGTTTCAAAATGGGAGGGGGGGGGGGGGATTGTGATTTATAGAGTGAAAAGTTATAGGAATGTCTAAATGGCTGAAATAAGGTGGGCTATCAATGAAAATGGCTAGGTCCCCTTAGGACCAGCAGGAGGTAGATGGTAGGTGCCACAAAAGGGCATACAAAGAAATTCAGCAGTTTCTTTGTTTATATTCACAACTCCTTGGGAAAGGATTCTTGGCTGATATCATCTGACATGTAATTTACACCAAAGTATGATGAATGGGCTGTAAGCGACAGCTACAGAATACAGAAGCATCAGAATTATAAGAGCTTGACTGGTGACCAGTGGGACAAGAACCCTTTAGGGTGGGGGATGAAGAAGTAATTGGCTGTGGAACTGCACATAGATGTGGTACAAAGGCTGAAGAGACCTGGCATGTGTGAACTTTGTAAGAATATTAAATTAGTGTAGCAGATCCCCTTACTCTTCCTTCATTCTCACTCACTCTCTCCTTATTCTTGTGAAAAACCCTCTTTGTATATTCCAATTTATAAATAAACCCAAATATTTTTGAGGATCCAGCTGGTCTTTTTCTTGCGGCACGGCTAGTGTAAGAGAGCCCTAAGACGTAAACACTTAGCCAACACCTGACCTGTACCACTGAACTCCAGGGTGAGCTTATCATATACAGTATGTTCAATCATATGTCTGTGATGCATTGTATAACTGTTATGTTGTTTAAAAAGGAACTTTAAACAAAAAATACCTATAATTCTTCTAGATGTGATATTTGAATATCTGTATTTATGAATTGAGTTGCTTGCTCAGAGATCAGCTTTAACCTCACTCAAAACTGAACAACTAATTGATATTCAAAATTAGGGGCACTAGCGTCCCCCTCCAGTACATGCTGGCACACAAAGGGTGCACGGCCGATTCTTGGCATCACTGGCTTTGCGTGATGACATCACCATGCGCAGTCGATCTGCTGAGTAATCGTCCCGGCATCAGGCCTGGCATGTCCTAGAATTTATATTAAGGTAGACAATTCTAATGCACCAACTTGGCCAGCCGTTTTTTTTGTGGTGCCCTACAATGCTGGTTTTGGGGTTATTAAAAGTGAATAGAACTGAAACTCACCAAGGGACATTAAAGTTGTACAAGTGCACAAATCTTACACTAAACACATACATTTTTTTAAAAGTTTATTTCTTCTGTGCCAAATATGGATAAAATGTAATAAAAGTTGTTTCATACAGGAAAACAATCAGGGTCCACATTGAATGTATAGATGGGAATCTCTATTACATCACATTGAACAGACTCATTGACCTGTGCAGAATATGCAGGATGTGATCCAGTGGTGTTTAAGGCCTTGGAATAGGAAAATTCTAGAATAGAAAAGCAAAATTAGAATTATGCTTACCTGAACATTTCTGTTAAAGCATACATACATTTCTGTCAACTAAGTATATAAAGACTAATGTGAATAAAAGTTAAACTAGTTATACATTTTCTTCACAGGGAGCATACCCACACCAAAAAATGATCATCCAATGGCAATACTCCCCACAACCCTCCCCACAGTAACTAATAACTATACCATGACCTGGATCATTAAGAACCTCCATAAACATTGACACTGCAAATACGAGCTAAGCAACAAGACTTCAATACCTTTTCTTTAAGTAACCGTACATTGAGCTCCGCGTCTGCATCTCTTACCTCTACTCCTTTATGAAGGTCAAAGAGATGGACAAACAGGTTGCGAAGTGCTTGAACTGTTCAATGTCCTTGGGTTTTGCTTGGCCAGTTTTAGCTGCAATAGATGTATATGGTTACATGGTGTTTGTTGAGGAGCACCTCAAACCAATGCTAACAATAACACATGAGATGCATGTGCTATATTTTAGGGCAGGTAACCAAGTGATAAATATATATATATATACTAACACATCCAACCATGCTAATTTATGAGGGGGGCCAAGTTCATACTTAGCCCCCACTAAATAGTGGAATATCAACAGCAGCCACTTGGTTATTTCAATAGAAAATTCCCACCTTATTTTTTAGCTAATGCCAACTCTTTAGAGGTGTTTCCAGAACCTGCCCTCAAGTTCCACAAACAGGGCATGATTTGTAGATTTCCAGACAGGTATTGATCCACTGTTTCCCCTACCTGTAAATTATGAACCTGATACCTATAGAATGCTGGTGGAACAATCCATTGAATGCTAGTGATGCTAGTATTGGTCCACTCTGGAAAAACACTGATTGCGCTACCTGTGAATAGTGAAGGTTACCTGATACCCATAAAATATTTGTGGAACAATCCATGACATGCTGGTGATGAGGACGGGTTTGGGAAAAACTGGTTTTAATAGACAAGAAACCCTCATGTGGGGAAATTAAATTGGCATTCCCTTACTATTATTCAGTTTAATAGAGCGGAAAGTTAAACATCCACATTAAAATTGATAGACCTTATTAAGAATTAACTTAAGATTACTAACAAAGCACTTTATGAAACTCATACTCAGTCTCAGTCATAAAATCATCATGTTTTACAAACACACAGACTTCTTTCGGACAAAAAATGAAAATGAATTGGTATTGTGTAAGTTGACCCTTGAGGCCGACAGGACTCTTCCTACTGCCTACCCAAGCTAGCTACCTGGAGGATGCCAGATTCACCAGATCTGCACAGCCATGGAACAGTGAATTTATTTAGAAAGATTTCTTTCTTTCCCTTGAGTATTTACCAGATATTTAGGATAACTAGGACTACTCATAGGAATCACTGGATTTACATGATCCTCAATCCTTCTGATTGAGATATATCTCCTAATCTCAAGTAAAGCCATATGCAGAAATGTTCTGGCACCTGGCATCTCCCGCTCCACTTACACAATACCAATTAATTGTCTATGTCATGAACGCAATTGTATGAGGTGGTTTTTAAAATGTTTTATATAATTTTATAAATAATTTCCTCATATTAAAAATCTCAAAAGACACTTACAAAATAGTACAAGGAATACTTTGTGTTCTTCTACATTTGAAACCCAGACCAGAAGGGAATCTTCTACAGACCCATGGAATCTCATCTCCATCTTACTCTCTTCCCCTGGACAGAGACACAACTATGGATCAAAAGCTGGACAGAATTATTTCAATATGAACTGGCCAAGCTGCAATCTCTTTGTACCTTTTGTGTATTGTAGTCTTCTCCCCTTTATCTTCACAGCCGTACTCCTCCTATGGTTACACAAAACTAAAATTAAATATTATATTTTATTAAATTAGACAAATACGAATCAGATAACTATGGGGTTGATTTAAAGCGTCTTCACCTTTTGACCAGATTATGTATTGATTGAGCAGTGGTGGCGAACTCGTAACCCTCTCTGTGGGCACCAGAGCTGTCAGTCAGTACAGAGGCAGATAAGGGGGAGAGGAAAGAACTGCAGAACTCAGCTGCTTATTAGTTCTCTTGGCTGTCCATTCTTTTCTCCCTCTTCTGAATGCACACAGTGCCCCTCACCCTCCCATAGACTGGTGTCAGAGGGCAAACATACAAAATCAGTGTGGGATCAAATACTTATTTATCTCACTGTATGTAGTGTGTGTCTGTCAGGGTAAATGGCTATGTTGGCACTTTGCGGTATAAGGGTGGGTGTTGGGTTTCAGTTTGGGCACTAAGTCTCTAAAAAATTCGCCATCACTGCACTATAGTGCATGATCTGGTCACATCCCCAGCCTCTGTAGCATGCTATAATTTTCTTTAATGTGCTACCATTTAATTTAACTCCAGGAGCCTCAATTTAAAGCTTTCTAGGTTCAAGCTGATCAAGGGCCCAGGACCCTCAACTAGGAGACAGTTATTTAGAAAGTAACTAAAACATGTCTCTATAAGGCACCAAATGGTCCATTTCAGCAGGGAGTTAATTTGGTAACAGTAGAGAACATGCTTGTTAAAATGGATCCACAGGATCTGATCCTGTCGCAGGCACTATCACAACTCTTACCTATCCAGATAAAGTGGCCTTTACACACCATGAAGGATGTACAATTTTAACAAGTGTATTATCTACTATTATTATCAAATACAATTCCTGCTAAAAAAAAACCTTGAAGAGTCTTTTTTCTCTTCACATGACTCCCACCACTGATCTGAATATAATTTATAAGGCTAGAGATGGTTGAAAGTATTTTTAATAAACAAAGACATTCAACAGACATTTCTGTAAAGTTATAACAATGTCCCCGCTGTAATCCATTGTGGAAAGTTTTTACCACGCTACTGCAGCATAGGCAATATTTGTATTCGCAAAATATCATAAATTTTTCATCTAATATTCGTAATAAATTAAAGAATTTATGATCTCCAGTCATTATTACCTTCATTGTGCAAATCGGCACTTGTACATTCCCATATTGTGAATGCAATGCACGGTAGTTCCAGGTACTGGATATAGAACTATATTCAAGATTTTGAAAAATTCTCAAAGTGCTGATATGCACAATTAAAATTTGAGATTCGAATATTTGCAAACAATAATTTCTATAATTTTTAGTTATTAAATATAAAAATGAAAGTAGAGATTTCGTAGTAAAAATGCGGCCTTTAGTAAAACAATTAAAAATTAGATTTGAAATTTTTTTAACCATTTCTAGAAGGGACATCTCATTAGGTATTTCCTGAATGGCTAATGCTCGGCATACACAGACCGAGCAGGTCAGACCGACCTGCTCCGATGTATGCCGAGATGCTAACGTGATGACGTCATCACGTTAGCATCCCGTTGCATTGTGGGGCCCCTTCAATCGGCCAGGCACCCTTTGTGTGCCGGCCATAAGCTGCGATGGAGACGCCGTCTTCATTGAAGCTTATGGCATCGGCTTCCATCGGCTCGCGCCGGCCAGAGATTTTCCGACATGTCCGTTCTCTGGCCGGCATCTGTCGCCCCATGTGGGCACATGCCGATTAGCGGCCGATTTTTAACCTCACCGATGGCGAGAGCGCGCACGCCCGTCGGTCAGATTAAAATCCGGCCGTTTATCGGCATGTGTATGCCTAGCATAAGAGTGCGACCTCCAACACACTGAGAAAAGATAGTGCCAGATCCTCCGCACAAGCTCACCAAGTAGTGTTCAGTAGACCGCATTACAGCAGATCTAGGAAAGTTTCCTACGTAAGTTATTCATTAGCCACCTATTCATGTGGTGTTGAATGTTTTGCTAATAGAAAAAAAAAGCATGGCATCACTCACAGTTTTTTTCTTTTGGATCACCCCTGATTTTTCAAACCCTTGGATCTTCTTACTTTTACCAAAAACATATAAGGGTTCACTATGTCTACGAATGTCTTTTGTCTGTTTCACCATTGGACAGCATAAACTAAAGACAGGCTTCAACCCTTCACCCTCTATGCATTTTTTAAATCAAAGCTTTGTCTGCATTGTTGCTGTAGAAAACTGTAAAATGTTAAAAAAAACTCAAAACAATCCAATGTACATTCCTGTGATAATGTGCTATGTAAGTTAAACCCTCATATAGTGCACAATAATAGTAATGATATAGAAAGAATTCTCTTACCAGCTACCATCTGTGATGATCACTTCCCCATCATTGATAACAAACTGGATTTCTGGAGGTAAGTTCACATTTTCCTGGAGAACATTGGAGGCAACGGCAACCAGTTCCCACTTTCCGGCAATCTGAGAAATCAGAAAATATAAAATCCTAAACCACTTATAACGGAAGTCATTTCTAACAGGGATTATGATGAGTAACCCATTTGAAGGAGAACTACCACCAAATTCATCATTGCATGAATAGCACTAGAAGTGCCAATAATAGGGAGGAAAGCATAAAAAATAAAAAATTATCTGTAATGAGTAATTTCAGAAGGTCCTTTGCAGCTCCTCCTCTTAAACTGGCCCTGATGACGCTGCAACGCTACTGGACGAGCGCAGTATTAGTGATGAGCAAACATGCACATCTTAGGTGCTGGCATTACAGTGAATGGCTGGTCCGAACACATGATTGGGTGCTATATAGCACCTGTACCTCCCCTGATTGGCTCATATAGAGGCAGGTACAAGCACGGATTGGCAGGGAAAGATTGCTGTGCTCAGATTTCCAGCAAACATCCAGCAACAAAACTAATGCATACCTGTCAACTCTCCTGTTTTGGCCAGGAAAGTCACAATTTTATGTGGCTTTTCCGGACAAATCCTGATTTGAAGAAATCCCGGATTCTTAAAATCGCGCTAAACTAGCAGGGAGAGGGCGTTATTCTGCCTGCTAATGTCCCACCCCGCACATTTTCAGTACAAGCAGGGTGGGACATTAGCAGGGAGAGTAACGCCAGCCGAGAGGTAAGCCTGTTCATAGACATTCATCTGGGCACTATATACTGTTTTTGTTGTTGCCTTTGCCTGTGACAAATCTAGTCAGACATCATAAAAAAATCAGACTGGAAAATTGACTGGAAAACATTCTGGTATTTTTTTGCCACCAAAAATTTTTAAAATATAAAAAGTTGCTGCATTGCGCATCCATTCGCGTGTGCCAAAGCTACTGGTTTTGTTGTGGTAATGTGTGTGGTAATTTTTTTGCCACCTACAGTGTTTAAAAAAATATAGTTGCTGCAGTCCCAATCCATTCACATGGGCCCAAGCTGCTGTGCATGTTGCGGCCTTTTGTGTGTGAGTCAGACATCATGACAAAATTTATCTGGCAAATTTACTGCTAATATTCTGGTACTTTTTTGGGACATATACAGTCTGGTTTGTAGTATGAACAAGGTGAGCAAAAAGGGACCGGGAAGTGGGCTGACAGGCACACAGAGGCCGTGGCCCTGGGCGTAAGGAAACTTGCAGAATTTTATAAAGTTTTTGTGCCTTGACTCCTGCTTTCCTTAATCAGAATTATTGTACATAATCTTAGTTAAACAAATCAGAATAAATATTTTTTAAATTCTTGTGAAACAGGTAACATGCAGTATATTGATGTACATAATGATGTGAACCTACCTTGTCCACGTTTAGAACTGGAACCTCATCAGGAAAATCTATGCAAGATGCAGCTAAAAAATATATATATATATAATTTGTGATACATTATTTTTGTCTCATACATAATACATTTATCCGTTAATAGAGATGGTCGAATTTTTTTTCCAAAATTCGACCATTTTGACGATTTCGAGTTATTTGCAAAGCCATTGAACATGGTATCAACACCAAACTTGCTGGAGATGTAGAGAAGGGTTGGGGGAATACTACAAAAAAAAAAGTATGTCTCTTACACAAATAGTCTTTGCACAAATTAAGTTCAAAGTCAAGTCAAAATTTCAAAAATCGGAATTTCGACTTTATTTTTGAACTTCATTTATGCAAAAACTCCATGTGCTAGAGCAAAACCTTTTTTCCCCAAATGTTCCCACAACCCTTATCTACATCGCCAGACATTTTTGTGTTTATACCATGTTCAGCTCACAAATTTAGCAAGTCGAAAAATTCGACCATTTATTTTCAATTTAGATTTTTTTTTCTTTCTGTTCTTTTTAATTTAGAGGCTAAAACTTTTTACTAAAGATAAAGGTAAAGGCAGCCATCCACACTCGATATTTCCACTCGATTGTGATTTATTTTTAAGTCGTTAGTATGGCAAGGTATTCAATTGATTAGTATGTGATCGTACTATGGAGCAGTGCTAGAAGCTTACTAAATGTTTTAAACTCCTCCAGCCACAGGGGGTGCCTGAAGATCATTAACAACGCTGCTAGACATAATCAATTATTTTTAACCTCCCTAGCATTCTGCCTGTACCACGCTGTTTTTAACAGCAAATTTTAGCAGTATACATTGTACAGTGCTTAATATTACCGGCCTCCCTCCACCCCTGTACACATCCCAGGCGTCATTAATGAAGCTGGCGACGTGAGCTAGGAGACCAATGTCCCTCCATTAACATGAAGGTCTATGTCCTGGCCCCCCACCCCTTGGGCGTCACCTTACGCGATCAAGTGGTGCCGGATCACTGCAGCTTTATATGGGTGTATCAGGTTTTCCTCATCCACGCTCATCTAGCGTTTGGGATGAACGCAAACAGCAAATGAACTGGGTTCCTCTCAAACGCTAGGGAGGTTAAATTGATCACGCTGTGTGGTGTTACAATCATTCAATGTTAGACTGTAGATCGATATATATATAAATCGCACAAGATGATCGAATCTAAGATCACACAAAAATCAGCCCATGTATAAGAGTAATGAGCTTTGGTAAAAATCGTTTTTGGCCGAGCAGCCTAAAATTTTTGTGCTCTTGGTTTCTCTTCTTGTTTTGTTCAAGATGGTACAGCTTTAAGCTAGAAACTCATTGGCTCTCTCTGCTGTAGAGTTCAGTGCTTTCTGCAGACATAGGACATAGGAAACTGTTGTCTTCTTACAGTTTAAGGCCTAGAAGAACATCCCCTGCCTGTACTGGACTTGAATGGAAAAATACATTGAACTCAATCTTTGTTTCTTATTGAAATGTTGGGATGCCTGTGGACTCAGTAAAGGGTCAAATTGGTGGGAAAAAAATGTTGCGATGGGTTGGGGATTTCGTGGCAGATTGACCGTTCATGATGACGTCATCATGCACGGCCAGTCAATCCGAGAATCGGCAGCGCTGATGAGGCCACTAGCCCTAAGTTTTCATATAGGAAGCTCCAAAATAAAAAGTCAAAACTTTGAAAACTGAGGACATCTTGTGGCAAAAAAATATACTACAGGGGGATTTTGTTCCATTTAAGATGAGCTTCAAAGCTTTAACAGTTCAATATGCTTAATACACAGCTTAAATTAACCATGTCTACACTAACAGTTAAACATTTTAGAACACCACAATTGTTCCAGTTCTTAGTATGCAAGTGTATTTAGCTAATGTCCAGTTAATAACCTGAGAGAAGAATTATATGACAGCTGAAATATAACTATGAAGAGTTGCAGTTAGGGATGTCAAAATAGGAGAATAACAGCCTTAGTGGTTAACTTCGGACCCTCAAATTTTCTGGGGGTACATTCTTGCAATAAGGCATGTAGGTTTTTTGTAGGGTTGTAGGTTGTTACAAAACTGGTTTAGTGTTGTTGTGAGAATGGGGGTGTATCCAACATCAGTCCTGTCCCTAAAGGTAGCCATACATGGGTTGTTTCCAATTAATTCTTGATAAATCAATCGTTTTGCGTGTTCACATTTATCAATTGTTTGAAAAATGATTTTGCGGCCAGCATTTTGATTCAAAGAAAACTTGATTGAACTGGGAACCAACATGTTGTTAAATCCCTGTTAAATGGCTATTACCAAGGGTTATAGTGGTGCTCTTCAATTTTCAGTCCAACAACTAACACTGGAGCGCAGTGTGGTGATGTCATCACGCTGCGCTCAAGGGTTCATCAATTGAACAAACATCGATCCATGTATGCCCACCTTTACTCTGTATGGCAAATGCAATTCTATGTTACCAGGCTCTTACTTTAGAAAAGTTTGAGATATTGAAATACTTATTTTAGCCACAGGTTTTCTAACAACGATGTGACATTGTGATTGCCTTGGCAAATGCTGTTGGTTACTAATCACAAAAGAATACAAAAAGTAGTGTTATTTAACTTGGTTCTACTTACATGAATGCCTCCTCAGTATGATGATGTTATAGTGGCGACAGTTTGCATACTGTACAAATTTCATAATGTCATCTTTTGAAGGGACCTGGTCTACGTGACCTGTGATATGAAATACAAGGAAAGATGTATGCCATGTTCACAAATGTCAATGAAAAAAGCGGTAGGGGAGAAATATCGAACGGGGCCCTAGCATAGGACAGATACGTACAGTTCAGAAACAGTTTGCTCGGGTGGACTTCAGGTGAGAACAAAATACAGTTAGGGCTCACCCTGTAGACAGGAGACCTGATGCCTTGAGGAGTGTCTGCAAAGCGGCAGAAAGTAATAAAAGTCATTGTCATTGATTAAGGCAACAACAGGGTTAAAAAGGACATCTATACAACTTTACCATTCATTATGTCCCTGTCTGGCAGGGCAGGGACCCCTTGTTTGAGTGGAGAAGGGTTAGAATTAAAAGATTTCATGCATACAATCAAAGCATGTGCTGCCCCATATCAAAGCATCCAACAAAGAGAACAGTGAACATCACAGTAGTGACAGTCTACACTCTGTGTTACCTAATGACTGTAAAATTTAAAATTCCTGTTTAGACAACAATTATCAGGACAAATAGTAAAGGAGGATTCTACAAGAGGGACAAATATGATAAAAATATGAATGCAGGGGACTAAAGAAAGACATTTAGCTCCATCACGTGTCACACTCTTCAGGTAGCCATACATGGGTCGATTTCCCACACGATTCCTGGCCGATCGATCACCGGGCACGTGCACGTCGATCGATCGATGAGGAATCGAGTGCAGCCCACCTTGGCCGATTGACCCCGCCCGATCGACTTGGCCCTTAAATCGGATCGGCCAGAGAACCAACCTGTTGGTCTTTTCTGATCGATTGAGCACACATCAAGGGGAGTTGACATTTGTGAAGCGATCGATCGGGAACAGAATCGTCCAGGAATCGGTGGCCTAAGGTGGTAGGCACAGACTTGCTCGCTCACGAGTCAACACATGTATGGCTATGTTTCGGCTTCTTCGTTTTATGCCCGAGTTTGACAATGTAGAGAGGTGACCCAGGGGGTTGGAGGTCCTGTTGTAAGGGAAGAATCCAATCGGGGGGCTCTGGGACAGAGAAGCTAAAAGCGAGAGAACTGGGAAGTTTGTAACTGTTTGCCAGAGTCAAGTGTGAGGCAGACTTGGTCTCTGCGGAGGGGAGTGAGATACCCCGACCTTGTGAGAAAGATGTAAAGAGCGTGCAGGTGGCTCCTAAGCAAAACAACCTGCGTCCTCACGCAAAACCTTTCCTCTGGGTGCACATGTATCTAACAAGTACCTTTGTATAAAACATGTCCTGTACTCTCTTCCACCTCAATATCAATCTTCTCCAGTAAGTAGAGCATTCCAGTGCTGAAAAAAACCCACAAAATATATTAATGCAATAAAAGTTGTGCGGCTTTGGAGAGTCTCCCCCATGTTGAGATATGGCATTGGGGCAAGTTGGGCTCAGAAAGGGTGGCTCTGCGCCACCCCACTTCCCTGGTGCAAGAGTAGGACTTCCATTTCCTTCCCACCCAGGCTCCATGCCTTAAGGCTTTGGAATTAAATGTTTGTTTTTTAAGTATGTAAAGCTAATATGATATAAGAAAAATATGTGTAAAGCAAAAAGTCTTGAAGTTTTTTTATAAATGTCAGCCATCTTTATTATACTCACAGGATGGAGGAATGAGACACGTGAACTTTATCATCTATAATACTTATTTCAGTGAAGCCGTGCAGAGCAGAGACATCTTCCAGGGCAATGTCCACATTCTCATAAGCTGAGGCTATCATAATCCATTTACCTACAGACTGGATGCAGTGTACAATGAATTTGTGTTACTAAGGTTATATAAATATTAATATTAATAGTCTGCAATATAAGTTGGCAATTCCAATATTATGCTTTAAGGAATAGGAAAGTCTGGAGCTTACTTTTGAATAGATCAGTAACATTATATATCAAGCAGGAAAGAGAAAGTAAGATTAAGCACTAATTAGCAAAAGTGTTGAGCGGCATATGGTATGTTCGAATTTGCAAATATATTAAGGAACATTCAAAATTTGTAAAAATCTATTAGCGCACGGCTGTTCGAAATTATTCGCAAAGGTTTGCAAACCAGCTTTACAGCTTCTCTTTTTCATTCTGTGATCTTAGCCAATGCAAGTACTGTGCGTATTGCGTTTATTCATTGGCAATGCGCACAAATATGCGCAATCTATGCCGGTAAACAATGTTGAAGCATAATATGACGTATATCGACCAATGCGAATATCCGAGCGCACATTCGCGAAATATTGAGAATTCTCGAATGCCGGATATTTGTCGAATATATTCGAATTTCAAATATTCTCGCTCAACACTAATTAGCAATACACAATTTATGTCAGACACCGCCATATGGGAACTGAGCACTCTACCCCACCTTTTATCAATTTGGAGGGTCACAGTGAGGGTCTGCTTTACCTCCAGCCTGAGAGTGTATACATTGCAGGAGATCTGGGAAAATTGGCTATTATTTGAACAAGAGAGTCTATTCTGGGTTATTATAAATAAGGAAGTCAGAAAAGGGGTGGGGGACAGCTGTGGGGAATCCATCCTTCTCCCCTTGGGGGGTAGTTGTCAGTGTACCATGCGACCAGTGATGAACTACTTTGTGTGATTGTCTGTAACAAAGTTGATGGGATATGCATTGGTCTAACGGTGCAGCGCCTTCATGACAAAGCCTAAGGGTGAAATGAGTTGAAAACCCATTGCACAGAATACACCAATTGGTTAAAAGTTTATGTTATCTATGTATTGTTGTTGGTTTTAACTATTTTGTAAATATATTCAGGGTTAACCCTGAATTTGGAGTAGTGCCCCTTTATTAGATTGGTGATATTGGTTGAGGCAGGGGATGGTGCAATAAATAATAACTTGGATGACAGTGGCCCGTCACAAACAGTGATCTAGATATCCTCACTGTTTAGGATCAGCGAAACCCCAAAATCTGACACTTTTTCCCGTAGGGATGATATTTTGGTTACCTGACTTTAAACCTCTGTAGAGTCAACTGACTCAACATTTTCTTCACTTGTGACATGTCATAGATAAATGAATCTTTTATATTTCCTTTATAAAAAAAAACTCTAATATATATAATAATATAATATACATGCCAAAATAATATTCTTTTGTGTGAATCCTGTTGGATTGAAACAAATCTAGATGAACTACATAGATCAACAGTAAGCATTATACATAATTGTAATTTATATGAAATGGCTGTCATGGGGGAATAGGGTGTGGAGATCCAGGAACTCAAAATAGGTCAGTGGTCAGCAACATTTGCTGGTGAAACAGCTGATGACCAGATCAGAGCAAACCACAGAAAATCTCAGCTGTTCACCTCACTTTGTCACCCCACACCCCCAGCCTTTTCATTGGAAGGAAGAGAGAACAGTGATCTGCTGTGGCTTCCTTTCCCTCCTTTTTCTACTGCATCCCCCCCCCCCAACCCAGTTGGCCGGATCTCCACTGAGGCTTTTTATTCTTGTGTCAACAACCCCCCTGCAGCCCACATGCTGGATGGGAAGGGAGTGCTCTCTCTTCCTTCCAGTGCGCTGGTCAGAGTGAAAGAGGAGGTTTGTAAGCAGTGACACGGTAATGTGCCTGAAGAGCTGCATGTGGCTTCAGTGCTGCAAGAGTGCATAGAATTTGTGCAGATCCTAAGAGGTCATTTCACACCTTTTACTCAGCATAAAGCCCCCCATACACGTTCCGATTATTCTCCCGACCGATTTTTCGTCCGATCCTGTCACCCGATTTTCACCTAAAATGTTATGGTCGGTCGGTTGGCTGGCACGAAAAATCGGAATTCGAATTATCACCGATCCATCAGCCCGACCCTATTTATTAACAGCAGATCGACCATCGGTCGGGACCGCTTCTGGCCTGTCTGTACATTTTGGTCGATCTGCTTTTAATAAATAGTGTCTGGACGATCGAACGGTGATAATTCGAATTCCGATTTTTCGTGCCAGCCGACCGACCGACCATAACATTTTAGGTGAAAATCGAGTGACACGATCGGACGAAAAATCAGTCGGGAGAATAATCGGAATGTGTATGGGGGGCTTAAGTCATACTTTATTTTGTAGTATACCCCCAACTCTTCTCTACATCTCCAGCAAGTTTGATGATTGATGATACCATGTTCAGATGCTTTGCAATTAACTCAAAATCGTCGTCAAGTGAAGAGCTTGGGTAAAAGGTGTGAATCATTCATGATAATTATACCTACTTTTCGGAAGTTAATGGGAGCCATCTGGTCCATCTTATCAGCACAAGTCTCAACTGCCAAAATATCAAAGCAATATTTGTTAATAGGACATTACATTGTACATAATAGTTTCAAAAGTTTTATGATACATCTGACAAACTTTTTTATCCTCCATTTAATTCAATGTGTTGATTAGTTCTTGTGCTCTCTGTATCAACCTCCCTAGCGCTCTTGTGAGGTCCAGATTTCTGCACCAAAAGCGCACCATAGACTTAAATGAGATTTTTTTTATGTTGTAGGCCTGTAACTTCCCAAAATATGTCCGTGCAAGGGTTTAGCAGACATCCTGAATATAATGCTTGATACACACAATCATGTAAAAAAAATTACATAAAAAAATGTATAATAATAAAAGGTATCATTTGATACATGATACAATCTCTAAAAACTTATTTTGTATGAAATATTTGAAAACAGTATGTATTGATATTTTGTTTATAATAACATTTTAATTCAATTGGAAATGTGTTTTGTGTTTTTTTTTTACTTTGAATTGTATTGGATACAGTTATCACTAAGTATCCAGTACAATTTTCCCTTTGGCAGAGAGGGTTAACTTCAAAGGGGCACATCTGGGGAATCACACTGAAAACAGTTTTCTACATAGATAGCTTTGTGTGGTTTACTTTCGAATTTCCAGCTGCCTCCCTGATGTGATGTCATCACTTCACTTGTTTGAAGGATCCCCTTTCCTGCAGCAGCCTCCAGATTAGCCATTGTAGCAGTGCAGAGTGGTAGGTTTGCGCTGCCCCAGCATTGATCCAGACAGCACCATCCAGTCCAGTGCAAGACTTATAGGACAGTATTGGACGAGATGAGGCCGTCAAGAATGTCAGGGTAAATTTGCCCATAGACCGGCCTGGAAATCGTAATTATTTAGATTGATCTCTTTACATTGAAAGGGGACCAGCGTTAATGCCTGCACACTGTCTCGGAGTAACAAGACCTACCCAGGGGTTGGCAAACTTTTTTACTTGCGGGCCACAAATAGGTTCTTAAATTTAACAGAATGACCAAACCAAGAGCAGATGGATGGAGTGTTTGTGTTAACTAATACAAATTTAATGTAAACATCATAACTTAAAAAGGTTCAGTAGGCCAGATTAAAAAGCTTAACAGGCCCATCTCTGACCTTGCCCTTATCATCAGACCTATGTCTAGTATAAATGGTCCCCTAAATCTTAGTAGCATAGTGTGGTGGAAATGCATATATCTATGAGAATCAGAACCTCCTAAGCACCTTTATGTCATGACAATACAACAACGCCATCAAGATCCTTGTTGGAGGTACAACTGACTCTTGTAGACCCCACTTACCGTCATTGTGTTTTGTAGTCACATCCGGCATAAAGTAGTTGAACTTTGTTTCAAAGCACAAAGCCTGTGTCTTAAACTTATCAACCACAGTCTGTTTGGCTGTAGGGTTCCTTGCTGCAAGACAGAAATTCAAGTATACATTTTACTGCTACTACAATCTAGTGTTGCAGAACCTATGACAATCCTTGGAAGGACTAGAGATGGTTGCACAGTGTATTTGGGAGTTGATAGCAAAGGCCCTAAACATGGTATCATGTTGGAGATGTAGAGAACGGTCATAGGAACATTACAGAAAAGCATTGTTCTAGCACATACAGTTTTTTACATCATTTTATTTCAAAGTTAATTTGAATTTTTGTATCCCTAGAAATGTGAACTTTAACTTAAAACTTAAAATTACTAGCGCAACACTGTTTTTCTAATATTCCCACAGTCCTGCTCTACATCTACAAGGTTTTTGATGATACTATGTTCAAGTCAACTAGTCAAAAAAAAAAAAAAAACCTTCTTGGGTAATTACTGCGTTTTTGACCTAACCAGTTGGGCTTTGTTGGCCTAGACCCTGGTTATTAAAGCTAATGCAATGCTTATTCTAACTGAATTGACTTTGAGGAGAAAACATGATCAAGTTACCTATTATAAAAATAAAAAATTTGTCAGAGAAACTGTAAAACAAAGATTAGTTAAGATAAGTGAATATAAAAGATTAGTTAAGATAAGTGAATATAAAACCTATACTTGAGTTTTTCAGCTTTTTATGTTAGGGAAAAGGTTGTCCCCAGTACAGGATGTAAGGAGGAATCTCTCTACTATAGCCTTGGAAAATTGGAAAACCTGTAACCTGCCATTATGCTATGATGCAGATAGACATGTGAATATAAATAAGGCTCTTAAGGAGGAGTTGACTAATCAGCTCTCTGTGTGTGTGATGGTCAGCGTACAGAGAGAGAGAAGCACAAGACCTTCTCTTTCTATGTGCACAGTCTCTGCCTCTGATTGGTGCTAAGGGAATGGGAGGCGTTTTTTTGCCTCCACTTTCTTCACCACCTCACCAATGTTTTCCTGTCTTGGTCTTTGTATGTATATTTGGTTTCTGTACATATTAAAAATACCCTGCCTAGGTGAATAAATGTATCGCATCCTCCTTCCCTCCCCACGAAAACTGCAGTACACTTTTCTCACTGTGTGCACATTGACCTGTGTGACGGCTGTCTCTGCCTCTGACTGGCGGTTAGCACAAGACCTTCTCTCTTCTTGTCTCTCTCAGTATTGGTGTCGAGGGAAGGGGAAGTCATGTCTGTGTGATGACATCACAACTAGTGACCGATGAAGTGACTTCACAGTCCTTCCAAGTCCTTAATGCCCTACTCCATTGGTTAAAGCTGAACTTCAGGCTCTCTTGGTCTTGGTCACTGCTTATGTTTCCTTTACTTGTCTTTTAGAATCAAAGTACTAAGGAATGTTCAGGTATTAGTAAGGAAAATTTCAATTATAGTCTAAAGCAGATACTTACATGCCAAGTATAAGGTTCTTCCTTCTTCCGTCTGGACTCCCCATAACAGCAAATCTTTTCCAGTCTGGAAGGTCAGGACATTATATCTACCTAGGAAATACCATACAATTAGCAAATGTTGGATTTACATTCAGTGTTATAATTGTAATGGATGCCTATACACGTGGGTAATAGAACATAAAACTGACAAGTCTTTTGAACACTCTAGACTTTCAAAGTATCCAATTCCATAATGTCATACAGTAGACGCTGGATTCATGAATCACAGAAACATGTAGATGATGTTCCAGAATTACATACTTTATTGATCATTAGAATGTAAAGATTAAAGTTTATATTACAAATTGGTAAAAGCTGCTAATGCCTTCTTATCCCCCCCCCCCCCCCCTTGTTTCTATGAAGTACACTCACAACCTAGACTACCCAATGGGTCATTCTTTTTTTTAATATAACAAGTCTTTATTGAGTTTTTCATAAATAACATCAGGGGTGGGGAAAACAAGGGTACAGCTTATGGGACGCAGCCCAGTTGGAGACATATTAATTCTTGCATAACCTTTTGTACAGAAGCATAAGACACAGTAAAACATTAGGACAAAGGAATACTTAATATTGTAAAAGCTAATAAGCGTAGCGTTACAAATCGGAGTAATGGTGAGCTGGCCCATAACTAGAAATAAACCAAAATAGAAGGAAGGCAGGGGAGGGTGCACCAAGTGCGAAGGAGGATAGGAAAGAGCGAGAGAAGAACAGAGGGAGGTGCGTAAGTTGGGTATATGGAAGGGAATAGGTATAGAGGTATGAGAACATAGGGATAAAAGATAGGCCAGATGTCAAGAATTGCATGAGCTGGGGTATTAATATCTGAGATGTGAAACTGTGGAGGTTGTTCACAAAGTCAAGAAATTCATTTGAATTTAAGAAAAGGACCCAAATTTACTTTGTCCTGAGCATGTGCCATTAGGTTTTCTATTCATTGGAGTTAGGCAGGCTCATCAAGCCAGGAAGTTAAAGTGAGGGGTTCAGGAGACTTCCACTTCCTTGGAATAACAGCCCTAATGGCTACCAAAAGGGTTCTTTCCAGGGGTTTCTTTTGAAAAACAATTATAGCAAAGCTATCTCAGGCAATGAATAAACATGTATATATTCCCTCACTAAGGAATGAGTATAGTGGTCTCATGTAACTCTTATCCATTCCTAAAGGGTTTACACATGCCTACCCCCCTCAAAAAACATGGGCTAATGATGCATGTCTGTTTACAAAAGTACTGCAGCAGACATGCGCAGTAAACCTGGTATAACCTCTCACACATGCACAATAGGTGATTTTAGAGTATGTTGATATTTACAAGCAGCTAGCAGCCAGGGCTGAGTATGTGTTTTGAGAGGCCCAGTCTTGTTCATTCAGGAGACTTGTTGGCTTCTGACGTTAGACCTATCCTTAAATTATATTATTTATTTAAATTAAATTTTATTAATCCTTAAATTAAATTATTTTTTTAAGTACAGTGCAAAGAATGAACATTGCTGTGATATTTGTTTACACACAACATGCAAAAAGTTGTGTTTGGAGTAGGGTCTAAAGTAGTTCTGGATATGCTAAATGCACAAGGGCTGAATATGCGATGCACAAAGAGAATACCTGTATACTATCTACTGTAAATCATGGAGTACAACAGCCATGCAAAAGTATACACAATACAGGTAGAATACAGCTTCTTACAGTGATGGTGGCCCATACAGGTAGACATTATTACATTCTTTTTATGAGCTATGCAGCTTCTGTTACAAATAAGTCCCTAAATGTAGGTGAACTTCTGTACCTGGGCTTCCTTTGTTGGTGAATGTCAGCTCTAGGATTTTGGTGTCCGTTGGCCTGAGGAATATAAAAGGAAAAAGATAATAAAAAGAATGATAGACATTTTGTTCAATGTTCTGGGTTTAGGAAGAGTCTACAGATTTGAATCATTCTTTAAATGTATACATTGTATGTATTGGACAATATAGACCCCTAATGGCAAACCTATGGCACGCGTATCCATGATACACACACACGCACACACAGCTGTCTTGGTTAGCACGCATAGACAGACTGTGTTTCACATGTCTGCAGTGTCTGTCTCTGATTGGTGGGGACAGGATGAGTGGGGAGGTGATTCATCTGAGTAACATGATATTCCCAGAGCCTGACCCTGGCTGGTAAAATGAAAACAAACAGACAGGGACATCAGCGCTGTAATCTTGTGGCCGTACTGATAATTTACCAGAAAATTCAAGGAATTTAACAAAATTTGTTTATTGATGGAACTTAAAAAAAAGTTGCTTATTGATGCACACTTGTATTCTTTGTCTGTGATGATGTCATCAGGACTAGTTGACTCGACTACGAGAGCATCATAAAAAGTACAGCCATGGTCTTGAAACTGGACCTTAATGAAAATACAGCAATGATGCTGCCATGTCGGTAAGGATGCCAAAAGTTCCTCTCAAGTCCTGTGGGGACTTGCTCCTTGCTTCTACCCATTCCTGTATTGGGGCAAAATTTTAAAACTGTAACAATTTTAGTGCCAATGCTGCTGCTTTAGAATTCTTGGCTAGTAATGGGCGGGCTAGTGGTAATCATGTCCGTTACTGGCAAAATACCTGTGTCTCCCATCGTTTACACTAAAACCTCAGTATTCAGGCTTAATTTTCATATTGGCACTTTAAGATAAAAAAAAGCGGGTTATGTGTTTTAGTTTAGGCACTCTGCCTCAAAAAGGTTTGTTATCACTGATATAGACCAACAGTGAGGTTCTTATATATCTGAAACCCACACCAAAAATGTGTGAACATAAAAGTTTGCATTTGTTTCCCCCTTTTATTTTCTCCTGGTAATCCTATGAATAACCAACTTCTATGGTGACACCATACCTAACGGAGTAATGGTTGTCCCACTATTATGCTTTACAGCTTTGAACTTCACATACATCTCCAGTTCTTAATCACCATTATATGGGTGGTAATGAGATTACATAGTAGATACAGTGGCTTGCAAAAGTATTCGGCCCCCTTGAACTTTTCCACATTTTGTCACATTACAGCCACAAACATGAATCAATTTTATTGGAATTTCACGTGAAAGACCAATACAAAGTGGTGTACATGTGAGAAATGAAAGGAAAATAATACATGATTTCAATTTTTTTTTACAAAGAAATAACTGCAAAGTGGGGTGTGTGTAAATATTAAGCCCCATTCTTCTTTGCAAAACAGCTTCAGCTCAGTCAGATTAGATGGACAGCGTTTGTGAACAGCAGTTTTCAGATCTTGCCACAGATTCTCGATTGGATTTAGATCTGGACTTTGACTGGGCAATTCTAACACATGGATATGCTTTGTTTTAAACCATTACATTGTTGCCCTGGCTTTATGTTTAGGGTTGTTGTCCTACTGGAAGGCGAACCTCCGCCCCAGTCTCAAGTCTTTTGCAGACTCCAAGAGGTTTTCTTC
>CM070040.1:24627554-24641256 GCA_036250615.1 Ptychadena robeensis | reverse complement strand
TCTTGCCACTCTTCCATAAAGGCCAACTTTGTGCAGTGCACGACTAATAGTTGTCCAATGAACACTTCCCCTTACCCATTCAACGAGTATGTTGTTCACCCAGGTGGACCCAATAGTACAGACAGACAGCCCCTTACAGACATTGACACAACTAGACAAACCAACTCCCACTACAAACACCAAAAGAGGCGAATCTGGCCCCCTGAAAAAAATTGTAACTTCTCAGGGCTCTCAGATTTTAGATTTTTTTCACAAAGTCAAGACCATTACCAACACTTGAGCATCGTTTACCTCTCCTCTCACCGATTGACCAACAGCGAGGAGGAAAAACTGAGTCTCAGTTTCTGCCCCTCCTCACAACTTGACATATTTGAATGCATAAAAGACATTAGTTTGTTTGCCCGTAGATTATTACCTAAGGTTTTGTTTGAAAACACTAGATCCAATAAGAAAAATGATAAAATTGAAATTTGGAAAAACTTTTCTAAATCTGAATTATTGGCAATTAAAGGACAAGTAAACCAGGATGAAACACTAGATGAAGAATCCATAGAATTTTTGCAATCATCTATTTGCAAAAAACTTGTCGTCCAACATAGTTAAATTAAAATCTAAGTTTAAATCATTTCCACCTCTACACCTAAACTCCCCTATTTTTGCTTTTGTAAACAAAGTAACCAAGTCAGTGAAATCCATCAACCCCTGTCTTGACCCCAGTGGAACAAATCTAACTTTGGAACAACAACAGGCATTGAAATCGTTACAACAAGACAATCAAATAGCAGTAAAGCCGGCTGATAAGGGTGGCAACATCGTCTTGATGAATATTAACAACTATGAAAGCTAGCCTACCCATCGCCCAACCCACGTGGAATTCCAATAAAATTGAGTCATGTTTGTGGCTGTAATGTGACAAAATGTGAAAAAGTTTAAAGGGGGCAAAATACTTTTGCAAGCCACTGTAAGTTGGGAGGATAACAACAATTGTGGATTCAGCTTAGTTTGCAAAAACTTACAGCAGGAGGATCATTTTAACAAAATGGATATTTATTATACATAGTAAGAAAAAAAGGAACACTAATGCTGAATTTGTTTACATTATATATTGAATTAGCTGATTAAGTTATTGAAACTCACGCCGTAATTATCTCCCGCAGAGTAAATTCTTCTCCATTTTTTGTTATCTCCAGCCTCGCTTTATAGAGAATTCTGACATTATAATGGTGGTCAGGAGCGCTGGAAGATTTAGCTATGAGATGCCAGGAAGAAACACCATCCTACAACCGATGAAATGGAAGAGACACATGATTTATATATATATGCTTAACTAGTGGTTAATGCACAAAGAATTTTATCATCGAAGTTTGTAAAACTAATTTAAAAAAAACAAATATATTAAAGTAAGGGTAAGTAGAATAATAAATGAAATAAAAAACATACATGTCTCCTATAAAATCCATTCTCTGCTGATGTCCCTTACACTGGTCCTGGCCATGGCTGAGCAGAAGCAATTGCTCACAATGCTCAACACTAGTCATTTTCCTGTACATAAACATGGCATCAAGTAACCCTTTGGGCATGCACAGTAACTTGGGAAGTTTTTTGACCTGCGACAAATACTTATCAACATGACCACAGGTGAATTGTACGGGCATTTCCTTGAAAGTCACCTCACCTGTTGGAATGTTTATCCACTGTAGCTGCAGGGGACATCCAAGGACATGCACAGTAGCGTGGGAAAATGTTTCCATGCTACTGCACATACCCAACAGGTTAATTGACAGCAACATTTATATTTATAGGCATTTTAAGTGATCCCCCACCCTGATAGCCCAGTGACGTATTCTTCTTTCTTGGAAAAATAAGACATCCCCCGAAAATTAGACATAGGGCATCTTTGGGAGCAAAAATGTAAAAATTTTCGGGGAAACATGGTAATTAATTTGAATAAGGTAATTTAATTAGTACTGCTCTTGTAATTAGTACTAATTAGTACTAATCCTGTTTTTGCCAACACAAGATGCAAACATGAAGCATGACCAAATGGGGAACTTTCCATCCCAGATTCTCATCTACTGATGTGGATAATTCTATCAGCCTGATTGTGAGTAAAAAGCTAAATATGTCATTCACAACACCAGGTGGCAGTATGAGTCATTTATAGTAAAAGTTAGAGGAGGGGGGAGGCTGTAAAAGAAACCTGACAGTCAACTTTCTTTACATATTTTTCAAAATTAAAATAGAATTTGGCTGTTGCTGTAGTTGACTCCTTTTCAAGGATGTATGATAAATGTATTTGAATTGTTTTCTTGAAATCCATTTGTAAAATTTTAAAGCAGATATTAAAACCTGACCTAAAGGCACATAAAAAAATCACAAACCGTAATCTCATTCAGGTGTTTAGATGTGCGAAGCATACCGAAACATTTCTGTGCTAAACAGGAAACAATTGTTAGATAATATGTCACATGGAGGTGGCACATGAATGATAAACGAGTGGTTTAAAAAGGGGAATTGTGCATACCATAGTTGATGGTGATGTTGAACTCCCTATAGTCCTGCAAGCCGTTGCACTCGCCCCATTGTCTAAATTCTTCAAGCTCAGATTGAGGAAGAGTTGTTTCTCTTGCTAAATGAGAAGTATCATGAAGTGTTAAAGAAAAGGTCAGAGCAAACTCTAGAAAAATCCCATCCATGATGTTTTTCATGCTTATCTCAATAGCTCTTGCAGCCAAATCACACATTTTAGGGACAATCTATAGAAAAAAACAAAAAACCCATACCAGTAATAAAGTCTAATGTCCCTTGTAGTCTTAGCCAGGTGGGGTAGAGAAATACTGCACAAACACATACGGAACCATATGAGATATTCCATATATAGCTGTCAGCCTTCCAGCTGGGTAATTAAAGTGGACCTACCACCAGAAATCGATGTTTTTATGAATGGCACTAGAAGTGCCAATAATAGGGAGGAATGCAGTAAAAAAAAACCTCAAAAACTTTCCTGTAATGACCATTTTAAGAAGATTACCACACAGCTCCCCCCACTTCCTGGTTCGCTGAAGGCAACACATGAAACTGGGGGTGCAATATCGCGGGTGGCCACTGGGGGGCATTCAGTGATCTTCTATGGGAATTTTTAAAGCAGATCAGTGCTTCCTGTGACGTTCTGCCTATTTCTGCCTTAAATGAACCAGGAAGTGAGAAGAGCTGCCAAATTAGTTTCTTAAATTGCTCATTACAGGTCAGTTTTTGGGTTTTTTCACTGCATTCCTCCCTATTATTGGCACTTCTAGCGCCATTCATGAAAACATAGATTCCTGGTGGTAGGTCTGCTTTAACTGCAGCATCAAATTGGCCATTAGATCATGGTTTCCAATATGGAAAACTTTTTTTTTGGTAAGATTTTTTGCAGAGTGTGATTACAAACATTTGTAATGAATGGGTTACTTTCAGGAGATCAGTGAATTGCAGCATAGTGCTGTGATTGAATGCCTCCTGTGCAATAACTCTTGTGAAATGTCCTTGCTGCTAAATATTGCATTGTCAGCTATTGACAAAGTTGAAGGTTGCAAAAGCAATTAGTCACAAAGAGGTCAACCATGTATAAACATAGTGTATACCGAGGAAAACATAATTTGCTTGACTGTGTTTTGCCAAACAAAGTTTGTTAAATTATAGTGTGCATTTTTTTAAAGGACTGAGCTTGGCCACTTAGCTCCAGTAAAGGGAACTCTCAATGCTTTAGGATTGAATAATTTTTTCGACAATGTCATGCTCCCAACTTTGTGGGGACATTTTGAGGATGGGCAATTCACAACATTACTGTACATCAGAGCACAAGGCAAGCAACCGTTAAGACATAGATTAAAAAGTTTGTTGCAGAGGAACTTGGCTAGCCTGTACAGAGCTCTGACCCCATATAGAACACCTTGGAGGTTAATTAGAACAGAGACAATAAGACAGGTCTTCTCATTTAACATATGAGCATGAAATTACATATCATAAACCTTGTAGAGAGCATTCCCAGAGTAGTTTATACATGTATAGCTGCAAAGGGTGAGCCACCATGTTTGGAAGTATTAGTATATATTATAAGTACAGAGCTAGTGCATAATTACAATTACTTACAACATGTTTTTGAAAAAAAAAGTGTAGAGGGTTTGCCACTGTTATTTTGCACTTGTCTTCTTGACATGTTTTTAGTTGTAGTACAATCAAAATACCACAAGATGGCAGTAGAGTCCCACTTTTCTCTTACTGGCATACAGACATCTTAAAATTAAGTTAAAAGTTCAAGTGATCCCCTTCTTTGGATGACTGAAGGTACTGAAAAAGCCACTTCTTCAAGCTTATTACAATTATGGTTCATGGGACTCACATTTATATACACAATTATAAGATCATAAATATTTTAAAAAATACAACTGTTTTATTTTCACACACTTCACTGATAGAGGTGAAAGTGAGTCTGCTTCCCAGGTGGACATTTTCGATGTTCGGTTCCCTTCCCATAGATCAGTGATGGGCAACTGAGTTGATATAGAGAGCCATAAGTGTGGTCCTCAATCTATTGTGATTTGTAAAGGCATTTAAAAATGAAGAAATAACATAGGTAGAAGGCATTATTTTTTTAAATAACAAAACATCAAGCATTAGGGAACAGTGTTGTATGGTATAGTGCCCTATTCTGAAGTTATGTGTTGCAATATATATTATACAATCATCTCCCATTCGGTGAGATAGTGGGAGCATAGGCACTCATCTGTTCACCAATCCCTCGCCAACACGTCTTTGCCTGTGATCTTCTTAGAGCAGAAAGAGGAGGAGAGGCAAGGAAGTTGCTCAGATGCCATCTGGGTCACTGACCCTGAGCAAGTCACTGAGGGGGCCACAAGGGTGTGAAGAGTGTTGGGGGATTTTATAGGACTGTGGGCTAGTGAATCATGAACCATACAAGGTTTACCATGGCATGGATAACTACTGTCATCAATGGATGTTAAGAAAGGTGTGTTTTTTATAGGACATGGTCTTTTATGACCAAAGCTTGGATCTTGAGTCCTTCACTGGAAGTAGGCAGCTGTTTATCAAGCTCATAATATTGGTAAAGTATTACCACTCAGGGTCACCAGCACAACAGATCTAAGGTGTGACCCAATTGCCCCTCATGCACCAATTGGAAATGGCATTATATAGTGGGTAGGATGGTTGAGAACCTCTGCGACATAGAATAAAGCTCTTTGGCAATTATAAGTATACTTACTGTACAAAGCAGCTATTTTTATCTTGTTATTTGGTCTTAGCTGTACAATAACACTGTCAGGGTGAGTTTCGGTAAATGTTACTATGCTAGTTATTCCTGAAACAGAAGAAAACAAAGAGGTCATATATAGACCACATTGTATTCCGAAACAAAATATCAAACTGTTATTATGGCAGGAATAGTCTTGTCTCACCTTTGACTGGTTCATAGCGGTAAGCCAGACTATTCTCATTCTCATTGTGAATTCTGGATAATCCAACAATTTCACTACCAAAGTCAATTAAGCTGCAAGTATTTAAAAACATGGAGAAACATTAGAAGATTTATTTACAGAAAAGCTCAATTTAAACATTAACCAATTATTGGCTTTAACAATTACTGCGCACTTTAAGTTTAAAAACACCTTCTACAAGATTTTGTGTGAAGAAACCTGGTGCATAACATTAATCCCAGTGAAAATCTGTCCAATTGAATGGAATTTCCATCTTAGAGAGTTTTCACAAGAAAAAAACATCCGCATTGGAGGATTCTTCAATGATCCTGACTGGCTTGCCAAGGCAAAGTGATAAAGAAGTAACCCAGGTAAACTATCATTGCTTTAATTAAGTAAGATAAAGAGTTAAAAGCTACACTCACAAGGGTAACCCAAAATGAATGTAAGACCTCCCATGTTGTTTTTGGATATTAATTATGTTTTTATGGACAATAGTTATGTGAATTATGGGTTATTAATATTGGGAATGCTGAGTATTTCTGTAGGCTTTACAAAGAGTAAATACTATATTATACTAAACCTGTTGTCTAGCAATCATTCTGCCCTACCTTTGACATCTTATTTATGGTGGAATGGAATGGAATTGTGTCGTTAGCTGTTCTCTCAGAGTGCTCTGTGTCCTAGATGTTTTTCAGCACCCTAAGTATTATCACTGATTATGCAAATACTTATCTATACAGGGGTGATAAACTCTAGACAGGCCTGTAGTAGTGATATGAAATGAAGTATGTGGAAGGCCTAGTGGAGGTGAAGTAAATATTGTGGTATGCTGCCAGGTGGGGACTTACCATGTTGGGTCATGACGATAAGAAGTCGGGGCTGCAGGTTGCAGCTGAGGGGGTTTAGCATCACTTGTATGGTGAACAGAGAGGTGGTAAAACACCCGCCCACCCTCCCTGGGTGAGTTTCCATTGGGTTATAGACATGAGGGTTTACTTCACAACATGTGTAGAGGGTGGTTCAAATGTCAAGAAAATGTACATGATGTTGAATAACATGTATCCCTTTCAGATGTAATAGCGCGTCTTGTGGGTTCCGGGTCTTTGAAGGTGGACAGTTTGAGGTAAAAAGGTTGGTGGGAACTATCTGATGGTGGTATCCCCTGGGTGTAGGTCGGGGTGAGCTGAACAAGTCTGGTGTGCCGTCTCAGTGGGCCTGCGGTCAGCCTTAGTTGTCCTCGAGTCTTGGGTGGTGGCTGAGGCCCTATACAAACTAAGGCGGCAGGCACTGATGACCTGTGTTTTTATGTAATGGTGGATCATGACGAGACCTCGAAGACTCCGAACCAGATTGGCTTTACATCAATCTGATCTGTTATTATCAATGTTATGGTTTAATAAAAGGTGCTATGGCCATTTAAATTTACCTTCAGTGTGTACAGAGTATTATTATTTTAGGGCATGGAAGCAAGAAGGAGTTGGT
Source organism: Ptychadena robeensis (assembly GCA_036250615.1). NCBI lineage: Eukaryota > Metazoa > Chordata > Amphibia > Anura > Ptychadenidae > Ptychadena > Ptychadena robeensis. The sequence goes on along the minus strand of CM070040.1, from coordinate 24,634,297 downwards.
TTAAGGGAGTGTGGTGTGGGTAGTATGCGAAGGTCCATGTGACCTATCCAAGTCATGATATTACATCTGCTGTATTTGGCTGCCCTCATGAGTAAACTCCTTTATCTAAATAAAACTTAGAGCACACTAGGTATTGGCGCCTGGTTTTGTCCTTTATCTGTTTCCAACTGCCACAAAATATATCATCCCTGGTTTTGGTCACATCTGGTACCATTACCATTTCTGGCTGAAATTAAAAAAATATAGATTTTTTGTTGAAATTCCCTAGAATTCTAGACTGATTTGGGTTAAATTTCAATGCAACTAAAAACTTTTTCTGGGTACAGTGAATTTGGTTCATTGTTTTGTGCATGAAAACATGACATATGAAAAGTCTTTACACTTACGGACTAAAGAATCCTGAAAAATGAGCTTCTTTCTCTGATGCACGAATGCTTGAGTAAAAATATGCTAAATCAGGTAAGTCATGCACACCTATGATTGCTTTCAGGTTCCAAAGACCATTCACCTGTCGGGAAATTACATGAAATTAATAAGGCAAGTCATGTTAGGTGTTTCTAGTATTTCGTCCATCATAGTCAAAGCTGTAGTACATTCAATATACTTTAAACTTGTTTTCTTTATTTCATGACCATTTACATTGGTAGGTTCTCACTGAAGGCATCAAAACTATGAATGGGGAGTTATGTACTTAACAAAAAAAGGTGAAATAACTGAAAACATGTTTTATATTCTTTTTTCTTTAAAATAGCCACCATTTGCTCAGATTACTGCTTGGCACACTCTTGGCATTCTCTTGATGAACTTCAACAGGTAGTCACCGGAAATGGGGTGCCTAATCAGGGTTATTTTGTGGATTTTAATGCTTTTTAAATGGGGTGGGGACCAGCAGTTGTGTTGTGCAGAAGTCAGGTTACTACACAGCCGACAGCCCTATTGGACAACTGTTAAAATTCATATTATGGCAAGAACCAAGCAGCTAACTAAAAAAAATGAGTGGCCATCATTACTTTAAGAAATGAAGGTCATTCAGTCCGGAAAATTGCAAAAACTTTAAATGTGTCCCCAAGTGTAGTTGCAAAAACCATCAAGCACTACAACAAAACTGGCTCACATGAGAACCAACCCAGCAAAGGAAGACCAAGAGTAACCTCTGCTTCTGAAGACAAGTTCATCCGAGTCCCCAGCCTCAGACAACACAAGTTATCAGCAGCTCAAATCAGAGACGGAATAAATGCCGCACAGAGTTCTAGCGGCAGACACATCTCTAGAACAACTGTTAAGAGGAGACTGCGCGAATCAGGCCTTCATGGTCAAGTAGGTGCCAGGAAACCACTGCTAAGAAGAGGCAACAAGCAGAATAGATTTGTTTGGGCCAAGAAACACAAGGAATGGACATAAGACCAGTGGAAATCTGTGCTTTGGTCTGATGAGTCCAAATTTGAGATCTTTGGTTCCAACCGCCGTGTCTTTGTGAGATGCAGAAAAGGTGAACACATGGATCCAACATGCCTGGTTCCCACTGTGAAACATGGAGGAGGAGGTGTGATGGTGTGGGGGTGTTTTGCTGGTGACACTGTTGGGGATTTATTCAAAATTAAGGCACACTCAACCAGCATGGCTATCACAGCATCCTGCAGCGACATGAAATCCCATCCGGTTTGCGTTTAGTTGGACCTGGCCACTACAGTCAGCGGACCTGAACCCAATCGACATGGTTTGGGCTGAGCTGGACCACAGAGTGAAGGCAAAAGGGCCAATAAGTGCTACACACCTCTGGGAACTCCTTTAAGACTGTTGGAAAACCATTTCAGGTGACTACCTGTTGAAGTTCATCAAGAAAATGCCAAGAGTGTGCCAAGAAGTAATCTGAGCAAATGGTGGCATTTTTGAAGAAACTAGAATATAAAACATGTTTTCAGTTATTTAAGTACATAACTCCACATGTGTTCATTCATAGTTTTGATGCCTTCAGTGAGAACCTACCAATGTAAATGGTCATGAAATAAAGAAAACACATTGAATGAGAAGGTGTGTCCAAACTTCTGGCCTGTACTGTATACAGGCCACCCCCTAAGAGCAATTGGCAATAAAGATGATGACTTAGGCAACACACCAATGCATCTTGTAAAATACCAACCTGTAAAATTCCTAAATACATCTGAATGATGCCTGATTTACATTTGTTACACATGTTACATTTGTATAGATCATGTTGAAATGATCAAAGAAGGTACCAACTTATCTCCCGCTTAAGCAAGCATGGAAGGCTCAGATAGAAGAATCACATCAAGGGACAACCAAAAGAATGTCTTTCAAAAAATTTAACTATAATCTAAAAAGTACATGTTCGGTATTTTAACCCATTAGATATATTGTAATATATGTACCTACAAGGCCTTTCCTACTCAACAGAGGACGCGACCAATATCCAATCCTTCACACCCGCAGCCAGGCACTGGGCGAAAGGGTGCCTGACTGGGGGGAGTGGCCGGCAAGGAGAGAAGATGGTGGCGTCAACCGAAAGTGACGCGAAGAAAGGGCGGAGCCGGACCACTAGAAGAGGCGCACCGGAAGTGACATCAGCCTCTTTTGATGAAGGATATCCCCACCCTCCCTCCCTGGAATCTGGATTTTGTGCATGTTACTGATTTGTTTGTTGGTTTTGCTTGTGCAGCTTTTGTCGTGGCGAGGGGCGGGTCCCTGGCAGTGCCTAGGATGTTTTTCAGGTTGATGTAAATTAGGTGACGTGCTAGTGGGAGGGGGCAGTCACTGCTAATGTAACATTGTGCTCTCGTGAGGGTCAATGACCCAAGGTGGAGTTGATGAAGGTTGTAGAAGGAGGCAACGTATTATAGTGTACCCACTGTGCTGGTGAACACAGGTGGGTATGGTTTAAGTTGTTGTTAGGTTCATTTGGGGGCACTGTCAGGGACAAGTTTTTGTTGCATTGTTATTTTTGCTGTGGCCAAATTATTTCATATAATATATCCACGATTTTTCTTGAAATCTTTGCTTTGTGTAATTTTTCTTAGTGTTAAGGTATTATTTAATACCCACAGTCATACACGGCTTGGGAACATGTACAACCGTCTGTCCCCATGCATGTCCTCAATACGTCCTTCAGATGTTTGGAAGATGCTTAAATGGTCTTTCCTGTCCCTATTGACACCTAATACTACATCTTACAGAAATAACCTTGGAGTTATAAAACATGTTGATCAGTGTTTTATTGTCCAATCAGACTATTTCTTTTTTGATTTGCTTAACGGATGCCTCTCCCAGCGTTTTTTTTTTTTGGAGTAAACCTGGCCCAAAGCATCTTGCCATTATTACCAAACATTAAACAGTTCAATGTCTTCTTATTCCGTAACCTCCTAGAGGCTACTGAAGAGTGGCCAAGAGTGGGGACAGTACTATTATTCTCCACAAGCTTTCACCACACTAAAGGTTGCTGGTTGGTCAAGTGAATTAACCATTTTTGTTTTTTGTTGTTCTCCAATAATTTCCTGCATGCCAGGTATGATTGGCAAAAAGTTCTCGAAATTGAACACAAAACTGATTGAAAAGTAATTGTGTAGCATCGATCGGCTTAGCTGACCAGGTTCTTTTCGGAATTGTAGGGATGCCTATGCTTGGTCTTGTCATTCACGGCTTAAACATGTGGTAAGTCAATGTCCACACATCTGGTAGGGGAATAAAAAAATTTTTACTAGAGGAATATGTACAGTCCTTCACCATCAATCAGTGGCAGGGATGGGCTTAACAGCTTAGGAACTACCACATTTTTTGCCTTATAAGACGCACCCAGTTTTTAGGGCAGAAAATCAAGAAAAAAAGATTTAATAAGTTTTCACATCAATTGGGATAATGCAATGAATTTAATGGATGCAATATGCAATTCAGCCAGAAGGTGTCACTAGCAGCAGTACACTGTCAGCTGAACACAGGTCACACTACACTGATCTGAGAGGGAAGGGGGGAGGAGGCCGACCCGCCGAGCCATCCACAGCCGAACCGAACACAGCCCACAGCTCTCCTCTGTGTATCCCTTGGTGGGGATGCAGGGGATGAAGTTCAGACCAGAGAGCCGAACATCGGCACTGACCATTTGAACTGACAGCTCCCCTCTGTCGGGAGAGCTGGCAGGAAGCCAATGTGCGACCACTGGCGGCCGAGTAGCCGCAGGGGTCACGCGTTCGGCGTATAAGACACAGACACTTTTTCACCCCCCAATTTGGGGGCGAAAAAGTGCGTCTTATATGCCGAAAAATACGGTAAGTTTCAAACAAGACACAGAAGCCCCTACCAGCTGACGGGATGTAGAAGGAGCAGGCTGATGGCTCTTATCCAGATTGTAGTCCAAAGGAAAAGTATTTACAGGCGGTCCATTTGGTGTATAGGTGTGGGAGATGCAGTTCTTCCATCACTGTTGGCACCTACTTAGGTATACCGCTAGCAGTATTCAGGATATAGGAGTCCAGAATCAGAATGGCAGTAATTGTGAGAGGTTAAACTGGTAGTGGAGGTATCCTCACCCAGACCCTGGCTGGGAATGCTCTTCAGAAGGCAAAAAGACCCATAAAAACAGTAAGCTAGGTAACTATATAAGCTCTGTCAGGGGCTGGCCTTAAAAAGGTTGAGAACCACTGCTCTAGAGCAGTGGTGGGCAACTGAGTTGATATGAAGGGCCACAAGTGCCGCCCTCAGCATCACTAAAGGGCCGCACATGACATCACATAAGCACATAAGCATGCTTATATAATCAAAGGTTATGTGCTTCATAGATATCATCAAAGCCTTTGCCCCTATTCTAAAGTTATGTGCCACAATATATATTATACAATCATACCCCATTTGCTGGTTAAATAGTGGGAGAAAGTCCCTCGCCTTTTCTCCTCTTTAACAAGATTCCGAGCAAAGACTTGTCAGGGAGGGTCAGCGGACAGGTGAGTTCCTTTGCCCTATGCATTTACAGTTAGGTTTTAGGGGCCGCAAGTGGCTGGACTATGGGGGGCCCCTGAAGAACACCCAGAGGGCCACAGGTTGGGCACCTGAGCTCTAGAGGGTTCTCAGCAGCTGCTTGGGAAAAATATACACTTCCTTAAAGGTATATACACACATTTACAGCAGTAACCATACTGTCATGGCCTGACTATACAAATATACATATATAACATTATTGCTTGTTGATTGATTGACAATTGATGTTGGACTGGTGATCCATATTTAATTTGCACAACACAATCAAATCTAAGATCGATCGTTCAAAAGTCAACCTGTGTATGGCTAGATTAACGACATTTTCGTTCCTTTACTATGACACTTTTTATCTTGCTAAAATGAACAAGAAATTTACAAAATACCAAAATGAATACACTTCAACAGACATGTGAAGAGATTTATTTAGGGGAACACAAATACTTAAAATACAATATTAAAAGCAGTGGTTTTATATATTTTATAAAAGTTTAAGCAAACCCACATTAGTCACTGAACCTGTTCCATTGTACTTTGCCAAAATAAATTATCAGGAACACAAGTTCGGGGACAGATGAATGAACAAGCTCTGGGCATACCTTGTTGTGTAAGATTGCATACCTGATCAACATGTTCTATAATATATATAATATTCACCAGTAGGCCTGAATGCATCCTTTTACAGTTTTTACATTTAAAAAAATGCAATATTATTCTTTCTAGGGTTTTCAACTTTTCTATGACCTCAACTGCCTCAAATTTATATTTAGCCTAGTGTGTATTTTGGCAGGCATATTTCCCAGATTTAACGGTTTTGCAACGCCCATGATGAGCACTTGGGGGTAGGTGGATAACTCCCCTCCCAGTGAGGAGGGTTTTACGGTTTTAATGACATAGGCAACTTGCCAAAGAGTTCTTACTGTACATGATCTGAGAGAAAACTCCACAGGGGGGCTCCCGGGCTTGGTGATGGGCCTCTCATGTGATTGCCTAACAGGCACAATTGCCCAACATCTGGAGATCAAATTTAACTTAACAACGCATAGAAAGAAGGTTAAAACCTTTTCATGTTATTACATTCAAAGAAAAGTTAATGGCTTAAGCCCCCCCATACACGTTCCGATTATTCTCCCGACCCATTTTCACCTAAAATGTTATGGTCGGTCGGCTGGCACAAAAAATCGGAATTCGAATTATCACCGATCGATCAGCCTGACACTATTTATTAACAGAAGATCGATCAAAATTTACGGACAGGTCCGAAGTGGTCCCGACTGATTTTTCGGGTACATAATTCCGCATCCGAGTAATCTCCCGATCAATTCATCTCCCAACCACGTTGGTCGGGCAAAATTCGTACGAAAAATCGCAATGTGTATGGGGGGCTTTAGCATTACAACACACAAATCTATTGGACATTGTATCAACATAGTTCAAACCAAGAGTATTGTCTCCCTAAAGACTGTTGAATTTCTATTTTGACTAGCTGATTTAGGGAGTTAACATCTATGGCACGCTTTTTGGTGCCCTCCCTCACCCCCTCCACACATGTGCTGTAAAAAGCGATCCCAAATGACATCATTAAGGCAGGTCCACCAACACGGAGGACTATTGCGGGCTTCCACCGGACAGGTAAGTATGCCAGTGGTTAGCCTAGGGTGAGTTTTGTTAGTAAACAAGCTCACTCTGAAAAAACAAGACCGTAAAGTGAAAGTAAATAAATACAATCACCCTTGTCCCCATGAAATAGGGACATCTAGATT
>CM070040.1:24588021-24620813 GCA_036250615.1 Ptychadena robeensis | reverse complement strand
ATAGACTCCTCTCCCGGATCCCGGTTCCCCTACCCTCTCAGGAGGGAGTGGACTAACAGGTATGCTGCAAGCAGTATTCAGGATACAGAAGCCCAGAATCACAATGGCAGTCCATGTGAAAGGTTACACTGGTAGTTGAAAAAACCCTCACCCAGACCCAGTCAGGGAACACTCGTCAGAAGGCTGCAGGAGAAAGAGAGCTTCCTTAAGGTTGGGAGCCTTGAGCTCCAAGCTCTCAAACTTCCTCCTTCCTCACTGTGAGCTTCCTGCTACCATTAAGAGCAGACACACATCTGGGCTAGGAAGAAATACGGAAAATTGTTTTCATACTTACCTGTAATTTTCCTTTCCTGGCTTACACCTCATGTCAGCCCACCTCGGGTCACTCCGCCCCTTGACCCCCTAGGACATCCCATAACAAGCACTTTAAAATCCCCTCACCTCCAGCCGTTCGGATGTTCAGTAACAAGACTCGCTCCAAACGGGTGGGAACTAGGGCTGACATGAGGTGTAAGCCAGGAAAGGAAAATTACAGGTAAGTATGAAAACAATTTTCCGTATTCCTGGCTCACCTCATGTCAGCCCACCTCCTTGACAATCCATGCCGACACAGTCCGTGGAGAGACCGGATGGCCCTTACTGGGCCCCGTAGGATAGATGAACAAGTTGTCACACTTGTGCCAAGAAGCAGTCCGAGAAATATATACGGATAGAAGATGTACCACATCCAAGCGTTCCAACTCATCCCGGTCACCCGCCTCGGCAGAGAAAGTAGAGAAGACCGCCTCCCAGTTGAGATGGAATGTAGTCATTACCTTAGGCAGATATGCCGGCACTGCCCGGAGCACGACCCTGCCGGGGTAAAAAGTACAAAACGGCTCCTTCCAGGAGAAAGCACAGATCTCCGACACCCTGCGCGCTAAAGTCACCGCCACCAGAAACAGCAATTTCAGGGTGAGATGCCACAAGGATATCGAATCCGCCAGCTCAAACGGAGGCAAGAGGAGTGCCCGTAACACCAATGGCAGATCCCACTTCGGGAACCAGATCCTATGAGGAGGGCGCAATTTTACAGCCACCTGCAGGAATTGATCCATCAGACGATCCTCCGCCCAACGAACCCCCGTGACGGCCGACAAAGCCGAGACCTGGACTTTCAGGGAACTCAGGCTGAGACCCTTTTCTAACCCTGTCTGAAGAAAGTGTAACACCTGCGGAATCATCGGGGAGACCGGATCAAAGGGAGCTTGTGAGGCAAAGCGCACGAAAGCCGCCCAGACCCTCTGGTACGTACTATTAACTACCAAAACGGGAGAACCACTATGGCCTCCACCCCCTTGGCCCGGATCTTCAAGGAGGACCTTGAGTGCTAGAGACAATGGAGGAGAGACGTAGACCAGCTGAGACCCCCACGTCCAGGCCAAGGCATCTTGGGCTATGGCCCGAGGATCCGGATACCTCGTGTAAAACCGTGGCACCTGTGCATTGGCGGCCGTAGCCATGAGGTCGATGTCTGGCATCCCCCATCTCGCAAAGACTGGCTCCAGGTAGGCAGGCTGTATGCTCCATTCGTTCGGATCCAGAAACACCCGGCTGAGCCTGTCTGCCACCTGGTTCCGTGCCCCTGGAAGATAAGATGCCCCTAGTGACTGCAGATGTGTCTCCACCCAGGCAAAGATTCTCCCTGCAATCTGTAAAAGCATCGGGCTCCTGGCCCCCCTTGCCTTGCTATGTACGCCACTGCGGTAACATTGTCCGAAAGGATCCGCACCCTGGAACCCTGAAGCTCGTTCTGAAAATTGCACAACGCATACAGAACCGCCAGCAGCTCCAGATGATTGGATGCCTCCGAAATGCGAGAGCCCCACCGGCCCTGTGCTTGGCCCCCCTGCCAGTGAGCAACCCAGCCTGTCAGGCTCGCATCTGTTGTGACCACCACCTTTGATGTCGGACCGATAGGGTTGCCCCTGCTCAGATTTTCCGAGTCCAACCACCACAGGAGAGACCTTCTCACTACTCGTGGTACCACGATTGGTTTGGTCAACGACTCTTTGTCCCACTGACAAAGGAAATTGTCCTGAAAAATTTCCAACTGGCCCAGGGCACCGCTGGAATGGCTGCTGTAAACGTGCCGATCAACCTCATACACCGCCTTGCGGACAATACAGGGCGCGCCATCACTCTCCGTGTCCATGTCTGAATCTGGCACTTCTTCCGACCAGGAAGAGTCACTATCCCCCTTACCGTGTCGAAGACCACCCCCAGGTACTGGAGACGCTGCACCGGCTCCAACTGGCTCTTCTGGCAGTTGACGAGCCAGCCGAACTTTTGCAACATCTGGAGCGCCTGAACCCCTTGAGACCCCAGTTCCCTCTTGGACCTTGCCAACACCAGAAGATCGTCTAAGTACTGATGGATTCTGATGCCTTTGAGGCGAATCAATGCGATGACAAACAACAGTACCTTAGAGAACATTCGGGGCACCTTATTGAGGCCAAATGGAAGGCACACAAATTGAAAATGGCCTTGTTGGACCGCAAATCTCAAGAAACGGTGATGCTGAATGCACACAGGCACATGCATATAGGCGTCCGCCAAGTCTATAGTTGCCATCCAGTCGCCCACCTGTACAACTGAAATGATGGTCTGTAGGGACTCCATCCGGAATGGTGACACCCGGATGAAGGCATTGAGCCGCTTTAAGTCCAGCACTGGTCTGAACTTCCCGTTGGCCTTTTGCACTAGAAATATTGGAGAGTATACTCCTAGTCCCTCTTCGGCCCGTGGCACTGGCACGATGGCTTCTGCAACCAGCAGTTCCTTGACATATGCCTCCAGACATCTAGCCTGTTCTAACCCTGCCGGAGTCCTTGACCAGACAAGCACACCTTCCGGTGCAAACTCTATGCGATACCCTTGAGAGACCATACTGACTACCCATGCGTCCGAAATCTTCCCCGCACGCTCTCAGTCTTGCCCCCACTGGAGAACCCCGGGCATGCCTCCCGTCAGAAGGGCTTTTCCGTTTTTGCCGGCTGAGACCCCCTGCCCCTTCCCGCTCTACCGAAGGAGGATTGCATAGGTCTCCAGGGCCTGGAGAACTCTTGGCCCGGCGATAGGACCTAGCATCTCTGTAAGCGTCTCTAGACTTCCTAGCATACTGAAAGGGCTGCTGTTGTCTCTTGCATTCCTGCGGGGTTTAACCTGATTTCCCGCCTGAAACTCTGCTAATAGCTTCCTCTAATGGCTTGCCAAACAACAATTTTGCTGTCACAGAGAAAGACATCAACCTGGCCGCCAAACGCACCTGGTCCACTGCTGCTTCGGCAATGAAATCTGCCGCTTGCCTTAGCTCTTGCAGGGCCAACTCCAAGGAGTCCACATCCAACTCGCCGTGTGTGGCAGAGTCAACACTCGAGACCCACACCCGCAATGCCCTAGCCACAAACGTAAGGGCCACAGCTGGTCTTGCCGCCAGTCCCGCCACCACAATAGCTTTCTTTAGATCGGTGTCTACTCTGCGGTCCATCGGGTCCTTGAAGGCCACTGAGTCTTCCTGTGGTAACACCATATGCTTCGCCAACCTTTGCAAGGAGGCGTCCACCTTAGGCGGGGAGTCTCAATTCTCTATATCCTCCTTCTTTAAAGGGTATAACTTTGCCATCCTATTTTGTAGGCCTTGGCGCCGATCTAGGCGCGCCCACTCATCTTCGATGACCTTCCGGATCTCTAACATCAAAGGAAAACAAGGCAATGATTTCTTCAGCCCAGGATAATACTCTCGCTTGGATGGAGGGGATGAAGGTTCCTCCTCCCAATCAATCGCTTGTCTGACCGAATTCACAAATGCCGGGATCGATGCAAAATCAAATGACTCTGGAATTTGGCCATCCTCCAACTCCGATATCTGGGAATGACTTGAACTGTCCTCCAGCTCTGAAGGGGACGCAGAGACTTTGTCTCCAACCGCCCTTTTCTCTCTCCTGGGATGGCCTCTGGCCCGGCTGGCTTTTAGCTCTGCCATACTTTCAGCCACTGCCTGCTTGATCAGGGCCCGAACATCCTGAGCCTCTGCCCCCGCATCCTGAGCTGCCTCTTTAAAGCTGATCCTGCAGAGATTCCGGCCCGACATTGCCGTGCCTGAACATGCCCAACAAGTGACTTGCACCCTCTGAGGCATGCGACTCAACCGTCTGCGACCTGTCCGGCTTTTAGCCCGACACTTTACTGGGGAGGGCGAGCTTTGCTCTCTACGCTCCATACACCTCCGTGCTGGCCCAGGCACCACCGGAGAAGAGTCCCTGGCCGAGGCACATTTCCTGAAATGACACAAGGCCCTATGATACTATCACCATAACCATCATGTGTGTCTGTCACCTAATCTTCCCCCACCATCATACCTTTTATCTGAAGCATTCATGGTCTGGGGCGACTGCGGTGGGAAGGACATCATGGAGGCAACAAACAACCACTGACACTGCAAGGCAGAATGGACCACCATGAAGTAAATACCAAGTCACCTTACCTTCCAGCAGAAAAGCTACTCACACGTCTGACAGCCTGGTCCCACTGCACTGTAATGACTACTCCTGCAGCCTTAACCCAGCCTTAAATGCAGCCAACGCCCTTCCCTCAGCCAATGCCTCCTACCGAAGCCACTCACCAGCTGAGGTCTCTGCCGTAGCTGGCGTCCCGTCTGTCTCCCAGCAACCCTGGATGAGCCGGACGCCAGCCGCGGCATACCGCCACCATTGCGCGCACGCGAACGTAACGTGAACGTACCGTGAACGTAACATGACCGTACCGCGACCGTAACGTGAACGTAACGGGAACGTACCGTGACCGTAACGTGAACGTAACGATGCTGCTCTGGCATCCTGCTGCCAATTACCCGCGCTCCTGCACGAGTGAGAGAGCGGACGGGGAGGAGAAGCTTTACCCCTCCCCCCCTCCACACGTATCCACATACCTGGAATGCCTAGCGAGGACAAAAAACAGAACATCCGAACGGCTGGAGGTGAGGGGATTTTAAAGTGCTTGTTATGGGATGTCCTAGGGGGTCAAGAGGCGGAGTGACCCAAGGTGGGCTGACATGAGGTGAGCCAGGAATATTCTTTTTGACCTCCTGAAGTAACTGCATTCATAACTGAAAGTTACCAATCTGTACCTGTGGATGTTTACAGCTTTCAATAAACTCGATGAAACTACTACTGAGGGTAAGTTCAGCTATCTGACAAAGATTGTCTACATTGATTGTCTCTGCTATACTGGCCAGGCATAGAGGTCTCAGGAAGGGAAATCGCTATACAGCTATTGGAGTCAGAATAGTCAAAAAGAATATGATTCCATCAGTCTTCTGCATGTGTATGTGTTTTATCTGCTATCAAGCTTAGTGCCAGCGGCCATCTTGTGAAAGCGCACTGTCACACAAGCTTCATACATTCTACCTGCTCATCTGTAGATGTGTTACTCTGGATTGAACTGTATTATCCTGTCTTCACAGGATTGCTTGTTCTACCTGTCTGCATTGGACTGTGTCACCCTGTTTAAGCTGCTGTGCCTTCTAAAAGAGACAGTACACACTTTCTGCAATTAGTTCAAGATGTCCAGACAAGGCTCTGTGCACTCTTCTGCTGCTGAACCACAGCACACACATCATGTTTCTCAGCTCACTGATGTCCAGTGAGATGATGTCACAGATGTTACAGAGGGAAGTGTAAAATCCAAACGCATAATTAAACCTACACTTAAGTTCATTGAAAACTATGAAACAACTAGAGATGAGTTAACCAGCAAACTGTCAGCCTTATGGGACAGAACTACTCATTGCATGTCAGCTTTTCCATGCTTTAATGATCAAGTGGCGGAATTAAAGGACTGTATAGATGGCTTATCTGTCGCCTATGAACGTTACCAGCGTCTGTCTGCTAAATAAACTGCTTTCCTAAGAGACACTAATATAGATGATTCCCTAGCAGAACTGTCTAAGACTGAAGCTCTAAACAAGGAGAGAGATATATTGATGCAAGATGTGAAAGTTAAGGCAGAACTCCGCATTGCTCATTTGCAAGAGACTAGATCTCATTTATCTGCATCAAACAAGCTCACATCACGGTCTTCTAGATCATCTCATTCCAGAAGATCTACATTAAGTGACAAACTTATAGAAGCTTGTGCTAATGCTGAAGCAAGAAAAGTATTAAAGTCCTTTACCATAAAAGAGGCGGAGCTACAATTTGGTCAAGCAGAGCTACAAGCAAGGAAAGCAGAGCTAGAGACTCAAAGAAAAGTAAGGCAAGCAGAGCTAGAAGCAAAGGAGACAGAGCTTCACACTCAAAGAAAAATGAAAGAGGCAGAGATTGAGGCCCAATTAAAAATCCTTCAAATGGAATAGGAGGAAGCAGCTGCAATGGCTAGGTTTAAGGTTCTTGAACAAGCCATGGGTGAAAGTAACGCTACAGAATGTTTCATCCCTACAGATCTGGAAGATCCAACTGATCGTACAAGTGACTATATCCTAAAGCACAATGTTCGCAGTGACAATGCTTAAGCTAGCCATACACTTCTATATTTTCTGATTAATCAACTAAAAAAGATAGATTTTTTGGGGTCAGGGAAATCTGTGATTGATTGTATGTTTGTTAACTGTAGTAACAGATATTTGATCAACTTTTCTGTAGATAGACTGAAAGTGTAATTGCATTTCAATACAACCCATTTAAATTTACCAACACGTCCAATGCTTTTTCAATAAATTTTTTCCCCAATTTTAATTGGTTTAGGTTGATCTAACCATGTGGGCTGCCATAGATTTTCAACCAATCAACCCAAAAAATGTATTGAATTGAGTTGATTGGATGAAAAATCTAGATGTGTATGGGGGGCTTTACTCTACCCTTGAACCACCTGTTGTTCTGACTCTCAACTACGAGACCTCTAATCAATATATGCCTGTGCCACTCCAAACTCACCATACAGATGTACCCACACAACAAGATATATTTTCTACAGTTAACAAGGTGATTTCCAGTGACAAGCCACAGTTCAGATTACAGCCACCAGATGCCACAGAGACTAAACCACAGCTCAACGCCTTTGCAATGTCATTTTATCCTGGTAAACCTCACCTTCACATGCCTCAGAACTTACACAACCAAGGGGTTCCACAAGTTACTTTGGCAACAAAGAGTGAGAAATCAGACCTGTCTGACTTTGCCAGATATATGATACGCCGTGAGCTCATTAACATCAGTCTCTCAAGGTTTGATGACTGTCCAGAGAACTACAGGGCCTGGAGATCGACCTTCAAAACTGCAATTGCTGATCTCAACCTCACTGCCAAGGAGGAACTTGATCTGCTTATAAAGTGGCTAGGACCAGAATCCACAGAACGTGTTGAGAGACTGAGAGTAGTACATGTGGACTATCCAGATTCAGGACATACAGCTGCATGGGCAAGACTTGAACAAACCTATGGGAGCTCTAAAGCCATAGAAAGTGCCTTATTCAAAAGACTGCAAAACTTTCCTAAAATAGGTAACAAGGATCATTGCAAGCTCCAAGAACTCAGTGACCTGCTGATGGAGCTAGAGTTGGCAAAGGCAGACCCTCGCCTGACAGGACTGAGTTATTTGGACACTGCTCATGGTGTGAACCCAGTGGTCTTGAGACTGCCAACCAACCTTCAAGAGAAATGGGCAATACAGGGATCAAACCACAAAAGAAAATGCAATGTTTCCTTCCCTCCATTCTCTTACTTTTGCAGGTTTTCAGTGATCAAGCCTGGATAAGGAATGATCCCAGCTTCAGCCTGAGTGAACCTATCCTGCCAGTCTCGTCATCAACAAGGTATGACAACACTGTAACAAAGCATAGAGACTTAAGGGGAACAATATCTGTTAAAAAGACAGACATTCCACCTGCAAAACTCTCACATACTGATGAGACAGCTTCTGCTGGCAGAGATAAGGATCTCAAACGTCAGTGTCCTATTTACAAAAAAACTCATGCTCTTAGCATGTGCCGTGGGCTCAGAGGAAGGCCCTTGCAGCAGCACAAGGAATATCTTCAGAAAATGGGGATATGCTACAGGTGCTGTGCTTTCTTTAACCACTTTGCTAAAGACTGTAAAGTTGCCATTAAGTGTATAGACTGCAGTAGTGACAAACATGTTACGTCTATGCACCCTACTGAGAGTACACAGCATCCAGCTACTTCCACCCCTGCACTAGGCCATGGCGGGGAGCAACCAAGCTATGGTGGGGAGCAACAAAGTCACGCTCCAACCGCAACTACTGTGTCATCTTCTTGTACTGAAGTATGTGGGGAGGGCTTCAGTCCCAAATGCTGTGCCAAGGTATGTCTTGTCAAGATCTACCCAGAGGGCCAACCAGAGAAAGCTACCAGGATGTATGCTATAATAGATGAGCAAAGCAATAGATCTCTGACCAAACCTAAATTCTTCGAGATCTTTGATATACAGGGGCAAGCTACACCATACACCCTCAACACTTTCTCTGGTCGTGTAGAGACTTTCAGCAGAAGGGCTAACGGATATGTGGTCTCACCTATAAAAGGAAACACGCCTATACCCTTGCCAACGCTGATTGAATGTGACCAGTTACCTGACAACAGGGAAGAGATCCCTATTCCAGAAGCTGCATATTAACATCCCCACCTAAGACACCTAGCTGATCAGATTCCTCCAATGGACATGAATGCTGATATCCTAGTTTTGCTTGGAAGGGACATTCTCAGGGTACATAAAGTGCGCAAACAAAGCAACGGTCCTGATGATGCTGCATATGCCCAAAAGCTTGATCTAGGCTGGGTAATTGTGGGTGATGTATGCTTGGACAAGATGTGTAAACCATCTGACGTCAACTTCTTTAAAACTCATGTACTGAGGAATGGGCGAGCATCATACTTCAGACCATGCCCTCATCATTATGAAGTAAAGGAGAAGCCTACCGACATCATTAAAGAACCTGATGTATCAACTATCCTCTGTGATGGCAACTTAGGAAGCTCAGTGTTTTGTACCAAACAAGACAACAACAAAATTGCTTTGTCAGTCGAGGACAGAGAATTTATCAAAATAATGGACACTGAATTCTTAAAAAATGACTCTAACAGCTGGGTTGCACTTTTACCCTTCCGCTCTACCAGAGTCAAGCTTCCTAATAATCGTGACCAGGCCTTATCCAGATTCATCTCATTGCAAAGAACACTAAAGAACAAGCCTGAGATGAAGGATCACTTTGTTGCCTTCATAAAAAGGATATTCAACAATGATCACGCTGAGCCGGCTCTACCTTTGCACGAACACGAAGAGTGCTGGTATCTATCTTTCTTTGGAGTTTATCATCCACGTAAGCCCAAGCAAATCAGGGTAGTGTTTGACTCCAGCGCCAAGTATGAAGGGGTTTCTCTGAATGACGTTCTCTTACTGGTCCAAATCTAGCCAACAACCTAGTAGGAGTACTTCTGAGGTTCAGAAAAGAGCCAGTCGCCATCACAGCTGACATTGAACAAATGTTCCATTGCTTTATTGTGAGAGAAGACCATAGGAACTTCCTAAGGTTTCTGTGGCACCGTGACAATGACCTCAATAATGAAGTTATTGAATATCGCATGAAAGTGCATGTCTTTGGTAACAGTCCTCATCTGCTGTTGCAACATATGGCCTACGAAGGACTGCTCTTGATGGTGAAAAGGTTTATGGAACTAATGCTCGTCACTTTGGTGAAAGAGACTTTTATGTGGACGATGGACTCAAATCCTTACCCACAGACAAAGAAGCCATCAACCTACTCCAAAGGACTCAAGTTATGCTTTCCAAAGCCAACCTTCGACTCCACAAGATCGCCTCAAACAGTGCTGCTGTGATGAAAGCTTTCCAGCCTGGTGATCATGCAACAGAAATCAGAGACTTAAATCTGGGGATTGACAAACCGCCAGTACAGAGACGTCTTAGTTTACAGTGGAACTTTGCAAAAGACTCATTTGGCTTTCAAGTAAACCCTGCTGACAAACCATTTACATTTACATATGATCAGCCTATTTGATCCGCTGGGATTCGTAGCTCCCATCACCATACACGGCAATTACTTACTGAGACAGCTATCAGAGACTACTAAAGACTGGACACTCCACTTCCAATGGAGAAACAACCAAAATGGGAATTCTGGAAACTAGTACAACATCTAGCCAACGGTTTCTGGAATCGCTGGAAGAAGGAATACCTGACTCTTCTACAAGGACGAAGAAAATGGCAACATCTCAAGCCTAATCTACAGGATGGAGACCTTGTTTTACTAAAAGACCAGCAAGCTGAAAGAATTGACTGGCCCATGGGTCTCATCACAAAAAGCATCTCTAGTGATGATGGCAATGTTCGCAAAGTTGAGGTAAAGGTCACAAGACAAGGTACTGTAAAGACTTTCACCAGACCGATTACAGAACTTGTGCTTCTCTTGCCTTTTGGAAACTGAACTTTATTTAATCCTTATCTGAGCCAAGGACTGTACGGCTGCTCCAACACTGAAGATTCACCAAGGAATTGTTGTTGTTGCATTATATGCATGCTTGTTCTGTTTTGTCTTTCAGGTTTCAAGATATTTTCAGCAAATTGCACTGTTGTTTATTTGCGTTTACATAATTTTCATTATGTTTATTAAAATTAGTATAGTGGTATTTCCAATACCAGACGAGGAGTGTGCTGCCTCCAGCAGTTATATAGCAATATCATTGCTGTGTTTTTTCTATGTGTGTTAGTAATGTTAGTAGTTAATGTTATGCTGCCACCTAGTGGGTATTGCCTGCTATTACATCTATCTGTGATTTACCTCATGAGATGTGATGTAACTTCCTCCTTCCTCACTGTGAGCTTCCTGCTACCATTAAGAGCAGACACACATCTGGGCTAGGAAGGAATATTCTTTTTGACCTCCTGAAGTAACTGCATTCATCACTGAAAGTTACCCATCTGTACCTGTGGATGTTTACAGCTTTCAATAAACTCGATGAAACTACTACTGAGAGTTCAGCTATCTGACAAAGATTGTCTACAGTGATTGTCTCTGCTATACTGGCCAGGCATAGAGGTCTTAGGAAGGGAAACGCTATACAGCTATTGGAGTCAGAATATTACTTAATCAAAACAACAGGAAAAGGAGCCATTACCTCATCTCCAAATAGTTCTCAGCAGCTGTTAAAGGTTTATACACACATTTACAGCTTTAACCAGAGTGTCATGGCCTAACTATACAAAGATATAAACACAATTTTATCTATACACAGAAATGCAAAACCAATCCACTTCAGTGTTAATACAAGGTAACCAGGTTTCATAGCCCCTGTTGCATGCAGTTTTGCCAGTGCAGCGCAGTGTAAACCACAGGGTTTTCCCCCAAAACAGATGCCGTTAAGGGATGCGTAAGCATACCCAATAGCATGTCAGTTACCAGCCAAAAATCACTCGGTAGCCACATTGAGCTGAGGTGTGAAAGGGCACTAACACCAACAATCTCTGCATTCGGACGTGCATTCGGACCATAAGACGCAGACACCCCCCCCCCCCCCCCCCCCCCCCCCCCCCCCCCCCCCGATTTTAAGGGTGAAAAGTTGCATCTTATAGTCCGAAAAATACGGTATGTGTGAAGTCGTTCTGGTCCATGGTATAGTACATGTAAAGGTTGTAAAAATGTCAGCTGCTCACGCATTTTCACCTCACCAAACCTGGCACTCTTTGCAAGAAGTTTGGGTACCCCTGCTCTATGATTATACTGTTCCAGATGTGATGGAGTCAGGTTTTACTTGAGAGGCAATGCAACTCAACACAAAACCTTTGCACTCAAATGCCCTAAAAGGAACGTGGGAACGTGCACTAAGCGTCTGTTTTACAGAAGGGCAATGGACACATATTTGTTTTGGGTACGCCAAAGCACTTTGAGTTCTAAAATGGTATAGATCTCCTTGGTTTCTCCACAAAATGAACTCCAATTTAGACAACAATTTCTGGCGTTGTCAAGAGAATATGGGCACGCTCCATCATATCCTGCAGGATAGATAAGGCAACACTATATTGGCAAGAGTTTTATTTGTTGATTGGAACAAATCTGCAGGATTGGCCATTCTTTGCAACAAGTTACTTGTTGATTACAGTACCCAGGTCATCTCCATCTGTGGATAGGTACAAAACTCTTGAACATCGCCTGATTTATTCAGATAAGGTTATTATCCATATGCATTCAAAAATCACCACAACCCCCACAATGATTAGATGGAAGAGAAAGGTTAAACGTTTGTGAGATTAAGCAATTGCTTCATATTAAACAGTACTATGAGTCTAGTTCAGCTGTGGGTAAACTAAGCCCCGGGGGCCTAAACCGTCCCTTTAGTCTTAATTTGGCCCTTTGTCACCTTGGTGCTTCTGGCTACCCTTATTCCCTGCAATAAGTAAAGATAACACCTAAAGGATAATTGTTTGTATTGTTTCCTAGAGGCCACAGTTTGACTGTAATTGTGCCACAGGTAAACCACGGGAGCAGTGGACCCACCGTGCCACCAGACAAGTGGCACACAGAGTCTAAGGAGCCCCCTGGTACTCAATAGAGCACCCCACAAGGAGTCACTGATTTTTCTGTGGGGAGCCCCCAGATTGTGGTCCCTAGTTACACTTAATGGCAGCGGCTGACTAGAATTCCAAGGCCAATGTACCAAGACGGCAGGCAGAGATGTAGTCAGGCAGGTGATAGTCAGGGCAGGCAACAAACATGGTAGTCAGAAATAGTCCAGGGGTCCGTAAGAATAAAGAAAATGGATGTAATCAGAGCTTGTGGCACAGAGACTGAAAGACTTCTTTTTTCAGGCAACTCATTGTTGCCTTAGACTTCCGTAAATACATTGCCAGGGGTTCTGATTGGACAGGGCTCCAGGTGTGTGATAATGAGCGGTAAGGGTAAGGAGCCACATCATGTGCCACAATCTCTACCACCAGCAGAGGGAGCTGATCTACGAAAGGTCCTGGTCTTCTGAGGTTTGGGAAGAGACACAGCAGAACTGGTAGAGGGCTCAGCTGAAGTAACAGATCGCTGGGTGACACTGTGATCTGTGACAAATAAAATGTCAAAAGCTTCTATCTATTATTTTTTTTAAATATATATATATTTTTTTTATATCCTGTCAAAACTATGAGGACTTAGGACCTCTATGCTGGGCGCCCTTGCAGGCTCTTGGTCACATTTAAATGCCTATTGTGACCCACAAGTCAAAAAGTTTGCGCATCCCTGGTGCAGATGTATTTTGGTTCATTTTATATAAAATGTTGTTATTTCTTGCATGCTTGTTTTATTTACTTTTATTTTTAATTTTAAATGTATTTCTTTGTTTAATTCACTAAAAGTTTGGGGGGGGGGGGGGGGGGAATAAACCACAAATTTGATGTAGTAGTCAAAGTAGTTTTTTTATTGTATGTCCTGTGGATTTAAAATATTCTCTTAGTTGTAGAAATGTCCCGACATATAAAAGTGTAGAGTCAGATTTTTATACATTCTTCTAGGAAAGTCTACACACTTGGAGGCTTGTAGATATTCCGGCAAGTGCCTGGACAGCAGACACTGCCTTTGCCCAGGAAGGTCCAAAAGGAGATTATACAACAATATAACACAAGTGTTTGTCCAACTGGTTTAAAAAATGCTTGTAGAGGTGCAGTCATGTAGTTCAACTTCTCAGAGCTAACAGGAAACAATGTACTTGAAAGGAGTGCAACACACAGGCAGAGAGCATGGGAAATTGTTGACTGTCAAAGATATCTGGTAGGACGAACAGCTTTTCTTTTGCCCTTAATGAAGAGAAATAACAAAACATTTTAAATTGTATGTCTAATTGTAAAAGGAATCAAATTAGAAAAATGTGTGGTTAGGGTTTAAACACAGGGTACCAACTCATACTGGCACTGTTTAGTTGGCCTGACCAGCAAGGCTTCATATACCTGTTGTTGCCACACGTACCATACATTGAGCTCCATTTTGCATCTTTTACCTCTAGTCCCTTATTAGGGTCACAGGGATGGAAAGACAGGCTGCAAAGCTCTTGAACGCCTCAATCTCCTTGGGTTTCACTTGGCCAGATTTAGCTGTAATAGATGTGAGTGGTTACATGCTGAAGGGGAACAATTCAGAAGAAATCCCCAAAACATTACATACAGTTCACACCTATATCCACTTAACCATGTGAGTCAGGGAGAGGATAACATGATTTTTAAAGTAACAAATTTGTAATTAAATGAACAGTATGTAGATATTTATTTACAAAACTCAAAGATGGTTAAGTTCATCAGTAGTTCGTCAGTACATTATAAGTCATGTGCATTAGTAAAGTCATATACTATACATACTTGTTAGTAGTTAAAGTCCAACATATAGAGGCTTATTAGTGATTCCATATACATGAGTGTTAGTCGTTAATGTCCAACATATACATGCTTTTTAATAATTAGATGCGTTTCACTCTAGGTTGCTTCTTCAGGAAAATAGCATGTAATAATTCAATAAGCTTGGGTTAAAAAGTGCAACCACCAGGAGTTCACTGCATGTTTCCCATGGTTGGGCCCATAAGTTGACACAGGTGGACCTTAATGGATCACACTTACAAGCCAACCAACTAAGACAAGTTTATTATGAATGAGAAACATGCATTTATATAGAATCACTAGTAAGCCTGTATATGTTGGACTTTTACTACTAACAAGCATGTATATGTTGGACTTTTCTAATGTACATGACTAAAGCCCCCCCAACACTCGCTCCATACAATTTCCATTAGATCTACCAACAACTGTGTAGTGCCGGGTCCTCCCTGATAGAATACATAGTGATTGGAAGGCTTTAAAAGGTCCTCATATTACATGGTTTTGTTAGAAGAAAACTTGATACAGAACAGTACAGAAGTTGTATGGAAAAATTGTAAGGTGTATGGGGGGCTTTATAAAAGACTGACGAACTCTGATGAACTTAACCATCTTTGATCTTTGTAAATAGATATCTACATACTGTTTATTAAATGATTACTAATTTATTGCCTTAAAAATCCTGTTATCCTCTCCTTGACTCACAGGGTTAAGTGGATATAGGTGCCAACTGTATTTTCTTTTTTTTTTTTGAAACAGGGATTACGGCATTTGAGTTGGATAACACAAGGACATGGATATGATAGTATACCCTATCCATTGTAACTCAGAAAAAACCCCACCAACATAAATCATTTTATTTTCTCTACCTAGTTCTGCTAGGAAAAACCTTTTTGCAAATGGAGAAGCACATAATCAGTTTAATCAGCTAATAACAATAGTATTGTTGTGATTGTTAGGAAGCAGAAATGGTCAAATGATCCTTTCCAGCCAATCAGGAAAGACCCCTGATAATCTGATGAAACTGATCATGTGATTGGCCAGGAGTTATCTTGAAGGAAAACTCAGCATTCTTGCTCTGATTGTATTTTCTAGATCATTCTCACACCTTACACCTCTTACTTTCAGTTGTTTAGTATGCTTTCTAATGGTATCTTCTACCTATATGTTCAACTGAAGGTCAAAAATTTATAAACTACTCTGATCACTCTGCCCTGTCAGATTTTTTTACTTGGATAGAACGTAATCCTGTAATTCAATTTAACCAAACTGTCTCTAAATCAGTTCCATGGTAAAGTACCTTCAGATTCTCCTAAAATCTGATTCTTTTTCATTGGATGAAAAATCAAATTGGAACTGGTAATCACCCCAAATTTGCTTGGGTGTAAATCCAATAAAGAATGATGCATATCTTTTATCTAACACAAGGTGCAGGAACTGATGGCACTCCTTGGAGTCACCATTCCCTGCCTGAGAAGTCCTCAGGGGCTCTCTGGATGCCACAATTGCACTGGTGGTTGTACAGAAGATAATATGAAATATTGAAAATCTGATTAGACACTTACAAAATAGTACAAGGGAAACTTTGTGTTCTTCTACACTTCCAACCCAGACCAGAAGGGAATCTTCTACAGACCCATGGAATCTCATCTCCATTGTACTTTCCACCCCTGGATAGAGATATGATAATAGATGAAAAGCTGGACAGATTTATTTCAATGGCCGAGTGGTGCTCTCTTTGTACCTTTTTTATATTGTAGGCGTCTCTCCTTTATCTTCACAGCCGTACTCCTCCTATAGTTACACAAAACTAAAGTAATTATGTATTGTAATAACTAAGTAAAGTGTTGTACAGTGTTAGCCATTGATGTATACAGAAATGGGGATTTGTATTGTATTACAAACACACAAATCACCAAAAAGTCAATGTTGTGCAATAATCCACAGTAATCACTCTTTATTTAGTTCAGAGCAGTCATATGATCTCTCATAGATTTTTTATAAAATTCCTGTGTCCTATTAAGCTCAGGTGGGCGTAAATGTTATGAGTAAATGCAGGCAGAAATAACAGAAGGATCTTGTTAATCATGATATAGAGATCAATATATATGTTCATTAAAAAAGCACTCTGCCAAATACAGCACATGCAAGTAGTGTAACAATTTAAGAATAAAGTTCCTGAATGTAAAATGAAAAAAAAAATTGATTCCATTGCCAATGTATATAACATAGGTGTCCAAACCCGCAGCCCATGGACTGCCAGCAGCAGTGTGAGAAACTCACCTGTCCGCCGATTCCCTCCAACTTGTCCTCGCCCGGGGACTCAAAACTCCTGGCTGCCTAATCTTTCTTTTTCTTTCTGTCGGTACTCCCGACATGAAACTAAATTTAGGCAGCAGTGCCATCTAGTGGACGAATTAGTAATTTTTCTATTAATTTTGAAAATTCCACTATCTGAGTTTGTGAATTCATTACAAAGCCCGTGAACAAGGTATCATCCCCCAAATTGCTGGAGATGTAGAGGAGGGTTAGATAAATATTATAAAAAGGAAAGTATTGATTTAGCCCATTGTAGTTTTTTAATGCATAAAGTAAAAACTACAAACATTGAATATAATGACAAACACAGCAACTTTGTGTCCATCAACAAACTGATTGCCAGGATTTATTCTTGTTTAAGCTGAGTTTTGTGTTTATTTAGTTTAATTTGCAATTCTTTTTTACATAATTGGAGGACTACTAGGAGAACTGCATACTTTCATCATTTATTACATTTTACTGCTCCTCTTTATCATTTTACTGCTTGCACAAAGTGATGCCGAGATGCCGAGGGCCACACTTGTAGCCCGCCATATCTCTCATATAACTCAGTTGCCCTCCACTGGTATGTAAAATCAATAATAGAATTGAAAAGCTCAGAATTGAAAAGCTGTAGGATTGCTGTGATGAAAACAGATGCAATTTGTTGTGGAAATCAGTAACTATTTCTGAAACCCATTATTTGTCAATACAGTTAGTAGCTGCATCAACTAATGCAAGTTTAAACTCTATCCTGCAAAGAAGAAACCATACATAGATAAATCCGAAACACTGCTTTTTTTAAGCCCCCCATAGACAGGCCGATTCCCTGCCATAGTTGCAGCCGACCAACTGGCGTGCTCACTCCCGCCGAGCACATTAAGGTTGGTAGGCCGCAACTATAAGGGAGCCCACCTTGAGTTTGTTAGAAAAAAAGCCGGCAGGTCGGATCGCACAAGGATCCGTCCTGCTGGTTCTTTTTCTGAACGATCCTGCTGCAGGCTGTTAACTGCTACTGCTAACTGCTAACACTGTTAGTGGAACACACAGGATTCCTGTCCTCTCTGTAGCCGACTCCTTACAGTGTGGTGACGTCACCACGCTGTGAGGAGTCTGCTAAAAGTCGGCCATAGATCAGGACATCTATGGCCGGCTTTAGGATTGTAGAATGCTGGGCCTGCAATTTTTTTTGTCTATGTCCCCTTTTGGGATAACTTAATGTCTCTTTCTGTGCTTATCTAACAGGATCATTTATGCAAAAATAAATTACAAGCAGGGAAGAAAAAAAAATCAGTTATCAATATATTTCACTTAAATCTCTAGAGAAACCTTCCTATGACATTGCCTTATGTAAGTTATAATTAAAGACATTGCAGCAGTTTTTTGGAAAGTTATAAAGCAAGTCTCTTACCATCTACCATATGTGATGGTCATTTCCCCATCATTGATGTCAAGCTGTATTCCAAGAGGGATGTCAATGTGTTCCTGGGGCATATTAGAGGCAATGGCAGCCAGTTCCCACTTCCCGGCAATCTGAGGGTCAGAGAAACCATAAACTCTGAGCTGCATACAATGTTGGCTGAATGTGACATTGCAGAGAAGAATTATAATAATTCAAAGCATCTAAGAGCAATCATGGAGACCATGGTTAAACAACTTCTGCACTTTGCCTTTCTACGGATGTTTGCTAAAATAAAGTCCAGTCCCTCCTACTCTCTATCCATAAGCAGGGTGACTGGGCTTGTAGTTTTCAGCAGGAAGTCTGTAGGGAAAGGACATGCTGAGCTTTACTTATAGCTCTTCTCTCTGTTTAGGCTACAGAGGGTGCACATTATTCAGATTTATATCCTTTGTGCCTTAGAAGAAATATATTTATATTTATATATATTTATATAAAGTTTTTTGGGCACAGAGTTTAATCTTAACTGACCTTGCTTTTGTTTTTACTTACTTAATGCTGATTTCTGGTAAAATGAGAAATCTTTTTGAAAAAAACTGTTCTATACTGTTGTCATTTTGTATTTGACAGGCTTATAAACTGCATCATGGGGGCAACAAGAGGTTCCATTACACCAGGCCAGAGCAGGCAGGGACTTGTTAAAGGATGGAAAGGCAAATAATATATGGTAAGTTAGACTTGACCCTTGCATCAATGTTTAACAGAAATGGCTCCACTGCAATGGTAAGTAAAGGTGGCCATACACGGTTCGATTTTTCCAATCGATCGACTTAAATATGAGATTGGTTTAAGCCACTTTAAAATCAGCTTCTATTTAGCTGAATCAATTGACCAAATGTGATCAAAATTGAAGATAAAAACTATTGAAAAGTGCTTAGACATGCTGGTAAATGTCAGTTGATCGTTCAAGTATCTGACGTTTTTTCGTGATATTTCAATCTGTTTGTATCCGACTGTACTGTGGAGCAGACGTACAAGGAAAGGAATCGATCAGCTGGCAATAGATCACATTATGTGTTCCAAAACAATCCGTTTAAAACTATTGTTTTTCAAATTATCATTTTGTAAGAACGGAAATTGTAACTGAAAATCGAGCCGTGTATGCCTAGCTTAAGACTTTAAAGCTAAATTTGATTGGCAGTTATTTGTTTTTTTAGAATGGCTTATATATCAAAATAATATATCACAAAAAAGTGATATATTGGGTAGGATACCCCAATCTCCGCTGCAGTGGTCACCTTATTCCAAGCCCCTGCTTGCACAGAAGGCACAATGTGGCTTGCCCCCAAGAATTAAGCATCCCACCTTAGATTAGGGAAACTGATGATACCCCTTCTCTCATTTTTTTTATGTTCGTTGTGTAGCACCCCTCTGGGGAGCTAGTGATAAGTGAGGTAAGGGTTAACATGGTTTTCTTTGGCAGGTGCAGCTTGTTCATTTTCCAGAATTTTGGCGGGAAATGTATCAAGTCTGTTCTGCCTGGAGATGACCTTTAAACTAGACAACAACAACACCTGCTCATCTTACTTTGAGGGAACTTAGTCATCCCTCTGGAATGTTGGGTGTTGTCAAAGGATAAAAAAGGTTCAGCTCTCTCAGGTCTGGGTTCAGTGTGACCCACGGGGATCCCCCTTCTGGGGCCCTGCTGATCTGAAGTGCTCCTGTGTTCCTGCATTCTCCTGTGAGCCAGAGATACCTTTCTGAGGCCTCTGTGACTCCTAGGGTAGAGACTTTGTCAAGTCTGCCCTGAGCAAAGAGCTGAACCTCTTCTTTCAATTGGGACGCACTACAAGGCCCAGAAAGCCTTCTGCCTTCTGAGAGCTGTGGACTGAGGTGTGCTGGAGGATTGATTCTGGAGGCCTGTCTGCCTGGGGTTCGAGGACTGCCAGGGGAAGGTAAGAGATCAAGGCACAAGTGTCCAGCTAAGTCAGGATCAAGGTTCAAGAGAGAAAAGTGTCCAGAGAAGGGTAAAGAGAGAAGTGTATTCAGAGAAGTGTGATCAGAGAAGTGTATTCATAGAGGTGGCCTGCTATCAGTCCGGTTACTACTTTGGTCAAGCCATACCTGCTCCCTCACCCTCTCTCCCTTAGAAGACTTGCCAAGGTTTAAATAAAGTTTTCAAAGCATCTACACCTTGTCTCAAAGAACTCTCATTTGCTGCTGCCCAGACCCAACATCATTCTTCAGCAGGACCTAAGGGTCTCATTGCTACACGTGGGGGCTCGAGTCCGGGATTTGGGCAGCGGCGGACCCCTGAGACAGAAACAAGAGCCAGTGGAGGAGATCCTGCCATCAAGCTGGGAAGACATTGGAAAAGGTTCCAGCAAGGCAGGAGTCAACTCCGAGAAGTTCACAGAGCGGACAGCTGAGGGGCGGATCCAAAGTCTGGGCACGAAGTTATGGAAAAGAGGAGGGGAAGAAACACACTCACCTCGTTTTTCCCTTCAGAGAGCTAATACATCCAACGGGAAGATGTCGTCTCTGGGAAACTTCAGCCGCCTCAGCATGTCCGGTGGAGCCGAGATGTCCAGCAGCCTGCCGCCATCCATACTGAGGGTGGACCTGATCTCCGGTCTAGCCAAGGCAAGACCCTGTCAGCCGACAGGGGTGAAAATTGACCCTCCACGGCGTCCGTACATCGCCTGAGGTAAAGGGAGGAGGCGAGCAACGTCCTTAGACAGCGCGCCTATAGTGAGTTTGAGCAGCCTTCTTATCTGCGCCAATCTAATGCTGATCAAGACACCGGATCTCGTGGAGACCAGTGAGAGTTGGGAGCCCGATGCTGAATGGGTTCATCTACGTGCCAGTTATACGCTGGTGGAGCCTGCAGACCAACTCTGTCCTACTTGGGAGTCAGAGTATTGATGAAGCCAACCTGAACACAGCCGGGAGAGGTAAGAGCACTATGTGCTACCAATTTGCCTTCCTTCTATGCCTTACCTCTGTCCCCAGCTGTCGGCATTTTTGAGCGCTTTTTAGTTTGCTCTATATTTCTCAGCACAGCTGGAACGTTTTTTAGTGCCATTCTAATTAAAGGGCGTTTTTTAGTTTGCTCCCACGTTGTGTTTTTTTTTTGTATGCGGGTTAACAGACTCCCCAAGGACTGAGCTGTCCCAAACCTATTTTTTTTTCTGCTAAGCTGGATCCTTTCGGCCGGGAGAAAGGTGAAGACTTGCCTGCAGAACACTGGACTCAGATTCCTTAGAGGAATCATCCATTCATTCTCTCCTCCCTTCTCTTTTTCTTCTCCCTCTTTTAAAGAGAGAAGGGCCTGGACTAGTGTGCTGGGGAATGTGTGATGATAATTGCGTTTATGGCTGCTATTTACATAGAGTTTAAAATGTGGTTATAGAAATGGTGTTCAGGTCTGGTATTGTGATAAGTTGTGCCCACTGTTACAATGCAGCACTCTGACCACATAGGATGTTAGAAGTAATAACATGTGAGGTAAATAACTGTGATGTTATTGTGTATTGTGGTTGCTGAGGTACAGGATCTCTGTGTTATCCACTGATGGCTCTTCACTTCAGTGTGGTGGTACAGATTTCTGTGGTAGGCCTTGGGATTGTTTAGATTAAGTTGTGTACTTAATGGTAATATGTGCAGGATTTCTGTGTCCGCTCACCTAGGGTTCTATGGTGATGCAGATACAGACGTCCAGGTGATATAGGGTACAGTGTGTCCTGATGGCATGAGTGTGTACACACGCTTCATCCCATGGAGGATGTGCTGCTACTCTGGTATAGAGAATAGGACGGGAGGTTTCTTATGTCTCTTTAAAATGTGTATGGTCAGGAATTTGGTGCTGTTGGCTGGAATATGTTTACAGTGGAACAGAACCACTCCTGATCATTATAGGATACAGGTATCACATAATATAAACTGTATTCGTAATATTATAAGGATCTATAGTATATATTTCAAGATAAAGATGTAGTTGCCATTACTGAAATAAAGATAAGATATAGTATTTATAGAAGTAACGTATCTATGCAGGGTAATAAAGAAGGTATCTTTTTCCCTTACTGGTCAATAGCATTGATGGTCCATGCTGTCCTTTACTGTGGTATTAAAACTTAGTAAGGTTATGGAACTGAATAATATTTTACTAAGTGTGTCAATGCTAGGGGTAATGTGCCCACTAACTACCTCTGAATTGATTTCAAATGAGTACTGCTCAAATATTCAGTAATATTGTTTGTAACTGTTTGCTAAGGTAATTGCCCACCCTTGTAACTTTATTGCTAGGGTGTGTCCTACAGATATATTTTCTTATACATGTGTATGGTTTACAAGAGTTTCATTGTACACTATGTTTCTATTTTTCATATTTTCCCCCATTATAAGATTGTATTTTTTCCCTTCCCCCATCCCACTTGTACAGCAGGTATGGCGTTTTTTCTCCAGCCGGTGAGGATACCGTCTTTTTCAAAGTAGGGGGGATGTGTAGCACCCCTCTGGGGAGCTAGTGATAAGTGAGGTAAGGGTTAACTTGGTTTTCTTTGGCAGGGGCAGCTTGTTCATTTTCCCTCCAGAATTTTGGCGGGAAATGTATCAAGTCTGTTCTGCCTGGAGATGACCTTTAAACTAGACAACAACTGCTCATCTTACTTTGCAACATTTTGAAGGGAACTTAGTCATCCCTCTGGAATGTTGGGTGTTGTCAAAGGGTATAAAAAGGTTCAGGTCTCTCAGATCTGGGTTCAGTGTGACCCAGGGATCCCCCTCCTGGGGCCCTGCTGGTCTGAAGTGTTCCTGTGTTCCTGCATTCTCCTGTGAGCCAGATATACCTGATATACCTTCTGAGGCCTCTGTGACTACTAGGGTAGAGACTTTGTCAAGTCTGCCCTGAGCAAAGAGCTGAACCTCTTCTTTCAATTGGGATGCACTGCCTTCTGAGAGCTGCGGACTGAGATGTGCTGGAGGATTGATTGTGGAGGCCTGTCTGCCTGGGGTTCGAGGACTGCCAGGGAAAAGTTAGTGGGCAAGGCAAAGCGTCCAGCTAAGTCAGGATCAAGGTTCAAGAGAGAAAAGTGTTCAGAGAAGGGTAAAGAAAGAAGTGTATTCAGAGAAGTGTGATCAGAGAAGTGTATTCATAGAGGTGGCCTGCTATCAGTCCGGTTACTACTTTGGTCAAGCCATACCTGCTCCCTCACCCTCTCTCCTTTAGAAGATTTGTCAAGGTTCAAATAAAGTTTTCAAAGCATCTACACCTTGTCTCAAAGAACTCTCATTTGCCGCTGCCCAGACCCAACATCATTCTTCAGCAGGACCTAAGGGTCTCATTGCTACAATTATCAATTATCATGTATGAGTGCTTGCATTACTATTAATTTTACATAAAGGACTGACCTACCTTGTTTACATCTAGATTTGTAACTTCATCAGGCAAATCTGAGCATGAAGTAGCTTAAAAATAAATAAATAAATACATTAAAAAAAATGTTTCTTTACATAAACACATCTCTTTTACCATATTAAAACTAAACATTGAACCATTGAAACATTGAACATTGACATGGGTTTTAGGGCTTGTGTCCACTGCTGCTTTTCTTTTAAAGAGACGCAAAGAGGACGCTTCCCATTCTGATGAATTGGACAGTGTCCACTCTGCGTATTCTGACCGGCACGCCTGCGGTTTTGTTTTGAAGCTGCAGGCTGCTGCATCTTCATAGCATCATTTCTATTGAAGATCAATGGACGTGTCCCAAGACACGGAAAAACAGCGCCGATGCTGTTCCAGCTATGTTTTACCACGTCTCTCCTCTGCTGCATCAATAGGATGTGCTCCTGCCATGGGCAACTGTCCACAAGCCCTAGGGAATCCAACCATCAAATGTGCACATCTGCAGTGGACACATGGCCTTATTGTTGTTCTCTTCAATTCAGGGGCTGAAGTATTTTACTGGAGCAGCAGGTTAGACTTTCCATTGAGTGCTGCTAAAATCCTTAATTCGATCCAAATGATCCATACTTTTTTAATAAAAACAACTGTGTAGTACTGCCATTGTCAGCAGCGGTAGTGGAAGGAAAAATGTCTAGTGTTGAGCTATTCGAGAATTCGCAAATTTAGCGAATATGGCAACGGATATTCGGAATTTTGAATATTCGCATTGGGATGCTTATGGGCATGGATTGCGAATATATATTTGCAATGCGAAAATAGCACATGTGACCATTTATTTTAAAGGCGATTATAATGCACGAATATTTGCAAATATAGAATAGAATATTAGTAGAAGTATTCGCGAAATATCGCAAATTCGAATATTGCCTATGCCGCTCATCACTAATAATGTCATTAAGAAATTATTAACTAAAGTTTTGTTCACAAATCACACTAGAATGTTTATAATTTTTGTTGCACTTACACAAATGTCTCCTCAATACTATGCCATTGTATTCCCGACACTGTGCATACTGTACAAATTTTGTTATGTCATCTACAGGAGGGATCTGGTCTGCACGGCCTGTAATATGAAATGAAAGGAGAGATTTATGTCATCGTGACAAACGTAACTTTTAAATAACGTAAGGGGAGCATGGGGCCTCTAGACAGCTACAGGACAGATACATACAGTTCAGGAACAATTTTCCTGGGTGGAGTTCAGGGGAGAACATGATACAGTTGGGGCTCACCCTGTAGACGGGAGACCTAGTGCCTTGAGGAGTGTCTGCAAAGGGAAGAGATCAAAGTTTTAAATATGGGGTAAGACAACCACGGTGATAACAAAAACATAATATTGTTTCATATACAATGGTTCAGCCTCAGCATTGATTTTAACTATACAGTCATCTTCATAAACTGAGGAATTGTAATCTTTGTTTAAAGCTGACCTAACTCATCAGCAACTTGTACGTATGTACCTTGTAGGTTTTATATCAATCTCACTGTGTCCCTCTAGTTTACCTTACCAGCATTAAGCCCAGACGTGGGCAAACTAAGGCCTGGGAGAAAAAAACAGCCCTTTAGTCCTTTAATTTGGCCAATGAAGCCTGTATTAACACTTAAAACTGAAAACACCTCTATTAACTCTACTAACACATGGAAATGGCATGAGAATGGCCACCAGGACAAATACTAGAGATAGAGCCTAGGAAGAGTGACAGTGTAATACTTCCTGTGATGAAAGCTTCTGCCATAGTTCTATATAAACACCTGACCCCTCATTCCAGAGACTAGAAATTTTGTAGTGAATAGAATAAATAAGGGAGATAAACTTTGCTAAATAAATTATCGGGATGTCACAGTTATAAAGTGGCCACTGCACAGCAAACACTTTTGTTATTGAATAATTTATAAGGGTTACCTTTGTATAACACGTGTCCTGTACTCTCCTCTACCTCAATATCAGTCTTCTCCAGCAAGTAGAGGATTCCAGGGCTAATAGGAAACACAAAATATATTCTTGTGTGCTTTAATAAAATATAAGTTGCACCAAAGGTTGAAATCTTATTGGTTGCCACATACAACTGTTGGGTGCCAGCAGTAATACAATATTGTCAAGCCAGAAAATTATGATATTTACAGTAAACTGTGGTTCGCTTGTATTTAAAAAATATTATTATTTTATATTATTTTATTTATTTTATATAGACTTATTATTAGTGATGGCCGAACTGTCTGCCGCGAACACCGCCAGCTAGAAGAAGTCTAGGCATGGAAAGGTCTGGCCGGGGGAAGAATTATTTTCACTAGAGAACGGGTAGAGACACCCGATCTCTAGTGCTATACCAGGCACGGGTAAGGAACAAGGAACTGTGCATTCCATATACCGGAAGTGATGTCGCAGCATCATTTCCAGTATAGTTCAGATTCAAATTCCCTGCTAACAGGTGGCGAACTTAAAGTTCTCCGCAAACTGGCAGACGTCGGACTGTTTTAAAAGTGCGATCCGCCTGTTCGCGGACAGACACGGCCCATGTTCGTCCATTACTACTTGTTATTGACAATATTTTTACAGCTTGAAAACCTTGCTTCCGACATGTTCAGCCTCATGACCAGAGGCCTCCCTCAATTGAAAACATGCACTATATAAGAATATGGTGTGAATTATAAATCATTTATACGCCATAAACAGATTTAATCTAAACCTGCTTGGAAAAAGAAATCATCTTCTCTGAATTGCTGACCCTTTGAAAAGAAATTTCTATAAATACATTCAATTCATTTGTATTGCAATAGTCTATGTACTTTATTATTCCCACTATTACCACAAAGCAATTAACCAGTTAAAGTAAAGGATTCATATTTGTTATTGCATTTCCAAGGAGAACTATCAGATGGGGCCCTGGAGTATTGGAAATGATTAAATCAGTGGAAACGTGACAGTCCATAATATACTAATATGTACCATATTTTTTGCATCAAAAGACGTACCCCATAGTTTTGGAGAGAAAAGTAGAAAAAAATAAGGAGTCAGAGGAACAGTCATTCACATATAAGTGACTAGTGATGGCCGAACTGTCCCCAAGGTGGACACATGGTGTTTGATCCGCCCCCGTTCGCTGGCTAGAAGAAGTTTATCATTCTTCCGCCAGTCAGGTCAGGTGCAGAAAGAGACTAATTTTTTCACTAGAGACCCCAGTCTCTAGCGAGAAACAGACTTTTAGAACTGGAAAAAAAATAAGGTAATTGTCCCCTCTACTTGCTCTTGCCTGCCCAAACACCAAAACCTTCCCCACCAGCAAGATCAAGCAAATGTATACAGCATCAATAGCATTCTTATTATTGCAGCCTCCCCCCTCCTGTTCCTTTTGCCTATTCACAAAGAGGATGAAAGTGTTTCCAACCCCTAGGCACATCTCTGCTCATAGCAGGTTCCCAGTTGGGAAGAGGTGTTCCTGCTCATTGTTATGCGTTATACAGTTCTGGTCATCTTTGTACTTACTGGATGGAGGTGTGAGACAAGTGAACTTGATCATCTGCAATACTAATTTCAGTGATGCCGTACAGAGCAGAAGCATCTTCCACGGCTGTTTCTGCCTTCTCATGGGCAGAGACTGTTAATATCCATTTACCTACAGACTAAAAAGAGTGTACAATAAATGTATGTCTTTCTTTGTATACAAATAGATTTGTGCATGTTTCCTATGCTAAATTTAATGATCAGGTGTTTAGGTAAACCTTGGGATTTCCTGTTCTTAGCTTGAAAGATTATAAGTAACGCACATGTAAAGACAGGTACACTCTTATATAACACATTTATAATTATAGGTATCAGGAATAGACTTTTCTCATGAAATTCTGCGATATGATTTTGATTTTCCTGATATTTGGAATTTCAATGTAAAAAAAGTCATTATAATATTTAATAAAACAAATAAATTAATTAATTTAATAGTTAGAATGGTTTATTAAATCATATCCCCTTTTCATGTCTATGGCCAGGAACTAGTGATTTCAACATTAGTGTTGAGCTTGAATATTCGAATTGCGAATATTGGCTATTCAAGAATTTGCAAATTTTGCGAATAAGGTAGCGGATATTTGCAATTTCGAATTTTAGCGATATTCGCGCCATTGGAATGCTTATGGGCATGGATTGTGAATATATATTCACAATGCGAAAATAAATAGCACATGTGACCTTTCATTTTGAAGGTAATTGCGAGGTGATTATAATTGCAAATCTAGTTTGCGCAATTGCGAATATTCGCGAATATAGAATCGAATATTATTAGAATTATTCACGAAATATCATGAATTCGAATATTGCCGATGACGCTCATCACTATTCAACATCATGGTCTCCATTAATTTGCATTAAATTGCAAAGCACAGTGATTTTGGTAATGATTCCATGTTCAGGGGCTTTGCAATTCATGGAAACCATAATTTTGCCACTTGAATAGTGTGCTTTAGGGGGATGGAAATTTATAGACACTGAACTGAAATAAGTACAAAACAGCTTTCCGGACCTACAACACCTATACACATAAAATAACATTAGTATGTAAGAATTAAAATATTGTTCATAGGTGGAGTGGGTGGGTGGAATATACATCATTTAGTTCAGTTGTTCCGAAACGTCCCCCCCCTTTTCTAGATAGGAACATTATCGAGCCCCCCCCCCCCATCAAACCTTCAGATTGAGGGGCATTTCACACTAGCTGTGTTTGCGTTGCAGTATTGTGTGCTAGTACTAGGGTGTAATAGCCCTCTAACAGAAATATTCATAATTCACATAGAACACACATAGTACACTTATTTGGTATAGACATGAACTGTCTAATTATCTGTAAACCATTTTTCACTTTATTTTCTGTTTTTTTTTTTACTGTTATACTATCATTGTTTGCAGATGCTGGACCTCGAAGGTTGGAGTTAAAGACCAATGTTCTAGATACTTCAACAATGAGATCCTCCTAGCATAGTTCTTATCCACTTTGGATTCTTAGGAGGTCCTGCCTCCTTTATGTATTATATTCAAGTCTATGAAAGACAGAGTATCATCTCAAACATCTAATAAAGTACTCCTGTTTAGATGAACTGAGATTTTAAACATCTATGATGTTTGAGTTCCAGTGCATTCTATAATGTCAAAATGATACTTACTTCTCGAAAGTTAATAGGGACCATCTGCTCCAGCTTATTAGAACAATTTTCAGCTAAAAATCAGAGAACAACATCTATGAATAAGTAAGATTATTACATACAACAAAAACCCCACCCCATTTGATTAAACTTTTTGCCTAATATTCCCAATAAATTCATAAATTCAAGAATTCATAATCTCCAGTCATTATTACCACAAATCGGCACTTGTACATGTGCACATTGTGAATGCAATGCATGGTACTTTTCACAGATTACCTTCATTGTGCAAATCAGGACTTGTACATGTGCACAATGTGAATAGTGTTGAGCGCGAATATTTGAATCACAAATTTTTTTTTGCCAATATGTGCACTTTGAGAATTCGTATATAGTGATCTCGTATATAGTGCTATATCTTTAAAATCTTGAAAACTTGAGATTCTGGGGAAAGAACCATGACTTGCGTTAGCAAAATTCGCATGTAAAAGTGCAGATTTTTGCAATGAATTACTTCTATGATTGTTATCTAATGTGGTGATTACACTGCATATGCTATTTTACATTCTGCCACTAGATGTCACCGTGACAACACACTTTGCGAGGACAAAATAGGGAAATGTCGCAAACTTCAATATTGTCTCAAAAAGGCCGATATTCGAGATAACAATTTGTGATTAGAATATTCAACACTACACAGAAGATTCAACAATCAACACTGCATATCAGTCAGTAAAGTTCACCCACTCTTTGGAGTAAAGGGGACAGGGAGATGGCAAATCAGCACTTATTTAGGCTCACTCCCTTTCCCCTATTTCAGATGTTATGTAGTTCCAACACACACTTTCTTGTCCTACATACAGTGGGTGAACATTGTCCTCCATGGCCAGTATAATACCAGGATTACAAATTAAGGGGAAAAAGCACAAGTACAGAAAAGCTACCAGGTAATTGGATCTGACTTCACATTTACATACACTGTTATTGGGTTGTTGGACAGCATCAACTTTTTTCACTCTATTTGCCCCGCAAACCTTCCTGAAACTTTCCCAACCATCCTACCACTAATAGGAAAGACCCATATCTGCTAAAAAAAAGGCCTGCTAGGTCCTAGTAATCTAGTATGGTGAAATGTTGTGTGTCCCAGGGGATGATGCTTGTAATGCGTAGACCCCCATGCTGCTTGACCCTGTGGAAACATGTTCAGCTATCATTAGATTAGAGGTTTAAAACTCAGGCAAGGAGCTAAATTAGGTGATTATATTTGGCCAGTGTGATTTTTTTTTCTTACAAAAGTAAAGAAATTAAAGGGCACAGCTGTATATTTTATTTCACAACTGATGTCACATTTACAATATTATGCTTTGCTGGCTCTAGATTTAATGTTTAAGTTAAACTGAAGTTCCATATAAGACGGTTCTTCCTAAATTCCCCTCCCTCCTAAATTACCACAATTTACAAATACAGGATTTATTGAAATCTGGATTTGGCCGGTGTTCTGAGATATTTTCCTATTCTTACAACTGCGCATGCACAGAAAGCACCAAGTTTTTTGGAATTTCAGGGTTAATTTTACGGATTTAGGGTGTCAAGTTTAGGGGTTGGGGGAGAGGTTAAGGTTAGGGGATTTGAGAGGTAAGATTAACTTGAACCCCCCAATCCCTAAAGTTTATCCCTACAGTATTTTATTTCACAACTGATGTCACATTTACAATATCATGCTTTGCTGGCTCTAGATTCAATGTTTAAGTTAAACTGAAGTTCCATATAAGATGGTTCTTCATTATCTTCAATTGTAGAAAATGTTTCAATAAATATTTAAGTTGGCCCACAACTTTGTCCATGTTTTTATTTTGGCCCATGTGTTTGCCACCCCTTATTTAGGGGGAAGTAAGAGTCACCTGCTTAGCTCATTCTTGTAACAACAGTGTAAATACATCATAAGGATCCTGCCAAATATACAACAGATGGTGCCGATCCACATACCCACCTACCGGACCGGCTGTTCTCATGTAGTTCTGTCGATTTGCTGGATGGAGGTTGGTGTACTGCACTACGTTCACCCCTGCATGGGCGGATCGGCTCAACGCCATGTGACCAGAGGATTCGCCGGCCAGGTTATGTGTATGTGCTCCATCAGGACCCCTGCCAAGCACTGCGCTTCATACAGGGGATCCCGAAGGATCACACAACGCAGATGAGACATAGTCTAAGGGTTAGAGAGCCTACTTTATGCCAACACATGTATACCTCACTTACCATCATCTATCTCTGTGCTTCCCGGTACAAAGTAATTATATTGTGTTTCAAAGCACAACGCCTGGGCCTTAAATTTGTTGATGACATATTGCTTTACTGTTGGATTCCTAGCTGGAAGACAAAAAGGAATGTAAATGTAGGAATGAAATTTGCATGAGTTTTACATTTTCTGTACACAATGATGGTGTCCAAGGACGTCTGCGTTCTCACAATGTGGCACTTAAACACATATGCTGCATTTGATCTGGAAATGTATTTAAAAAGAGCAGACTGTATCCAGAAAAACACAATAAATAGCAGGTCAATAGCAACTTCAGAACTAATCTGCACTGCAGTAAGGTGCACAATTTGGTGCATTATATTCACCGCAATTGCTAAAAAAAGTACAGTCAGATCCATAAATATTGAGACATCAACACAATTCTAACATTTTTGGCTCTATACACCACCACAATGGATTTATAATGAAACAAACACTGCAGACTGCCCACTTTTATTTTAGGGTATTTACATCCAAATCAGGTGAACTGTGTAGGAATTACAACAGTTTACATATGTGCCTACAACCTGTTAAGGGACAAAACTTTCCCCTTTTAATACTTGGTTGCAAATCCTTTGCAGTCAATTACAGCCTGAAATCTGGAACACATAGACATCATCAGACGCTGGGTTTCATCCCTGGTGATGCTTTGCCAGGCCTCTACTCCAACTGTCTTCAGTTCCTTCTTGTTCTTGGGGCATTTCCCTTTAGTTTTGTCTTCAGCAAGTGAAATGCATGCTCAATCGGATTTAGGTCAGGTGATTAACTTGGTCATTACGTAACATTCCACTTCTATCCCATCAAAAACTCTTTGGTTGCTTTTGCAGTATGCTTTGGATGATTGTCCATCTGCACTGTGAAGCACCGTCCAATAAGTTCTGAAGCATTGGGCTGAATATAAGCAGATAAAATTGCATGAAACATTTCAGAATTCATCCTATTAAGCACTGGTGCGCTCACAAGTCTGCGAAAACCTGGGTTAGTCTTGAGTCGCATCGCTCACCAGTACCGTTGTCTGGTTTGGTGTGGTTACATTCGGCGACTCCTCCACGAGTATTTGCCTCCCATCCCTTGATCTGTGCTACTCTTAAAGTATTCCATGTTACTCTAAAACGCTCAGCCCTTACTTCATCTCCAAGTCCATTCTCCCCTATATGTGGTAATCCATAGTTCCCCCCGGGGAACTCTTGGGAGTTTCAGAAAATATGGAAGGACCCCTTTCAACTGAGAATGTGACTTTTTCGCCAATGACAGCTTTGTTCAGTGCTCGGACCTGAAAGATTTATCCCGTTCCGGTTTGATACCCTGGTGGTTATATTTTCAATTAAGACACTGGTTTGATCGCACACCACAGAAGGTAGAGTAGGGACCTTTCTAGTTTTGAGTCCATCTGTCTGGACAAACGCCAGACCAGACATCTTGTCTCAATTTTGTATGCTTGAACCCGCTTTACATCCCAGAACTGCCATTCTCCAAGCTCCCCATCATCACCAATACCTTTATTCACATTTCCACTTATTCCTCACACTTAAACACTCCCTTCCTCACCTTTTATGGCCGCCAATAAATAATCACACTTCCGGTGGGTTCCCCTTCCCCCACTGCTCTTTACAGATTTATAAATAATACTTTTAC
Source organism: Ptychadena robeensis (assembly GCA_036250615.1). Classification (NCBI taxonomy): domain Eukaryota; kingdom Metazoa; phylum Chordata; class Amphibia; order Anura; family Ptychadenidae; genus Ptychadena; species Ptychadena robeensis. The sequence goes on along the minus strand of CM070040.1, from coordinate 24,588,175 downwards.
TAACTAACCCATTGGTTCGACCCCTGGTGCACAGGTCCTGCTGTCTGCCCGGCCGCCTTTCTTTGGCCCCTCGTTCTGAGCCCAGGATAGCCCTGTTGGGGGCTTCTGGCTGTTGTGCTCCACCAATTTGGCGCTCTATATACATCTACAAGTG
>CM070040.1:24569656-24587921 GCA_036250615.1 Ptychadena robeensis | reverse complement strand
ATATATATTTATATTTGGGATGTCGGCCGCATACTTAGGAAAATGCAAATTTTTGTACATTCTCCAAGCTCGGTGGGAACAGGATATTGGAGTCCAGATCCCGTCTACCCAGTGGGAATCTGGTTGTCGGCCCACAAAAGCTCTTTTAGTGTGCGGCAACAGGAGACTAACCATAAATTACTATCCTATTGGTATCGCACTCCAGCCCTCTTACATAAACTCTTTCCGACAACCCCCTCCACATGTTGGAGGTGTAACGACCCCTCCTGTACGCTCCTGCATGTTTTTTGGACCTGTAGACATATCGCTGGTTTCTGGCGGGATATTCACAAGTGGATGTCACATATTCTCGGAAAGGACCTTCCATTTACCCCCGCATTGTTCCTTCTACATTGTCGGGAACAGCAGGTTACTCTGAAGTTTAAGTCGCTAGAGCGGCATATGATTAATGCAGCCAGAACTCTAATCCCCCGCAAATGGGCTACTCCCTCACCCCCCACATTGGGAGAATGGGTTAGACAATTGCAGTTTGTGCACGAAATGGAACAATTGCTTTGTAGTAAAAAGGTTTGGTTGAAAGTCTTCAATAAAATGTGGTTGTGTTGGCACCTTTTTGAAGATTCGATGGAATTCCAACAGCTCAAGCTACTTTGATACATTATTGTACCTGCGTTTTCCTGTATAGGCGCTATGTTTATCTGTAATACTCATGACTTTCTTTGATTTGTAATCCCAGGATTTGGGCTGTCCCCCCTTTGGCCTTTATGGTTCATTCACTCCCATTGCCTTTTCTCACTATTTCACTGTATTATGTATTTCATGTACGTTCGTTTGCCGATCAGGGTCCTCTCAACCGCAGGGGAGCCGGCATCGGGGAGACCCGATGCCTCCTTGGAAAGCTGCAGCGATTGTCTTCATCGCTGCAGCATTTCCGGGGTTTCGGCACCGCCCCGATCGCGTCACGGTGACACGGAAGGGGGCGGGGGGGGGCATAGACCTCCATGTTAATGGAGGAGCGCTGGCTTTCCCACTCACGCAGCTGGTGTCAATTATGACATTGGCTGCGTGAAGAGCCCCGGAGGGAGGGAGAGACTGACAGGCAGTGTACTTTGTACACTGGCTCGATTGCCCTTATCGCGCCGTTTATAACGGGCAGTGCGCTAGGGAGGTTAATGACCATCAAGTGATTATCCTATTGAACAAAACAATATGACACAGCTGGTGGGACTGGTGCTTTATTATTTGCGCTTCTGGGACATTGGTACCTGATTACCCTATTTTGTCAACTTAAATGTCTAAGAATAAGGGAAAAATACATCACTTCCAGTATCGGGAAGCTTCACTTCCATTTGGTTGTCAGCTGATTTTAGGAGGGAAAGGGCGTTACCCTTCCTGCTAATGTCCCAACCCGCACATTATCAGCAAAAGCGGGGTGAGAACTTACAAGAGAGTGTAACACCCCTCCCTCCTAAATTACCACAATTAAAAAATACGGGATTTCTTGAAATCTGGATTTTGCCGGTGTTCTAAGATATTTTCCTACCCACGATATTATTCATATTATTACAACTGCACCTGCACAGAAAGCACCAAGTTTTTTGGAATTAGGGTTAATTTTACGAATCAGGGTTAACTTTACGAATTTAGGGTGTCAAGGTTAGGGGTTTGGGGGGGGGGGGGTAAGGTTAGGGGATTTGAAAGGTTTGATTAACTTGAGCCCACAGATCACTAAAGTTTATCCCTACAGTCAAGCACCACTCGCCCTAACCCTAACATTAACCCCCCCCAACCACTACCTTGACAGCCGAAATGTGTAAGATTAACCCTAAATTTGTTAGAAAAACAAGGGCTTTCTGCACATGCACAGTTGTGAGAAAAGGAAAATATTACAGGTAGGAAAATATCTCAGAACACTGAGAAAGTCACATAAAAACGTGACTTTCCCGACCAAAACCGGATAGTTGACAGGTGTGGATATATCAATTGGGTTGGGTTTTGTTTTATTATATAAATAAAACACTTCTCATCATTTGGTTGCATTGCTATGAACCAAAACATAGTAATCTTAAGGTCCCCATACACGGGTCCGATTCCCAAGGGATTCCGGGACGATCGATTCCGGGCGCGTGCACGCTAATCGATCGTCCCGGAATCGCTTGAAGCCCACCTTGCCCGATCGATTACGTCCGATCGATCGGGGGCCCAGAATCGGATCTGCCAGAGAACCAACATGTGGGTCTTTCTGATCCGATTCAGCACACATCAGGGGGAGTTGCCATGTGTGAAGTGATCGATCGGGCACGGAATCGTCCAGGAATCGGTGGCCCAAGGTGGTAGGGACAGGCTTAATTGGGCGATCGATCGGACATCCGATTCCCTCTGGCATCGCGGAATCGATCGGATGGGTGATCGATCGGCCATGGAATCGGAACATGTATGGCTAGCTTTAGGGCTCATTCATGTCTGTCTTGTTGGGATGTACTGAATAGTCCAAATGCATTCCCAACTCAAAAACAAGGTAATTCACTTGACGTCCTCTAGCTTTTAATCACACCAACATACTCATTGGTGTGAACAGAGTTGGTAATTTAGAATTTTTGTGCAATTCACCCCATCGTTAAAATAGAAAATGAATGAAGCACTGTGCAACAGGCAAATAATATGATAATGAAGCAGTGTACCACTGTGCATGGATTACAGCTTTTATTTCTATACTGGCCTATTTATTATGCACAGATGTGCAAGGTTTATGAGGTGGGTGGTGGGTGGTGGTTGCATTTGGCATCTTCTTCCTGAGTGCCCCAGGACCTTATCTTGGTACTGCTTTAACCTTTTTATATACGATGGAATTTGGGTTCATGGTGATGGGATAGAGCAATGATGCCAAACCTTTAAGAGGTCGAGTGTCCAAAATGAAACCCAAACTCCACTTATTTATCTCAAAATGCTGGCATGGCAATTTAACTTACATTACAAATACATAACTCGTACACACAAATGAGACATCTAAACACACACTCTACTTTCTTATTAGATTGAATATGAAAGGGTATGGGGCACTGTGTGCAATCTGAGGAGAGGGGAAAAGGAACTGAAAGCATTGTAAGCCAATGTGCTGCAGTTCTTTCCTCTGTGCTGCCTGACAGGTCATGTGCCCACAGAGAGGGCACCTATGCTATAGGTTCATCATCACTGGGATAGAGGATGGGACACAGGGTGATAAGAAAGAATAGTTGAGGAGTGACAGCCCAAAACATATACTCACATGCCAGGTACAATGTTCTCCCTGTCTCAGTCTGGATTGCCAGCAACAGTAAATCTTCCCTTGTCTGGAAAGCCTGAACCTCATATCCATCTAAAAATCAACATTTACTTATAAATATATATTTTAAGCACTGTTCAATGTTCTTTTGTCACAAAAGCCGTTTCAAGCTATTGGTAGCTGCTGGGACAAAACATTTTAAGTGAAAATTTTAGAAATCAATACATATCTGTACTAAAATTGTACACTTATTTGACCCACTGAAAAAACTAGGACTGTGATGTTTGTTTTACTTTGATACTTATTTACATTATTTAAACCTAAAATTGAGGGGTGCTATAAAATATTTTTTTTTTCCCGTACCTGGACGCCATCTTTGTGTAAATGTCTTCTCAAGAATGGGGGTAAGAGTTGGTCTGAGGAAAAAATAAGGACATTTAAAAAAAAAGTTATTAAATAAACACATTTTTAAAACCACATTTTTTAGATCACCCTTCCATAATTTCTATTTGTGTTCCTGTCCACCTGCAAGTTTTGCATGCTCCTGCTCTCCTTTTTGTATTCCCACAACTTCTGCTCCATTTATAATAGTATTATAAATAGCAAGGTCGCCACCGGTCAACCTATTAACAAGTTCTACTAGTAGGTTTTAGCAGCTTGCACTTTACCTCCTGGGTGTTTGCCCCGAGTTAACATGTTAGCATGTATGCCGATGCTTCCGGGTCTGCCCCCGATCGCGTCCGGTGACGCGAAGGGGGCGGGGTAGGCGGCGCCACAGACCTCCATGTAAATGTAGGTGTGTCGCCTTTTTACAGCATAACTCTTGTGTCTTCAGTGACGCCGGATTTATGCTCTTAACCTTCGGCCGGGCAGGCAATCATGGCGGAGCATGTCGTGCTCTGCCGCGATTGCCTGTGGTGCGGCTATAAAAAAACCGCACCACGTGCGCAACGCCCAGAAGGTTATTCTCAACCTACCTAATGCTGTGAGCCTTTAAACTTACAGGAAGTGACATTGTAAAGTGTGTAGGTGGGAGGGCTGCTTTTGGAACATAGATGGGGATGTAGGGATGTAGGACCTAGAGTTCTAGGTGGGCAGGCTCAGGAAGTTTGATAAGCAAGGTTCAGCAGATTGCAGATCCTTTTCCGATAGGAATTTTCACCCACCCTCCCTCCCTGATGGGTTAGACTGGGTGTTTGGGGTAATATGTGTTCTGTTTTGTTTATTTTGTCACAGCATGGCGTAAGCTCCGCAGTGCAGCAGGAGAAAATCAGACTTTGAAAGGCTTCTTGTGACGTGTCAGTTTGTGTCACAAACACTGGTGAAAATTATTTCTAAGGCGGGGCTTAAGCCCCAGTTATATTACAGTAATTAAAGAAATTCTATAAGGTACCCACCAAGCTGGTATTAAAGGGCTAGTGGCTGGTACAGTTGGTGGAAGGAACTCTGGAAAAATTGGTGGCACTGTCTGGAGAACCCCTTTTAGCTGTTTTAAAATTGTATATAGGCTGTGGCCATGTTTATATATACATTTGCACTTCAAATTATATATAAAACTTTTCCAAAGAGTATATCATGGTCTCTGTCGTTATTTGTATGAATGAGGTGTGTTTAAGGCCCAGAGACAAAATAGCTCAGTACTCCTTGGGTCATGTCTCCCCTACCATTTTCCCACCACTCTTGTGTAGATGATGTGCAGGGTGGGAAGTTAGGAGGGAGAGTAAGTAAGTAAGCCCACCCTGCTTGTGGGCATCATACATTCAGTTAACCCAGCGACCCCTCTAAAATGGTCATTTGACCCCCACGGGGTTTAGGACTAGATGGCCGAATTGTCTGCAAGGACTCCGTTCATGGGCGGGAAGAAGGTTACTATTATTATAAAGTCAAAGAAAACCGGCTTAAACGTTTTTTCCGGTTGAAGTGACGTCAGAGTTCTTCAGTTGCCAAAACAATTAGATGATATGTTGCGGATATTCTGCATAGTGGATACATCATATGCTATTTCCTAAATTTTCTGTGTATTTATACAGTGCTGGAATTGATAGTTAAAAATATTAGTATTGATTATTGAGTATTGAGTTAGCAGAAATTGCAAAGGATTGTGTTTTTTCCCCAAAAAATTGCTGATATAGCATGTCTAGCATCTTAGCAAATTAGATATTATTTGCACAAAATACTAGATGTAAACTCACTTTGTCATGACTTCCCGCAAAAAAAATCCATCTTCTTTATGGCTGATTTCCAGCTTCGCTTTATATAGCATCCTGACATCATAATGTGGATCAACAGTGCTGGTAGACTTAGCTAAGAGATGCCAGACGGTATCAGCCTATAGTAGAAAGATTGTGTAAGCAGCCCAACTCGAGAGAGAGCAGGGCAGGGTACAAACAGGTAGAACAAATGACAAAGAGAAGTTTTACACTGATATAGCTATAAACACAACATCATAATACTAGCTGGACCTAAATTGGCCGTTACAGTTTACATGTTTACATTTACAGGCTTAGGATAGCCTAACATGAGTCGATATTTCCCTTCTTAATTTTGAGATTGATCGAACAGGAATCTATTTCTATCCACCTGGTTCGATCGACCACAAGTGATCAAAATTGAACATGCTTATCGGCAGGGCTTTTTTTCTGGGGGAACGCACTGGAACGGAGTTCCGCCACCTATTTTAAGCCTGGCCCCGAAATAAGGGCACTGGCTGCAGTGCGTCGTGGGTGGCCCACCAGGGGGGCCCCCATGTGTGTTATTAAGTGGGGGGAAGGGTTGGCCTTTCAGCGCGGGTTACAGGCGCACCACGGGCGGGTGATTTTGTGCCTCCTCTCTTCCCCTCCCTCGCAATGTGCAGCGAGGGAGGGGCGGCGCCTTCCCATTGTTTATGGGCGGTGGCCCTTTGATGGGGCATCTCCTCCCCGTCCCTGCTGGAGAGATCTTTCTCTTCAGCGTGGACTGGGGGGTGGAGTTCTAGCTGTCCTGAGGGAGGGGAGGCGGCGCGCCTGCATGCGCTGACAGGTGCACTTGCCCCCGTTCCACCAATGGAGAGCTATTTATGGAGCGAACACCCAACATAAAGGGGCGGTTTTAGGGGGCAGTCCTAAGGGTGGGTAGGGGCGTTGGCAGGGGATGGGTGGTGAGTTCCACCACCTTTTCTCTGAGAAAAAAAGCCCTGCTTATCGGACATGTCAGTAGTTTCATTCGATAGCTCTACTTAATTTTTGGGGACTTAAAGCACTCTTAAAGCACATGTAAATGTTTGATTTAGATCTGATGACAATAGGTATAAATACAATATACATTTAGCAGAATTACATTTGATTAGGTTGCAACAGACATAAAACCCAGACCAAAATCAAATAGGACACAAACCTCAACTTGAATCAATGGTTTAGGCTCAGGAAATACACGGAAACATTTCTGTGCTGCACATGAAATAAATGGTTAGATGACATGTGATGTGTAAGAAGGTAATCAATGGCTGACCAATCATTGCAGAAGATGCATTTACATACCATAGTTGATAGTGATGTTGAGTTCCCTGTAATCCTCTAGCCTGTTGCACTCACCCCATTGTCTAAATTCTTCTAGCTCTTCCGCAGAAACAGAAGTGCCTTTGGCTAAGACACAATAAATGTTTATGTTAAAAAGTTTAAAAATGTTATTCTAAGCAGATAGAAAACACTAATTATTGCAGCTCTGTAATCATTCCTCAACAACCCGGCTGACGTTAGAGAGAAGAAGCATACAGGAATAGGAAGCATAAATAGCCAATCAGTGATCAGAAGCATCAAGAAAGATGTGAAAGGAGATGATCACTTCTTCTCTCTTCAATGTCTTGTCATATGTTGGTGAGGTTGACGCTATTTGAGGTCAATGGATGTGGTTTGAATTATGCTGGCCTTTGAGCCGAGGAGACCTAGATGCAGAAATTAAAATCTCTGCCTTGAAAGATGATGAGCACACATACATGAGTAGTATCTACATTTTATATTGTAATTTTTAGCTGGAGTTTAAGCATCTTTAAGCAAAAAAGAAAAACCTTAAATATTAAATTATATGTTTTCTTGCCTCTAATTCACCCTAAAAAAACATATACTTGCTGTGCCCTTGAGCTCTGGCAGTGACCATCTTTAATTCTCAAAAGGATGGCAGTCTGCTGGGGGTTAATAAACTACAGTAATGTTATGGTCATTAGATGGCACTTGATATGGTGAAAATGTATCTCCAGAGGTTTGTAGAGGGAGCGTGATGGGGTTGCTGAGGGAAGGAAGTGATAAGGGACATTCAAGACGTACTTATTGCAGGTAAAGGTGTTTGGGCATGGAGAACATTAAGTGAGTTTAGATGCATGTAAAGGCACCAAATCATTTATAAAGTTTAAGGTTAAACTGAGAATAGCCAAAACGTTTAATTGTATTTCTATTCATGCTATAGATTGGAAGTTCATGCTATTGGTATTGGTGACCAAAGTAGTTTTAATTATGTGAGTGGAAGTTTTTCAGGGTAAAGGTAGGCATACACAGGTAGATACCTGTGCGATCAACCAGCAATCAATCACGGAGTAGTGATGTCACAGGAATCTATGTGCACCACTTTGCATCCTGTTTGCTGGGGACCCTGGTCCAGTGTACACCCGGTGTTGTGAGATATTTTCCTATGGAAAATAACTCGCAACACTGGCTGTGAGCAGCTAAGAGCCAGACACAGGATGGCTGCAAAGAAGCGGGCTCCCCCTGCACTCTGCACACAGCCCAGCTCACCCCCTTTCCTTTGTCCCGACTCTCAGTTGAGAGCCGGAGCCATGCTGGCATTGTGCTGTCCCTCCTCCTTTGCAGCCGTCCATGTCCCACTCTCAGCTCGACCAGGATTTATGGACATGTCCGTCCTGGTTCGAACAACCTTTTTTCAACTCGTTTTTTAATAGACTCACCTTGAACACGCAAGCCACGCTCAAATCTATTTACAAATCAAGCTGTGTATGCCTAGCTTAACTCCTTCTCTGGTGACATTGGTCATTGGTGACATATCTGGTGATATAGAGCAACGTCTGTTGTGTCAAATATGACTGTACTTACTGAGCAAAACAGCAACTTTCAGAGTGTCCTTTGGTCTAATTTGAAGGATTACACTATCAGGCTGAGTCTGGGTAAATGTCATTGTGCCAGTAAGTCCTGAAACATAGAAGAAAAAGAAAGGTTGTTGTCAGGATTGTCATTGGCAGAGTGTATGGCTACAAGAGTAGCAAGTCTCTATAGCTTTTAATTTCCACTTTTAAACTGCCATGTTGTGGGAACAAGTGCAATTATTAATATCACTGCTCAATACCTTCATTGTATCATTATATGCTATTGTTATAAAAGCAAATATGGTTTTAACTAGAGGAAACTTTTGTTCACATCAGCAGCAGGCAGCCAGGGATACTTTTGACCATGATAAGACAGGGCTCTGCCCGTAGGAGGTTGCTTTTTGAGATCAGTTCTGATGGAGTAGGATTAGCTGGGCATGTTTTCTAGAAAAAGTGACCTACATCAGTCCAGTTGGGTGTGAGGGCAGCCGAAGAGCACAATCTGATTTTTAAGCCCCAGTGACAAGGAGATGCAGTTTTTCAGCCACATACCTTTGCAATGTTTCCAATGGGGTGGCGTTTGGCCAAGACCATGTGATGCAGACCTGATCACTACTGGAGGTCCTGCCAGGACATAGAGACTGCCATCCAGCATCTTCTCCCACATGGATACGCAAGTACCTGCCCACTACGACCTTACTTTCCCTAGTCCCACTTAAGCATTGTGGTATAAGAAGTGTAAAACTCCTCAGAATACTGTGTTTTTCTCTCTGTTTTGGTGTTTTGGTTAACGTTGCTGAGTTTAAAGTGAGACACCTTGGGCCTCATTTGAACATAAATTTGGTATAGTATTAAGTTGCCTCTTGTCATCGGTTGATGCTCGAGCCTTTACAATACTTTGGTCTACCCAGCATGTTTTATGGTTGACATCCTACCTCCAAGCAGTGCAAGAACCCACTTTTAGGAATTTTTACTTTTTTGGACAATGCCATAGCCAAAGCCATGGATGGAAAGCCTGACCTCATGACAGATATATTATGGGACAAAGAAGAGCACAGTTCAAGAAACATATTTTGGAATGCTTGAAAGAGTTGTGCTTGTACAGACCTGGTCAGGATTTCAGGAAGAACTGGAAAAAGAGACTTCAATGCCAAAGTCAAAAAGAGTTTCCAGATTGTCGACTTCATACTCGATTAGCTCCAATCAGAAAAAAAAGCCCAATGTCCAACTGGGATTGTCCTCTAAAAATGCCAGTTGGAGATACATAAGGGATGTACTCAACAGGCCAATCCCTTAATCATAGAGTGAAACATTTTCCTCAACATTTTTTACTACATTGGGACACATGACACACTACCAGAATACTTCATGGTGTTCTTAACACAACCCCTTTGGGTGTCTGGAGTTCCCTCTGCCCATACCGGCACTTTGAGGCTTTGAGATCGATGCAATTGTATGACGTGTATATTTTTCATTATGATAGTGTTGTTCCAAGATATCCCTGATGAAGCCTGCACCAGGCAAAACACGTTGGCGCCTTTGGAACACGCCAACTGATTACTGTGATTTTGCTCAAATTGCAATGTAATGTTTTTGTATTTCTCATATGTGGGCTTATGTTTGCCGTTTTTATTGGTAGGATTAATTGGTCCATTGAATTACGTGTATAATGCAGACCTTTTTAATTTATTCTAGGTGTCCATTAGATTTGTAAATGTGCCTTAAAAGCCCAGTGTTCTTCTACTTTAGCCTTTACAACCTTAATAGAAGCCAATTACACAATCCTTCCATGCTTGTACCGTGTCCATTACAGATTGGTAAAAATATTGAAACCTTACAAGGGTAAATGACCAACATGGTTTTGGGTATATTTATATGGTTTAAGTTAAAACTGGAAGGAGTCAATGATGATTATGGCAGGTGGCTGGTACAGGGGGTTGGTGATTCTAGGTAGGTTACTTAGGTAGGTAGGTTAACTGTTTTCTTCCCTCCACAGCTCATCCCTGCCCACGTCATGTACTTCATTATTTGTGATAATTAATGAATGTCAAAAAAGGTTTCACTTCAGCTTCACCATATTGGCCATCCCGATCTCTGTGGCTTTTTTAGTGCCTCAACTCAATCTTTGCCTCAACCATCTCTTCACAACTAGAAAATAAGTTTGCTTTTAAATATACTTAAACTTTATTTTTCAACTCATCACAGACACACAAAATATTTTCTCACCTTGATGTTCATATAGGTAAGCCAGCTTTTCCTTCTCAGAGTCTATTCTCAATAAACCAGAGATTTTAAAATCAATCTCAGACATCCTGCAAAGATATTAGGAAAATATTTAACCATTATCTCCTATGGCAAAGGTCCACGGCTGCCAGTGGACGACTGACGGCGTCCGGCACATAGTATTGCAAGGTGACTTTATTCCATTCAAATAAGTTTTAAAGCTGAGCAATTTAAGCAGTGGAAAATACAACTTGAATATATCATGTATAGACTATTGGGTAAACATGTATGAACAACCACAATTGAATTTTTATTGAATTAGATGCAGTTTATGTCCAGGGAATAACCTGAGGGGTGCATTATCGGAAATATAACTATGAAGGGCAGTGATATTTTGAGGATAAGTATTCTCAGGAGTGAATAACTACATTGAAATTCAGGATTGTTCCAATAAGGAAGTCAGAGATTTGACAAAAGGTAAGCTGACAGCTGAAATATGACTATAAGAGATTGCTAGGGATGTGACATTTGGACTGCAGATTGGTTAACAAAGTTGAAGATAATAAAATAACAAAATCATGGCCATTTTTTTCCACATATTGGCTGTCATGGATGTGTTATTAAATTATGGTAAGGTAATATTTCTTTTGGTAGTTGGTAGATGTTAGGTTGTAAAAACCCATGGCTGGTGCAAGGAGCCAACGGCGTGTGCTACATACACTACACATTCACTGCACATCACCTTTTTCACATTTTCAAATATTTCAAATATACGTGAAAGTATACGTGAAAGTATACGTCAAAGTATTCACAGCGCATCACCCTTATTCAAATATACGTGAAACTTGAGTTTTTTGCATATGTATTAAAAAATTTGAAAGTACATGTACTTGTACTTGTACATGTACTATTACTATTACTACTGTAATTGAGCTTGGGTGCATCTTGTTTCCTCTGATCACCCTTGAAATATTTTTGCAGCTCAATTGGAGTCCACCTGTGGTAATTTCAGTTGATTGGATATGATTAGGAAAGACACACACCTGTCTTTATAGGGTCCCTCAGTTGACAGTTTATATCAGAGCACACACCTAGCACGAAGTCAAAGGAATTATCTGCATACATCTGAGACAGGATTGCCTTAAGGCACAAATCTGAAGAAGGTTACAGAAACATTTTGATGCTTTGGAGGTCTCAATGAGCCCAGTGGCCTCCATCATACGTAAGTGGAAGAAGTTCAAAACCAACAGGACTCTTCCTAGAGCTGGCCAGAAATTTAAACTTAAGGGGTAGGGGAAGGAAGGCTTTAGTCAGGGAGGTGACCAAAAACCAGATGGTCACTCTGTCAGAGCTCCAGAGTTCTGTGGAGAGAGCAGAACCTTCCAGAAGGACAACCATGCAACTCTGCAGCAATCCACCAATAAAGCCTGTAATGGTAGAGTGGCCAGATGGAAGCCACATGGAAGCCCGCCTGGAATTTGCCAAAAGAGACTTGAAGGACTCTCAGAACCTGAGAAACTAAATTCTGTGCTCTTGTGAGACAAAGATTGAACTCTTGGATGTGAATGCCAAGTGACGTTTAAAGAAAATCAGGCACCACTAATCACCAAGCCACTATACCTACAGTGAAGCATGGTGGTCACAGCATCATGCTGTGATGATGTTTTCCTTTGACAGGAACTGGGAGACTAGTCAGAGTAAAGGAAAAGATTACTATAATAATGTACAGAGACATCTTGGATGAAAACCTGCTCCAGAGCGCTCTTGGACTGAGGTGGCGGTTTAAGTAGAACAACGACCCTAAGCACACAGCCAAGAAACCAAAGACTGTAAATGTCCTTAAGTGACCCAGTCAGAGCCCAGACTTGAATCTGATTGAAACATTTTGAAGAGATCTTATAATTGCTGCACCGACGCTTCCCATCCAACCTGATGGAGATTGAGAGGTGCTGCAAAAAGCAATGGGCGAAACTGACCAAGGATAGGTGTGCCAGGCTTGAGGCATCATATTCAAAAAGACTTGAGGCTGTAATTGCTGCCAAAGGTGCTATTGAACTAAGGCTGTGAATACTTACGTACATGTGATTTCTCACCTGTTTTGTTTTATTTTTAATACATTTGCCAAAACCTCAAGTAAACTCTTTTCATGTTGTCATTATGGGGTGTTGTGTGTAGAAAAATTTTTTTTTTATCCATTTTAGTAATGGCTGTAACATAACAAAACGTGGAAAAAAAGTAATGTGCTGTGAATACTTTCTGGATGCACTGTAGCTTCTATAAAACAACATTGCATCTGTCTCAGTATTCCTGCTAGTAACAAATAAAGTATGTGAAGTATGTGATAAGAATTTGATAAAGTAACTTACGGACCAAAGAATACCCAAACATGAGCTTGTTTCTCAGTAACTCTAGTGTTTAAGTAAGAATATGAGAATTGATGTAGATCCCACATGCTGAAGATTGCCTTCAGGTTCCACAGACCGTTCACCTGTTGACAAATTATATTATTTAAAGGACACGTTAATGCAACTCTCTCTCTCTGCAATTAGCCCAAGCTGCCACCTGAAGAATAGTGCTGATCGCGAATCTTCGATTCACAAATTTTAATTATTCGTTTTCATGTGATAGTGTAGATTGTGAAAATATTGCGAATATCTGCATTTTTTATTGTAATGAAGGTAATAATGACTGGAGATCATGAATTCTTAAATTTACGAATGTGTTGCGAATATTAGGCAAAAAACTCATGATATTTTGTGAATACGAATATTGTTTTTGCTGCTCATAACTACTGGAGAAGGTATCAGGCTGATGGGGGTTTAAGTAAAGGTGGCCATACATGGTTCGATTTTCCATTCGATTGATGAACAATCGATCACTGTGCACATTTGCTATCGTCAGTTGAACGACACGCCAGTATAGACACGTCATTTACCATTGGGGAAAGCTGGGGGAGCCCACACTTTGCGCTTTTCTGGAAAATAAAAAGTTTGAGTGGGTCTTCTCAAATGGATAATAGGCACAGCACACTGCCACACTATGGCAGACAAAGGCCCCATTTATAGATATGCATTTTTACACACGTTGTACAAAGCATGCAAGCACATAGAAAGTGGAGAAACATTCCCTTTTTTTCAGACTATAAGATGTGTTTTCAGCCCTCAATACACGCTAATCTCTTCCTACAAAGCCCCCCTTGTCCTTTAACACTAGTCACAACCCTGCTCTTTGTCTTAGTCAAAATTCTTCTTCTGAGCTGCACTCACCCTTTTGATATCGGGCGTCAACCCTCTTAGGTCTGTGCTGCAGTTTAAGGATCTTCCGAAGGTGGCATGGATGAGGCACACCAGAGAAATGTAGAGTAACGGGGTCCCCATCTTATAATGTGATACAATGAATGAGACACCAGTGACCAGATTTGTGTTATGAACACACTACATCAATTGGTTTGAACACTGTCCCATCCCACTGAGCAGTCACTGGTCAGAAGTCCAGAGAAGACAAGATAACAGGAGGAATGTGAGCTAAATTAAATATTGATACATGCTTTCCAAGCCGGGCTGTTTAATGATTTATACCTTATGACACAAGAAAGCTCTTGCTAACATATGAATCATCCAATGACAAAAAACACATTAGATAAAATACATCAATACAAATAGGAAATAGCTTTCCACTATTCTGCTGCTGAAACGGATCAGGCTTCTCTGTGTAGCTTATTTAGAAAGATCTTTTAAAATTAAGAAAAGATCTTTTAAAAATTCACATTATAGTTTGTACAAATATCTACAACAGTCACATTAAAAATATATATCTGCCTTTCCATTGCTTTTCACAGGAGTAAGGGACACGCACTGCATGTAAAAAACATTATCACAATTTAACCAATGATACTGTACATTTTTACTTTTTGTATGCAGCTTTCAAAGAAAACATATCCAAATTGTACAGCATCCAGCAAAGATGGATCACAGACAGCGATCCCAATTGAGGCATACATACAGGAAACCGGTCCAGCACCAGAGTTGGTTGGTGGGTGCAGTCCAGATCTCATTTCACCCCCAGGAGTCATTGTGCGACGCCCAACCGGCCAAACACCTATATTCCCCATATAAGGACTATATAAATGTATATTTATTTATTTTCTCATGAACACTCAAATATATATTTTGAATGTGATTGTTGTAGATCAGTGGTGGGCAACTGAGTTTATATGGAGGGCCACAAGTGCGGCCCTTGGTATCACTAAAGGGCTGCACATAACTTTTTCAGTCTATACTGATTTGTATAAGCATTTTACAACAGGCATAGATAGAAGACATCATTTTAAATTTTTAAATAACAACATTTAATTTAAATTACACTTCAAGCATTGGGTAACACATTTTGATTCAGAGGTTATGTGATGCAATACGAGATCCTATGCCCTATGCATGAACAGTTAGGTTTCGGGGCCGCAACTGGAGGACTGAGGGGGGCTGCAAAAAACTGCCCAAAGGGCCGCAGGTTGGGCACCTAGGTTGTAGATATTTGTATAAATATTAGAATTTTTTTTATATTATGTTTGTGGTTTCTATGCAAATGGTCCACATTTTGCTCAAATATAGACCTGTTTTATTTAAAGATTATTGTATTATTATTATTATATAAAAAAAAAAGATAAAAAGTCCTTACTTATAATGAAATATACCTATATACCTTACTTATAATGAAATATACCTCTTTCCTCATTGCAGCAGCACAGTTGTAATAGCAATATCATTTGGGAGTTATGAAGCTGTCACGTCATCATGTCTTTATGTAAGTCTATGGATACTGGGATACTGGATACTGGGATACTGGAATCATCTAGGGAACATGAGGGGGAGGTGACCGCCTTGCCATGCATCCACACACCTGTGCGCCATTAAATTTCCGGCGACCAGCACAGTGTACAGGGCTCCCCCTATCCTCTCCCCACCACATGAATCTGATGTTACGGGCTGGAGTGCAAGGCGGAAACACATGCGATTCATAACTTGGGATGAATCCCAGTCATGCCCCCCCCCCCACCTGTCATGACTAGTGATGGGCGAACATTGGCTGCGGTTGTTTGCAAACAGGCGAATCGAACTTCTGCAAATACCCGCCGTTTGCATGTTCGTGGCGAACCTCCATTGACTTGGAGGGCAAACTTCTTAAACCTTCAGATCATTATTGTAGCCAAAATACCTATAAAAGTGTCAAGAAATCATCTTGAAAGAGTCATGCCAGATAGGAACTTCCTCCAAAAAATACTGGTTTTGTCTAATGGTCAGAAATCACATCTAGATTACAGATTTTGTCGCAAGTTAGCTGAAGTGGGCTGCTAGCCTGGCAGCAAAATAAATAAATAGAACAACCACCTATGCTATACAGCACACAACTTCAAATAAAAAAGAATTAGTTGCCAATGGTAAACTACAACTACCAGCACACCTTAGCTTATGATTATAACACTGCACACACTCAGGGACTGCCGACAGCGCATTGCACACAGTCCGGGCTGTGTAGAGGCAGAGGCACAGTGAGCAAAGGCTGCTGTACCTGTCAGTCAGTCGGGCCCCCCGGGCTGGCTGACTGCAGACACATAATAAGTGAAAAATGGCCACTTGGCTGCTTCTTTTATGGGGGGGCTGTCCTCCAGAAGGTAAAAAATGTGTTATTGGTTTTACTCTCCCACCTGACTGTGGGGTGAGGTGTCAAAAATTGGCTCCATGTTAAGATATAGGGGGCGGGTTGAACATACATAATGTTCGCAGGCATGAAGAACTTCAAACATGCTATGTTCACTGCAAACTATTCACCAGGTGAACGTTTCTTCCATCACTAGCTCTCTGCACTTTCAAGAAGGTGACAGCTTCCTTCCCTGCTGTTCCCTGCTTTTTATCATCTTATTACTTTTATATAGGAAGGCTCCTGGTCTCCGCCATCTGGGTCCATGCTATTGGAAAGGGGATCCTTGGGTGTCCCCCTCCCTTGCCTGGCATGTTAGGGTCCTATTGGCTCTGGTGGTCGGCGAGTAGGTAGAGATTCTTTCGAAACTGAACCAATAATATAGTTACTTTGTTTATAGTTGGCACATCAGTTGTTCCAATTCAAGACGTCATCAAAAACATATTTTTATATTTCAATATATTGTCATGTTAAGGTTTTCATTCTCTTCAGATGTTTATCAAATAAAGACATGACAATAAGTTCTATTGTACGTGTATATACTGAAATATTTTATTGAATGTCCATCCCAAGATACACAAGTGTCTGTAGACTCTAAAATGCATAGGAGCACAAACTGTGGTTTGGAGTTGTCCTCAAGTAGACCTCTGTAAGGAAGAAAATACATGTAAATGATTAATACTCAATTCAAACATTAATTTCATATATTTAATTTAAAATGTATACATGGCTGTTTCTCCAGCTATATGAGTTTTCCTCTGGCCACCCAGGGGGCTACAGGGGGCCCCAGGCAACAATTTTCCATAAGGTTTCTAAAAGCTAGAAACAGCCCTGGTTATGACAGAAGGAAATTACACTCATGGTGATTTACCGTATTTTGTTTTTTGTGCATGATTAGATGCACCGGACCAAATGATGCACCCATGGTTTTCGTGAGGAAATCAAGGAAAAGAAAAGCATGGAATGAGTCTTTCTGTGAGTCATTTTTTATCCTTGGTTTCCCTGCCAAACCCTTGGTGCATCTCTCTAGACTATCTGCTGAAACATGCTGTATACCAGTATTTATTTGGGATGAGGGGAAGCTCTTAAGCTGGAAACTTAAGGTGCCCACCTACAGATGGGCGCATAGTAGATGACATATTCGAACGCTGGCGTCACGTTATGTGCGCTCCTGTCATCAATTATGCGGCCAACTAACATTACTCTTAGAGTGGGACTAGGGTCCTCATCCAAAGAATTCAACAGGACTCAGGCACCTAAAGTGGTACTCATTGATTCCCGTCCAATCGACGGGCGCTGGGTCGCAGAGTGGTGATTGTCCGCATGATTTGGGAGGCAAAAGGTATGTGGAAAACTGTGTTACAGAACAGGGTCTTTTTGGTGGCTGGTAGAATAATAAATATACTTACTGACTATTCGTTTACAAACATCACTCTGGCAGACAAACAAGAAGCAAGGTTTTTAAATTTCACAATCTCTTTATCTTCGATATTTCCAGTCCTTGCTGTAAAAACATAAAATACAAAACACAAGCAGTTGGAGATTAGAAATAATTTCAGGCTCACATTTCTGTAACGGTGTGTATTTATCACATTGTCACCATTGTATGAACTCTTTTAGAGTGTTTTATATGGTACAGTTAAAAAGTTATATTTATAAAGCTGTGTATGTTATTATTATTATTTATTTATATAGCGCCAACATCTTATGCAGCGCTGTACAATACATTAGAGTGAAGATACAAACACAAGATAACACACAGGAACAGATTATGAAACAGGAGGAGGAGAGGACCCTGTCCGGTCGGGCTTACAAACTAATAGGTTGGGGAACAGAGTATACAATATGGGATTGGCATGGTGGTGATGTTAGGAATGAGAAGATGGATAGACGAGACTGAAGAGGTGGGTTTTTAGGGCTTTTTTAAAAGTGCCAAAAGTAGGAGCAGCACATGGGGCGGTGTATTTGTGTACCAGGTTGGAGATGTAAGGAGGAAAGGAGGTGTGGAGTGATTTAAA
>CM070040.1:24545179-24557748 GCA_036250615.1 Ptychadena robeensis | reverse complement strand
AACATGCGATGTTCGCCGCGGATAGTTCTCCGGCGAACAGTTCGCGCCATCACTAGTCATTACATATAATATTTAAAAACAAAAGATTAGTATGAATGTGTTGTGATTGGTTACTGCACATAGGAATTAGAGCTCTCTTCTGAATTAGAATGAATGTATATAAAAAAGAAGACAAAACAACTATACTTACAGTAGAAGTAGTGAATGTCGCCAGGAGGCGCAAAGCTAAACAGAGTGCAATCATCGGATACAGATTGAAAGGCTGGTTTGCCTTGGAAGAAGGAAGCTGTGTGGGTAAAAAAATTAACATGTTATGTCCAGAAAACATTGCCATTGTACATTTGGGCATTGTCACTCACCTAGTCACACAGACTTTCGCCTCTAACTCTGCTTTGATGGATGAATATAACAATTACTTTTAACCATCTTTTGATTTGAAAGAAAATAAATTTAAAGCTAACAACTGCTCAAATGTGTGAAAACATTTTTTTTCTGTTGAATGCTGTAATTGTATCTAATAATTATTGTATTAAACATATGAAAGTCTTAAAGCTGTCGTGACATCCTTAGTACCACCCACATACTGAAGGAATTTTTAACCTCCCTAGCGCTCTTGTGAGGTCCAGATTTCTGTACCAAAAGCGCACGATAGACTCTAATGGAATGTTTTTATGTTGTATGCCTGTAACTTTCCAAAATATGTCCGTACAAGGGTCTAGTAGACGTCCTGAATATAATATTGTTTGAAACACACAATTATGAAAAAAATATAATTAAAAAAAAAATAAGAATAAAAGGTATCATTTGAATAATAAAATCTCTAAAATGCTTATTTTGTATGAAAGATTTCAAAACTGTATTCATATTAATGTGCTTTTTTATAATAAATTTTTATTACAATTGGAAATATGTTTTGTTTTTTACTTTGAAGTATATTGGATACAGTTATCACTCTTGGCACCCTCTGTCCCCTGGTTAAAAGGGTTAACTTCAAAGAGCTCATCTGGAAATCTCACATCTGCATAAAAGACTGTTCTGGTGTGATTTACATTTGAATGTCCCACCGCCCTCCCCCTGATGTGACATCATCACGTCACGGGGGGGGGGGGGGGGGGGGACATCGGCTTCAGTGAAGAAGCCAGCTGAGAGGATCGGAGCCACCAGAACAGCACAGAACTATAAGTATGCGCTGGACAAAATGGAGCCGTCAGAAGCACTAGGGGGTTAAAGGCGATCTTGGATGTTTACTACGTGCTTCTTGATTGTATGTTTGGAAATCACACTGATTGTTACCCAGGTACTGCTTGTCATTATAACCCACCAGTCACACTACTACATCTCAACATACAATTTCTGTACAATCTACCCAAACCATGTAATATGAGGACCTTTCCAAACCTTCCAATCACTATGTATTCTATCAGGGAGGACCCGGCACTACATAGTTGTTGGTAGATCTAATGGAAAGTGTATAAAATGATCTAAAAGTGTATTGGCGGCTTAGGTGACATCTACTGCACAATTAAGAAAGTTGGGATGATGTTACACATCAATATTTTGGGTGCCGAATGATAATTAATATGTTTCAAATAGATATTGTTTCAAATTGAGATAATGTTGTTTCTGTATCTGCACAATCGATTATGTACAATGAGAACCTTAGTGTATGATTAACTGTATCTACCTTAGTGTATGATTAACTGTAATGTAATTATGAAACTGATAACATTGTAATAATCATGATATGTATGTTGGTTCCTGAGCTGCCGAACTACTCAATATTGCTCAATAAATATTTTATACTTTATGAATGAACTTTACTACACAACTGGGGCCTTTAAAGTCCCCCCAAAAAGTCCCTAGCCTCTAGTTGGGATAGTTATGGGCTGATGCTAGAACATTAGCCCTTACTCCTCAACAACCTCTTTTTTCAAAAATATGTTTCAAATAGATTACATGTGTATGTTAGATATCCGTCTTTTACTTGCAAGTCCTTTGTTTCAAATCTACGTGGCATTCCAGCTCTGTAAGAAAACAAAGAGGTAACTGGACACCATGAAGATAAAACAGCAGTATTTTCAGTACTAACACTATTTAAACTATAATATTTACTTGATTGATAAATGATTCAGATGAGGAACTCCATCTTTCAGGTAAACTTCAATGAAAGCATGGTCCAGTCCAACGTCAGAGATAACAGTCTGGTTAGTTTCATGAGCCATGGCCACCAGACTCCATTTACCCACGGACTGAAAAGCAGAGTATTTTTTTAGAATGATGAGTGACCATAAGAACTACCTTTTCCTGAGTATACTGGTTACTATTCTACGACAAAGCATAGAGTAAATATTTTCCCACCACTATTTTTAAGAAGTCTCAAAATAAAAATAAAATTCCCTTTATTCACTTTAGAGAGTATTTCATATACAAACTTTCAGAAAATAATTGTTCTGATTAAATAATTAGAGAAAACTTCCATTGAAATTAATAAAGGCTTTGTAATTTGACAATCAGTTGTTATTGCCTGATAGTGATGTCTGAACTTTGGCTGACGTCTGTTCGCGGGGAGATTCAAATTCCCCGCCTGTTCACAGGGAATATGAATCGGGGAAACCGGAAGTGACTTCAGTGACGTCACTTCCTGTTCTAGGAACGTGTAGTCCCTGGTTCCGATTGCCAGATGTGACGTCACTTACGTCACTTCCATTTTTCTAAGGCCGATTTTTCACTAGAAGACCGCTTTCTCTACCTGGTCCCTAGTGAAAAGATTCTTCCTCCTGCGGAATCTTACTGCTCCTAATCCTGCTGGTGGAAGAATATTAAGCTCCTTCTCACCGGCTAACCGGGCGGGTCAAACACACGTGCTGTTCGCCGGCTTGAAGAAATGTGAACATCCACGTTCACGGCTGAACTGACCGCCTTGCACTATTGCCTCAAAACTTCCCTCTCTGGCTTTATACATATAGCAATCTATCCTTCACGACAGATGTTGGGATTGTATGACTGGACCACAGACTGACATACATTTATTCACAAGCCTTATACAGGGATAATTATTATTCATTTGTATTGATATAAAGCCAACATATTACGCAGAACTTTAAAGAGTACACAGTAATATTGTTGACTGTCTCTCAGAGGAGTTTACAATCTACAATCTAATGTCCCCACAATAGTCCTATATAGCTAATAAACAGGGTGAGTTGTATGCCAATCAAGTCATGTGAAACATTTTTTTGGGGGGGGGTTGACAAATTAACCTATCAGTGTCCTTGGAGTGTGGGAGGGAACAGAGTACCCAGAGAAAACCCACGCAGACACAGAGATAACATACAAACTCCTTGAAAATAGTATACACATGAAAATTCAAACCTGGGACCCTAGCGCTGCATGACAATAGTGCTAACCACCAAATCACTAAGCTGCCCCTAATATTTCCAGTTGGTATGCTGCAGCTCTTCCTACATATTTACTTCTTGCTTATAAATGCTCTTCAGTTTTATTTGCAGTTTGAAAAGGACAACCTACACACAGGCATCATAATTCATGTAGGCTTGATAAACCACTCATTCGTAGACTGGAATGATTACGTTATTTTATTATTTATTTTCAGTGTATCTCTTCAGCTTAGTTTCTTGCCACTGCCCCCATAACTTACCTCTTCTACAGTCAGAGGACCTCCTTTAGTGATGGAGCTGCAGTTAGAGGCATATCCCAAGCCAACAGAAAGGCATACCATTAACACACAGACAGCAGTCGTCTTCATGTCTGTGTGTGATGTGTTAGAGAAATGAGGGTTGAATCCAAAGAACTATTCCTATTACACAGGTTAGCAGACAGTCGTTGCAGTGGCAGCATCCTATGACTTAATGTCCAAAGTGACAAGTTCAGATCAAATATTGACCCAGTTTTGCAACCCCTGGATTGTTAACAATTTGTAAGAGACACGGACGGCTTTGTATGTTTATATTTTGTGATAAAAAAAACATTTCAAAACCTTTTCCACCTTAAATGTGATTTGTTCCTTTGAAAAACACCTCCCCCCGCCAAATATTTATATGTAAAATATATTTTTAAAATACAAAATACTGGTTAAGTGTGCATACCTATGAACTTACAGTATACGTTTTAGTTAATTCCAGAATTCTTCTTGGGTAAGAGTCTATCAGCATGGCACAGCTTTCCCAGTCTTCCTTGGAAAGGCACTTCAAATATGTCAGAATGCATGGGCGTATCTCATGTTGAAATTCTAAAAACATTTGGGTAAAGAAAAGTATAATAGAAGTTTTACCTGACAGCAATCGATCAGCGATCAATCGAGTGCTGCCCACCCTGAATGATAGACCAAAAATCTGATTGAACATTGGTCCGACATTGCCAATTTTTTTGGTCGATCGTTCAATCGAAGTATGTTGGTAAAGAAACTACTTCCTGTGCGATTGACCCATAGCTCCCTATGCAGCAGCCTTTACCATTTATGGATTTTGAGGAATCTGCCTTTTTGGTGATTGGCTCCTCTAAAAATTTACCCCAAATTGGATTCCCAAGGTGGTTGATTGCAAAACATTTGATTGGATTGATCGAATTGCAATCGATCGTCTATGGCTTCATAAAGACCATGCTTACTTTTCTTTTGCCTTTTTTGTTCCTCTGCAGCAGCCCTCAGCTCACCAAGTACCCTTCCTCCCTATATCTCTCCAGGTGAACCACATTTTGTGTAATAGGTTTTTTTGAACCTTACAAAGATGGGCTTTTTCTTTTCATTTCACATCAGGCAGTAGATGAAGCATTTACAAAGAGCATGAACTCCACCTCACGTCAGGTATGTTGTTGGTATATAACATTTTAAAGATGATTAGGATAGCTGCCTGACGAAAATAAGACACTGCCTCATATTAGTTTTAGGTGAAAAAAAATGCACAATATTTTTGGGTAGGTCTTCTTTTACAAAATAATTTAGTTGCTGTAATATAAGGAATGGCCACAAGATGCCACTGCTTACTGCTACATGGGCTCCTTAGAACGTTTTGTGTTTTTGGCTAAGAAAATGTGACAGGACAGGAATCTATAAAAGTCTATTGATAAGACTCTGAAATAGTATATACTCCTAAGTGCAAGGGATCCTTACTTTTTTTTCCTGTTTGTGTAACATAGAACATATTTTGTTGTTACATGGAAAATAATAAAAATTAATTTGAAGAAAATCCCTCCCAATGCAAACTGATACTTCAGTCTGAACATGGTCCAATCTCTCGCAAGTAAATGTGTGTTTAGCAAATGTTCTGATACCGAACACTTGACCTGAAAGTGCTTAGGTCAACCCACAGACCAAGTTTTTTCAGTAGATAAAAATAATTGCTTAGTTTATTTTGGACCATCAGGGTGCAGTAGTAAGTAGGCTGCCCAGCTAAGGATTATGACTGTGTGGCTTGTGGTAGGCCACAAGTGATGGAGATGACTACAAGCCTGCAGGGAGGAGCAATAAGTGCAATGTACTGACAGGACAGGAAAAAGGCAAAAGATGATGGTTCCTTATGGGGGAAAACCGTGTTTATATTTTAGCAACTAATATCCTTGCTCAGTCCATTGGTGCATTTTATATCTTGCATTTTCGTTATGTATGTAGGCGCTACATAGATGACATTTTGTTCTTGTGGACAGGACCTGAGGAGGAGCTCCTCAATTTTTTCACAGCCATACAGACCAATAACTTCAACCTCAAATTCACACACCAATACTCTTCCCAGACTTTGACTTTTTTGGACCTGCACGTCTCTTTGGGAAGGGGGGAGAAGTTTGAGACCTCCCTCTTCTGCAAGGAGACGGCAGGCAATACCATCCTCCATGCCTACAGTGCCCACCCAGGCCCACTGATACAGAGCATACCCTACTCCCAGTTTTTGAGAACTAGACGTAATTGCACAAGGGACTCCGATTACTGTAAGGAGGTGGGGGCTCTTCGTGAGAGATTGGCCAGACAGGGATACTCCCAACATACCCTCAAAAAGGCGTACCAACAATGGCAAAATACAACCCGTAACCCGATGTACCTAGAAGTACATCATGGGAAAATTCACAAACTACACGGGTGATACTCACGTACAACAATCAGGTAGACGAGGTGCATCAAGTGTTCCGGAAACTGGCCCCTGCTCACACGTGACCCTACGATTGCCAAATTTGTTGGGAGGACACCCCAGATTTCTTTTAGAAGATGCCAGTCTCTGAGAAATCATCTCACCCGTAGTCATTTTTTGGACATTGTGAAACCTCTGGACACCAGACATGGGACATACAAATGTGGACACTGTAACCAGTGCCCCAATATCAAAGAGGGCAACCAGGTTTCCCTTCCGGGTGGTGGGACCCTCTCCCTGCGTGAACGCATCACCTGCAGGACTAAGGGTATTGTATATATCCTGTTCTGCAGATGTGGCGCGTTCTATGTGTGGATGTCCGGATCGTAGATTATTGCAGGCTGAGACAGAATGGATTTTCAAACTAAAGGCCACTACTCCACCAGGCCTTAATGAGAGTGTCAACTTTGCACCTTTTTTATGATGGGTTGGCTACTGAGAGACTGGAACTGTCGGACTCCCCTGTGTCACATGTGTATGAGCCCCCTCGGTATGGGGCATACACTGATGCATCTGAATAAATGGGAGGTGGGGTTGTGATGCTGCTGTATTCCTTCCCTGCCATTCCATTTCTCCCCATCACAGTTTGAGTCCCCTCTTCGAGGGACTCCGGGGATATACGAGTAATGTTGTTGTTGTTTATTATTTTGTACCTATTGTGTATCTTCTGTAACGCATGTTTGTAGATTGGTACCTGAAAGCGGCCCGGTCCAGACTAAGGATTCTTACATGGGCAGGTCTTTCTCCAGCGGACAGTACGGGTGTTCGACCCGCCCTGTTCACCCGCGAGAAGGAGCCCTCTATTCTTCCTCCAGTGGGATCATAAGCAGTGAGATCGCGCCGCAGGAAGAATGTTTTCACTGAAGACCGGGTAGAGAACCCGGTCTTTCAGTGAAAAACCGGCTTGCAAACCTTTGCACTCCAGGAACTATGCGTTCCAGGTGCCGGATGTGACGTCGCCTAGAGGCGGGTAATTTTAATCTGTCCGCTAACGGACAGATTCCCCAGCTCACAGACTCCAGGTGTTGATATCAAGGCTCTCACTCTGCTGAACCGAACTAGAAAGGCTCAGCCAAACCACAATACTCCAACAGCAAAAATCTCCAACAGCTTGCATAAAGCAGCAAAAGTCCACACTCCGGTGTGTATTAAAAGCCATCGATTTTACTAAACATCTTTACATGTAAATACAGGCCCCTTCATGGAAGCCCTCTCTGACGCGTTTCACTTTGTTAGAAGCTCATTCGTAGAGTGGGAATCCACAATACTCAAAACGTGTTTTGTTTTCAATTTCCAACCTTTCTGTAAGATATTAATGTATGTGTTGATTATTATTGATTCCTTCCATAATGATCTGCTAAAAAATTACTTTTATTTTTCAGCATATTAGCCCTTAGATGATGTGGCATTAAGGTAGGGTTGTTTACAGTCAGAACAGTTCAATTAATTTATTTAAATTTTTATTGCATATTTGGGTAAATATATTGAATGGGACCTATGCCAAGATCATTCCCACTAATGTATTTAAGTATTTAGAAATAAAAAAGAAAAGACACTTTAAAACAACCCCACATTCTTCAGCTGGCCACACACGGGTAGATTCCTGTGCAATCAACCGGCGATCAATTACAGCGCGGTGACGTCACTGCGCAGTTATTGATCGCTGGTCAATCGGACAGTAATCAATGTGCACCACATCAATTGCTGTATGATGGGGACCCGGTTTCCCGGTCCCCCAGGTCTCTCCACAGCCTGAGAAGCAGACAGCTACTCTGGCTGTGTCAGCCTGCAGCTAGTCCCCTCTTCTGGCAGAGCCGGGTCCGTGCTGGCCACGCCCCCTTAATACACACAGAGCAGCTAGCTGAACACACAGCTTGTGTGTCCGGCTCGGCTGCTTCTGTGTGTGGCTTAGCTCTCCCAGGGCCGCCGTCAGGGGGGGACAGGGGGGACTCGGGGGCCCGACGGTCAGCACGTAGGGGCCCAGGATCGGCACAGCAGCCTCTGCTCACTGCCAGCCCGGACTGCCACTGTGCACGATGTGCTGATGGCAGTCGGGGCTGATAGGCTGCTGCACCGATCAGGCAGCACGGCGGGGGGGTGTTGGATTGCGGAGATATTCCTCTGCTAGCACCCCCCCGCTCTACAAGTCCTGCCATGGGGCCCGGACATTTTTGCTGTACAGGGCCCCATGATTTCTGACAGCTGCCCTGGCCTGTCCATTACATTGGATGGGGAAAGCGCTGTCCCTATCCAATGTAATGGACAGGCTGAGAGCTGAAAACCTGTTTGGTCGGATCCATTGATTCTGCTTGAAGGAACCGTGGAAGGCTCAGATGAGGTAACAGATTAGAGGAAGATCGGGAATTGTAAAGTTCACAATTCTGGATACTGCAGATCACAGACTTACTGCATTGCTGAGTTTAATTGTTCTCACATACCAAAAAAGCTGTAGAATGCACCAACATATTACGCAGCGCTGCATGTAGAGAGAAGATGTTATCGTGTCATTGTGAAAAGCTACTCCTACACAGATTAGAGCACATTTACAGCAACAATAGGGTCCATTGAGCAAAGGTCCAAAATGAACTTGAGAAATAGCTCCAAATCAAATATTGACCCAATGTTGCAACTCTTATCTGCAAACCAATGTCAGAGTAAATCTCATAAGATGTAGAGTTCATTAACATCTATAATAACTATTCATTTAAATTTCTAGTGATGGGTGAAAGGGAGATATTTCCTTGATTGAAACATTTTTTTTTCAAATTGCTCATGAATGTCACTCCAGGTGGGGGGCTTCAGTCTGTTTAAGAATTTCGGTCGTTCAAATGTTGCAAACACGCATGAGGGTCGATCTGGCGCAAAATAGGCTGCTGCTTGAAGCGTCTATGCCAGTGGTGGGCAACTGAGTTGATATGGAGGGCCACAAGTGCAGCCCTTGGCATCACTAAAGGGCCACACATAACATTTTCAATCTATACTGGCTTGTATAACCATTTGTTATATGACAGCAGGCTGAGCTGGAAGGTGTTATTTTAAATTGTTTTAACTGTAGTACGGTAATGCACATTTTGTGTGATGTATATCATCAAAAGTTATGTGTCTCATAGATATAATCAAAGCCTTTAACCTTTAATGATATATATGGGGCACATGATCTTTGTTTCAAAGGTTAAATGCCCCTATTTTGAGGATATGTGCCGCATTATGTATTATACGATCATCCCCCGTTCATTGGTGGAATAGTGAGAGCATAGTCTGCCGACTACTCCAGCTTAGCATGCTGATTGACGCATGTAAAAGCCAACCAACCCAGCAGCCCAGATGGCACCAGAGCAAGCCCCTTGCCTCTCCTCACCTTCCCACTCTATGACAATCCCGGGTGAAGACACGTCAGTGGGGGTGGACAGACAGATGAGTTCCTATGCATTAACAGTATCGGGGGCCGCAAGTGGAGGACTGAGGGGGGATGCTGAAGAATGCCGAAAGGAGCGCAGGTTGTGCACCTTGGGTCTATGGCCAGCTTTTCCCACTGTATGCACAACACACAATTGCAGTTCTTGTAACCACATGTTTTTAATAAAATACCATATTGCAAGGACCAAACATTTATTATAGGTATTAAATACACGATTACAGATTATCTTAACCCGTTTATTAAACACTTGAAAGCTGTCATATGACCAGAGGAAACTTCACATTTCTACATGTTAGAATCTTCTTACAAATAGACGTTGGTCTTGTTCTCTAGAAAACGAAAAGTATTTGAAAATAATTTCATATTCTGTAGTTTATGGTATACAAATCTCAGTTTACATTGATATTCAATTTTATATAAAAAAAATAAGCTTACGAACCACTGCAGCTAGAGACATCAAATTGGCAGCAGCTAATTGAATGGTTATTCTACCAGATTTTACATTATAGTGTGCATTCACCCAATACGTTTTCTAGAACTCATTGGACCACTGGATTAGGCGGCATGCACTCAAACATGGCTGTGATCCACGAGACATGTTACAGAGTTCAAACAAGTTTTTACGTGTTTCATAGACTTCCTGTATTGTACTTCCTTCCTGATAAAAACCATCAAGTTCTTTGGTGTGTTTTCCTGACTTCTCTACCCTGGACCTGCTTTATGTAACATTCCCCTTAAAGGATTACACTAACACCATCTCTGTAACCCATCCCTATATTAAAGTTTTTTGTTCTAGGTTTTTATTACCCTCCATTACATTACGCCATTTGACATAGGATCCAGGCCTAGAAAGGGGTACCCACAAAGCGTGGCAGCCCTTGCAGGTTATACCAGGCCCCTACTAGGCATAGGCAATGGTGTGTCCTGAGGGAGTCCAGAGTAGTGTTGGAGAGCAACAGTAGGTTGCTGTCCAGTTTTGTTATGTTTTTGGTTAGAGGGATCCGGATTCTGGAGTGGGAATGGATGGAACTGGGTGGGCCTTCCCACTCCACCAAGATACACCTGCTGGACCCTTATGAGGTTACTGGGTGTGGCTCCACAAAAGGGACTGAGACCAGTCACTCAGGGCTTCCTAATGAGGTGGGGAGACACTGTACTGCCTGAGCAGCGGATACCAGGGGGCACACAGCCAAGCCAAGGCCAGGGACTTCCAGAAGTCAGGCTGTGATAGTTTTTCCCTGAGCTAAAGGGAAGAGCCTGTGTTGGACCCTGTGCAAGCAACAAGACTTGGCATTTCTAAAGACATTTGTGTTGTTACATAAACCACTGCAGGGGTTATTTCTGTTGGGACTTATTGACTAAATACAGGCAGGAGCCCTAAAGTGAACCTGTCGTATGGTTTGCTGTGATTGAAAGCTCCTGTTTGAGGCTGAATCCCCACAATATATATATATATATATACAATATATATATATATATATATATATATATATACATATATATATATATATACATATATATATATATAAAAATATGGGAAAATTCATGGGAAATTGAAATCTTATAGTCTACAAAATATGGTACTCTTTAACTACTAGCTTGTCAGTTTAAAAAAATCACAAACAAATACAGTGGAGTATATATAAAACACAAATAAAACAAAATAACCTACTGGGCGTTTGGCCCAAGTTTACTCAGGGTGACTTTGTTTTCCTACAATACCAGCCCCGATCTAACCTCGGGCATACTCACCTGTCCGGTGGGAGCCTGCAGCGATTCTTTGAACTATATGTTCTATATTGGTCTGTGTTAAGGCAGGGGATTTGGATAATTCAGGTGCCAAAGGGCTGGTAGTAAGGTGTGCTTTAAGGCGTCCATACATGGTTTGATATTTCTATTCAAGTCAATTGAAAAGTAATAGATTTCCTCATACCTAGTCCGATCAACCAAAAGGTGGAAGTCGAACATAAAATTGATCAAGCAGTGATTAGATATGCTGGTAAGTTTCAGATGATCGTCCAAGTATCAGATGGGTCCTATGAAGCATGTGCATAGATTTAAGGAAATTAATTGGTTTTAAATTGATCACTCTGTGGGGTGTTACAACCAATAGATGTTAGACTGACAGACAATATTCATTTATGACATCTAAGATTGATCGTTCAAAAGTCTATGCGTGTATGGCTAGTCAGATATTAGCAGAATGGAAGAGGTGTTACCAAGGGTGACTGGTTTCTTTTCAACATTTTCAAAGTAACTACAGAGTTACATTTTCATGAAGACTTTTATTAATATACCATGAATAGGCTTCTTACCTTTTATTCATGAATTATAACATCAGAAAATGACATACACGATGCAATGTCCTTAAAAACTGCAACTTCAGCAGGATCCAGCTTACTTGACTTTGCTATAATAGTATAAAGGAGATAAATGTGAGCCATTTCTGAGTAAGTGCTTATTGTAAAATAAAAAAAAAAAATGGTTACATGTTGGTAAATTTAAGGTAAAGTCAGTAAAACTCATTTTTTTTTTTGACAGCCACATGTCACCTATGGGATATATTTGGATTATCTCATTTAATGGGATAGTCTGGGCACCACTCTTTAACCTCCCTGTATCCCGAATGTAGCTCAGGGTAACTTTTGTTTTTTCAAAACATACCCTAAAGGCCCCTATACACCTTACAATCTTTCCATACAATTTCTGTACAATCAACTTTTCTTTTACCAAAACCATGTAATATGAGGACCTTTCTAAACCTTCCAATCACTATGTATTCTATCAGGGAGGCCACTATACTAAACAGTTGTTGGTAGATCTAATGGAGATTGTATGGATCGATCTTAAGGTGTATGGGGGGCTTAAGCTACACTCGGGAATACTCACCTATCTGATAATGAACTCGGCATGTGAAGAGGGGAGGAGGGAGGAAAATCAGAGTACTTTGTAGTCTTAAGCCGGCCATAGACATCCCGATCTATGGCCGACATTTAGCAGACTCTTCACAGCGT
>CM070040.1:24488110-24504556 GCA_036250615.1 Ptychadena robeensis | reverse complement strand
ATAGCGATATTCGAGCTAAATATTCGAAAATCGAATATTCGAGCTCAACACTATTAATGTTTGCAAGATCTTTCCATGAACATAATCTAATTTCTAGAGATGGTTGAAATGAATAAAATTAGATTCGACCTGAATTTCGATTTTTCCAATTGAATTTAATTTCGATTGTAAAATCTTGACTTTTTTCAAGTAAAACATTTTGAAAATAAAATATCCACATAAAGTCGAAAATTCACATAACGTCAAAAAATTCATTTGAAAATTTTGACTTTGCAGTACTTCAGCTATAATAGAAAAAAAACAGTTTAAATTGTAGCAGAGTACTTTACACTCAGTGCTGAGACTGAAAATAGTGATGTCACCATAAAAAAGCCCCAGAAACCATATTACACATGGAGCAGTAATGCTGAAGCACTTTTAACAAGAATATATAGTTGTATATGAAAAGGGAATTATAATATAATATTTATTGATATAATTATATATCATATAAAAAGCAATTGTTTGATCACCTAACGATTGGCGCAATTGTGCACAGTGAACGGTCATTCAGGAATCGAATGAAAAATCAACTCATGTATGGCCAGTTTAAGTATTAATAAACCATTAAATATGGCAAAGGTACTGGACCAAAATGCCAAATTGCAACAGTGCAATGCTTAAAATATATGGTGAGAGCTCCAGTGGGGGGGGAGGGCGGACAACCACTGTCAAAATGAATAGCAATATTCACTCACTGTCGGAAGCAAGGGCAATGTTGTCACTCACTGTCAAAAGGAACAACGTTATCTCACACTGTCAGAAGGAATGGAAATGTTTTCACTCACTGTGAGAAGGAAGGGCAATGTTGTCACTCACTGTCAGAAGAATGGCAATGTTGTCACTCACTGTCAGAAGGAATGGAAATGTTGTCACTCACTGTCAGAAGGAATGGCAATGTTGTCACTCACTGTCAGAAGGAATGGCAATGTTGTCACTCAGTGTTGGAGGGGTGCTGCCCAGACATGAAGTGAAAAAAATATTTGAAAATGGGGTTCAAATACTAACTAGCAGGAAGAGACAGACAGGCGGGGCTAGAGAGCTTGCAAACCGCACTTTACCGTCCCCCGTGATGAGTAGAGATGGTGGATTTTTGGGGGGGGAATCGGACCAGTTCATATTTGTAAGTTCTCTTTACCAAACTTGCTTCAAAGAAGGGCTGAGGGTATACTACAGAAAAGAAAGTGCTGCTCGTACACAAATAGTTTTTGGATAAACAACACATGTTAGGGCAAAACTTTTTTTAAAATGTTTCCACAACCCTTCTCTACATCTCCAGCTTTTTAAGCTGACAAAATTAGCTAGCAGCATATTCATTCACATTCATTTCCTCATGCGAATATTTCAATAAAATTTACAATGCTGATATTCGCAAGCAACACTTGAACTGGCAAATAAAAACCAAAAGGTTTTTAAGCCGAAATTTCTATTTCAGTCAACATTTCAGGTAAATGTTTAACTTTTTCAACAAAAAGTCTAAATAGCCCCATCAAAATTTTACTATTTTTTGGTGAAAAGTCTAAGTTTCGACTTAAAAATATGCACTCTGAACTTTTGGACCATCCCTACTAATTTCTTACAAGCCAATCTAATCCAATAAATGTTTTGATCTTCTCCTCCAATCCTCCTCTACCCCCCTCCCCACCCCATCATCCAGAACTCCTCTATCCTCCTAGGCCTTCATCCAATACCCTTCTACTCTCCAACTGCTTTATACAATAATCCTTCCCTCTCCAATATCTCCATCCAATACTCCTTTATCCTTCAACTCCAGTAATGCAATACTCCTTTTCCCTTCAACCCCAATTACCCAATCCTCTGCTACCCTCCAACCCCAATTATGCATTCCTCTGCTACCCTCCAACTCCAATTATGCAATCCTCTGCTACCCTTCAACCCCAATTATCCAATCCTCTGCTACCCTTCAACCCCATCATCTAATCGGCTTCTGCCATATCTGTTATGTTGGATTATTTGAGATATGTTATTTTTGTATCAAAAAAGATCATGAGTTGTACATTGATTATTATATGGTGACGCACAATGTACAGCACACGCTGTGATTGAAAAAAAGTAGAAATAATAAAATATGTTTTTTTATATAAAGCATTTTTTAAATCTATCTTTTATAGCCAATGTTCCAGTCTAAGTCCAACTGAGGGAAACTTTTTTTGGTCTATTTAACAGGGATGGGAACAATGGCAAGCCATTCAATCATTCACTTTATTTGGAGTCAATACTCCTCTACCCTCCAACCCCAATTATCCAATTCTCTGCTACCCTCCAACCCCATAATCTAATCAGCTTCTGCCATCCAACCCCTTCATCCAATAATTCTTTACACTCCACCGCCTTCATCCAATATTCCTCTACCCTCCAAGCCCTTCATGCAATAATGCTTCCCTCTTTAATGTCTTCAGCCACCTCCTTTGTCCTCCAACCCCATTCATTTAAAACTCCGTTAAACTCCAACCCCATTTATCCAATTCCCTTGATGAACCTTCTCTCCCCTTTCCCTTAAATATTATCCAAGTCATAGCTATAGAGTGATAACAGTGTTTCTGGAGATCATCAGATCTAGACGTATCCTCACTTTCTACCCCTGTGAGACCAGGACAACAGAGAGAACAGGAAATTTTTTTTTTGCTGTGTCCCTAGTGCAGATCCGCTCAGATGTTGTGTCAGATACTTCCACATTGGGGACACAGAAATGGAAAAACAATCTAACTCATCTCTCACTGTTTGAATTTTGCTTTTAAACACTTATAAGAATATTTCTTTTTCCTATTATGTTAGCTGCAACTGAATTGTTTTTAAAACATGCTAAATGAATAATACATTAATGTAGTGCCCAGAGAAAATTCCCTTCTCACTTCCTGTTTTGAAGATACAAAAGGAATTGAGAAAAAAGAGGGGGGGGGGGGATTCCTACCTAACAGCTGTCATGAGAGCATTTGTCTTCTTAACCCCTTCTTGCTGAAATGACACTTCAGAAAAATAAGCATTGCCAAAAATGGACAGGACAAGTAGATGGGTGATTCTCCCCAACAGGGACATACAATAAAAATCTGAATTTTTTTTTTTTATAAACTTGAGGAGGATATCCTAGTTGGGCCTCTCTGAATTATATGAATTATCACTGTTCTCCATCTCCATCAGGTGCCATTCACACAGTTGGTCAGAAATGCATTATTCTGACCAGTCAGCAGATCTAATGGGTCTTCACCTGGTGGTCCCCAGACAGTTGCCATGGGCATAACATGTGGCAGTGATTGGTAACTGCCCCCAACTGCTGCACGCAGTGACACAATTGTGGTTTCAGGGCAGCTATCTTTCTGTGTATTGAACTATATTTTTTATTTAGCTAAACACACATAATGTAAATGCCCCTGAACCAGGGGCATCTCTAGTTTAAAAAAGCAAGGGGGCTGACTCAGGTATGTAGGAAGATATAAGGGTGTATTCTGCATGTAACTATAATTTTGGGGGGCGTGGCATGAAGTCCACCCAAAATAGGCCTAATGCCCTCAATGGCCCAGACCCGTTTCTCTTAAGCTGGGAATACACGTGCAGATATTTAAAAAGATAGATTTTGTTGCTCAATATCGGGCTGAATCTCGATCTGAATTGTATCGGACATGTCTGTAAATTTTAATCGATTGCAGTGTAATTGAGACATGAATTTTACCAACTGATTCAAGACATGCCGACCACTACAGCAATTCCACTCGAATTTGATGATTAACATTAATGAATTACCCATCATGTTGTACATTTATAAAAAGATTGAGGTTAAACAAATCGATTTTTAATATAAAAATCAAACTATTCAATCTAATTGAATATCAATTCTCTTGAAATCTTTATGTGTATTCCTACTTTTTATATACTTAAGCTAGCCACACACGGCTCGATAAAGTAACAGATTAGAGGAACATCGGGCGGCATGCGCGCTCACAGCTCCCGATTCTCCTCTAATCTGTTACTTCATCTGAGCCATCCATGGTTCCTTCGAGCTGGATCAATGGATCCAGCTCGAAGGACCTCAACCAAACAGGTTTTCACCATGTTGGAAAACCTTGGTCGAAATCTATTGCATTGAATAGGGGACCGCACTTTCCCCTATTCAACACAATGAATGACAGCTGAACCGGAGACACAGAGCAGCTAAACGCAAGCTATGTGTTCAGCTACGGCTGTCTGTGTGAAGGGGGCATGGCCAACATGTGTCTTCAGCTCAGGTGTCATCCATTACATTGCTGCCAGCCAGCCAGCCAAAGAAGCTGGCTGCCAGGGGACTGGGAAACCGGATCCCCATTGTCCAGTAATTGATGTGCCCATGTGGTGCACATTGATTACTGTACGATTGACCCACGATCAATCACAGCATGGTGACGTCACCACGCTGTAATTGATCACTGGTCGATTGCACGGGAATCTACCCGTGTGTAGCCAGCTTTAACATTACAGGGATTGTAGTGCTGTACATTATGTAATGTAATGTCTGTCCAGAGCAAACAATTTACGTATTTGCAAAGACATTTCAGATATAATGACTTTCTTTCTAAGGAAGCTAAATTTTGGAGGGCAGAGAAATTGTAAGGTTGTTCTTACAAGGAATTTGCTTTAGATAAAAAATTTACATTTGTGTACTCTATAGAATATCGTACATATTTAAAAATTGACTGATAACATATAAAACAAACATGGATACAAATGACATTGGGAACAAAGGGCAGATAGTAAGAAGGTGACTGGGGCACAATGTGACCTGTAGCAGAAGTCAGAGCTTCATTCCAGTCAATACCAACATGTAACACATTTAACACATGAACACAATGCTACAACACAGCCTGAAAGTTAAGTTTGATTTCAATATCCTACTGCCACTGCTAAATTATGAGCATGGAAATATCTGTGTTTTTCTCACTGGATAGCAGCATCTGAAACTGCAGTTTAACCCTTAAACCAGGTTAAGGCATTGGATGTCTTAGGCCTGGTTCACAACTTTCTATTTTAACTCCTGTTGAGCGAAATGTTAACACATGCTAACAAGTCCAAATTATATCCAGTATGATTTGTTGAAATATGTCAACATGTGTTTCCCATGTGTAACATGTGTAAAATATGACAATGTTCTTTAGAAAGCAGCTGCAATGAGGAGATATTGTGTCACCATCAAAACAAGCAAGTATGGTGGATTCCATGCATTAACCAACATAATTCAGATCCATGTGTCCATAATTCCCAAACAGCCCACATTATGGTTACAGTCAGATGGTAATACTGACTGTAAAAATGTTATGTCCACTGGGCACTGTCTGCATGGTTCACCATAGGGCTAACACAAAGGCAGTTATCAGTGATTGACAACCGCCCGCTAAGGGATTGCTACCAAGGTGGCTTAGATTATTTATTTAGTTAAGCTAGCCATACACGGCACGGATTCCCTGGCTGATCGATTCAGCACCGATGGATTCCGGCGATTCCGCCGGCATCCACAGGTGAGAACGATCAGCCAATTAGGCAATCCGATCGTGGCAGCCCACCTTGCACGGCTGGATCCGTGTCCGATGGATCGCCTCCCTGACCGCAACGCCCCCTGATCAGAGCAGAATCGGACCCGAAAAGACCAACAGGTTGGTTCTTCCTCGGATCCGATTCTGTGCCCCCGATCCATCGGATGCGGTCGGACGGGCAAGGTGGGCTGCAGGGGATTCCGGCACGATGGATCCGCGTGCACGCGCCCGGAATCCATCGCGCCGGAATCGTGTCGTGCCGTGTATGGCAGCCTTTAGAATTTTTCAAAAAGTCAGTATATGTACCAAAACTTGAAGTTTTTATTGTGTTTTGTTATTATTATACAATCTCATTTAGCTTTCTCATGAACAATGTACTACAATCTATGTGTGTTTCCCTTTGTTTTACAGACCCACAGTTGACATGCTACAAATGCCCCTTCGAGATCAATTCAATCTGCTTTTCCAAAATCACAACTGAACTATGTGATGGAGTCTGCACCACTTCCCAAATTTCTTTTGGTAATTAAAAGAATAACCCTATCATTAACTTAGAGGTTTGTTAGTTCCAAAAGCTGCCCCAGGGTCAGCTATAATGCTAATCTCTGGGGACCCTACACTATTGTTGAATGCAAGTGCATCCTATCCATACATATAGCGTGTCCACATAAGGACTATACCTATCTAAATGGACAAAAAGCCTGGAACTACCGACAAATTGTCAACCTACCTTAGGCTTGCCCAAGGGCCTAATACCCCCTAAGAATCACACTACTGGAAAAAATAAATGTAAAGCAGGCTAGATGATATTTAAATTAGTAAATTGGTTCAGCCAACTCCCATCTACAATAACTCTCAAGGGTAGATTGTAGCCCACACTACACCCTACAGACCTTTCACAGTTATGTCCATCTCCTCCATAAAATATATTGAAAGATAAATCACTTAGCTCTTGTTGCTGGTGTTGTTGCTGTTCTGTTCACCTCCGGACCATCATGTGCTGGGATCCTGAGAAAGGAAAACCACACTCCGAGGAAAAGTCCAATCAATCTTTATTCCATAAATTGTTGATCACATACAGAGAACGACCCCCTTGGTGAAGGACCCCCTCGTCTCTTACGTATTTTACTACCTTAATGGAGCTCTATGAATAGAGTCCTTCACCAAGGGGGTAAGGGGGTCGTTCTCTGTATGTGAGCAACTCCTATGTACAGCTCAATTTTGATCCTGTGGTGAGTTCAACCTAAACTTTTTGAATCCATAGTTTACTATTTCAGCAAACCTATGCACAATATGAAAGTTGTTACCAATCTAACAATTGGTGTTTGGCAAATGTATATCTATTCTATCTATTCCTAGTAGAGATGGTCGAAATTTTCGACTTGCTAACTTTGTGAGCTGATTGCAAAGCCCCTGAACATGGCATCATCACCAAACTTGCTGGAGATGTAGAAAAGGGTTGTGGGAACATTTGAAAAAAAGAAGTGTTGCTTTAGCACATGTACCTTTTGCATAAATTAAGTTCAAAGTTAAAGTCGAAATTCCGATTTTCGAAATTGTTACTTGACTTTGAACTTAATTTGTGCAAAAACTATTTGTGTTAGAGACATACTTTCTTTTTTGGAGTATACCCCCAACCCTTCTCTACATCTCTACATCTCGGCGAAATGGTCGAATTTTTGAAAAAATTTCGACCATCTCTAATTCCTAGCTGATGGTTTCAGGGCAGTAATGGCCATGACAATCACCAGCCTTTAGAAATGTACCTTTGTGTCTAAGCAGCTGGCTAAGGAGCCGTTGTAAACAACTGGTTCCGTGCTATACTGTATGTGTTTCTCCAGAATGGACAAACTCAAAAAATCCAAAGCAAGCCAAACCTGGATGCATTTGCATTGCCCATTTTTGCTCTAGAACGACTTTCTTAAAGAAACAACAGTGGACTATACCTTCACATTTTATTAATCATTGATTAAGGGTTAGGACATGGCAAATGATTTGACCACCATGCATTCAATTGTCTATTGTGGGATCTGAGTTAAAAACATGTTTATTCATAAATATTAGAAATTAATATTCTGCCAACAGGACGGCCTCTGATTGATTGAGATTCATCCAGGAAATTAGCAACACAGTTTATACTAAAACTCATAATTGAGAAGTGGTCACGCTCAGGTATTTTGTTGCAGTTCTAATTAAGAACAACCTGATGAGGAAGGAAATGGAACTGTAACTTTATAATAAACCTTCTCATGTTTACTATTGCTTGTTTAGCCCCTGACTCCAAAAATGTTCCCCATGGTCTAAAACATTGGCAGAAGTCAGGATTTATAATTTTTACTGTGTATAGAAAGAATAGGAATGACATTTCATATAAATGACTGATCCTTCTGTTTTCTGTAACATTACAGGAGGCTGTTTATTGTTCACGAAAAGAGGATGTGCCCTACAGTCTCCAGTTAATTCTGACGAATGGGGATTTAGATTCAACACGACTTGCTGTAACACCAATTTGTGCAACAACAATTAAGACGGAATGGAAGAAAGCTATTTTTCAAAGTAGCTAACTGAATTTAATTTGTTTAATTTGATTTGTTATGAAAGACAACCATTAAGACTTGGTGTTGTCAAGTATATGTTGAGGGTCAAGTACAATTAGCCACACACCTTCTTAAATTCACTATGACTAAAAGAAGTTTCTACATAGAGTCTCAAAATGACTGCCTTTCATTGTTGTCTGTAATAATGTCTATCCATAACACACTAATGACAAGCAATAAAAACCTAAAACTATGTATAAATCCTAGATAATTGTCTAGACTTGTTGAATATCTAAAGCTAGCCATACACGTGTCGGATTCCATGGCCAATTGATCACTCACCCGATCGATTCCGGCGATCTCAGCGGGAATCGGAGCTCCGATCAATCAGCCAATTAAGAATATCCGATTGCTGCATACCACCTTGTCCCACGGATTCCTGGACGATTCCGTGTCCGATCACTTACTTCCCAAATGGCAACTCCCCCTGATGTGTGCAGAATCGGATCAGAAAGACCAACATGTTGGTTCTCTGTCGGATCCGATTCTGAGCCCCCGATCAATCGGACGCGAACGATCGGACAAGGTGGGCTGCACGCGATTCCGGCACGATCGTTTCGCGTGCACGCGCCCGGAATCGATCGTGCCAGAATCCGGTGGGAATCCGACACGTGTATGGGGGCCTTAACACTTGTACAAGTGTCAGTATCATTGGTTTAGAGATCTTGGCAGGGCAAATCCAGAAATTTAACCTGATTTATACCACAATTGTGGCTTCCATCCTTAAATCTACACATTTTCAAAACCAAAAACAGGACACATCATTTGAAACTACAACAACATTTAAACAACAAAAAAAATCATAATTTAATAACAGACATTTAGGCATCTTATTGAAAGTACACACCCCTCCCATAAAAAGCTTCCTAATCCCCTGGGAAAGCATTTCTGGTCACTGCTGGAAGGATTGTACCTATATTGTACCTATACCTTAACTGGAAATGAAGTTTGAATTAGCCCCATTCCGTAGGAGGTGAAACGCATTGACAACCAGACTGACAATCTGGCAGTTTTTAAATTATGTTTCCAAACATGGCTCCAATGTTAAGTCTTAAGTCCCCTAAAAGTACACCTTAAGATCACTCCATACAACTTCCATTAGATCTTCCAACAACTATGCTGTGCCGGATCTTACCTGGTAGAATACATAGTAATTGGGAAGTTTAGAAAGGTCCTCATGTTACATAGTTTTGGTAGAACAAAAGTGGATTGTACAGAAATTGTATAGTAGCCATACACAGGCCGATTTTCACCAGATTTTTGGGCCTATTGACCGCTGTGCGCGTTCCTGCCAATCACCCCATGGTCACTTGGCGAAAATGGGGTGTCTCCAGCATGTCGGATCGCACGGTGATCCAACACATTGGTAAATTTCCGGCCGTTCCCATTACTTTACCAAAGTAATGTCCAGCACACAATGGTTGCCGGACAATCCTCTGAGGAGCCAACGGCAGCATGATGACATCATCACGCTGCAGTCTGTCCCTCATCTATCGAGGAATTATCATAGTGTGTATGGGGGTCTTTAGACATGAGGGTCCTGTTTTTGTTTTTTTCTAACTGCATAGTCAATGGAAACAATCACAAAAGTTGCTTCCCATTGACTATTATCTGAAGTGTGTACAGAACCTAACATTGAGAATCTTGGATGTTCTGAAACAAGCCATGAGTCCTTTTAAGTGAGTTGAGTTGGGAAGAATCAGATTAGTTCAACAGTATAGATTACCAATGAGATGCCTAAATTAAGACATAAACATGTAAATTTCATGGAGACTAAAGCTGTGTCAAATAAACTTTTTAGCTCCTGTGCTTGATTGGTTTCTGCATGCAATTTACATGTTAATATTAAATTTCTCATTAAACTCCTGGGTGTTCCACCCCTAGCATGCTTTTTAAAAAAATTCCCACCTTCTCTTCTCCCCCTTTCTGCTTGTGTGATTAGCTCACATTGAAGGCAACCACTAAAAACAACATTTTAGTGAAATATTTCTAAAAGAATAATGCCAGCTTCCTCATTAGAACACTGAATTTGCTCTACTAAAGAACCAGACCCAAACTCCAAAAATATTTGACTTTTCTTTTCTCTGTCCCATTGGATTTAATAGAAGACGGTCTATTTATTTTATTTATTTATTTATCCCATTTCCTTTTCTGGATCAGTTCTTATCAAATCTGTAATTCTCATTAGCACTGCCCCCGAGGGGTTTATATACAGGGATAGTATAGTATGCCTGATAGTAAAGTTGAAGAATGTATACTCTTAAATGTATGTTAACCAATGGAAAGGTTTTATTGCACCAAGATCATTATTATTATGTAATATATATGAATGTAAAATAAATTGATTACTTAGTCGCTTTGGAAAAAACGTATATATGTGATGCAGTAATCATTCCTTGTAGATGCATAACCTGTTTTCTGCACATTTCATACATCATTGACATGAGACTGAGTCTAAAAAATTACTTTGTCAAGCAGTCAAGTCTGATCTGAAGCCTGATCTACTGGCTGGATTAATAAGTTACACAAAGGAGACTCCAAAAATGTAAATTTTCTGCATTGATGATAACTTATTCTGCCTTCAATTGCATCAGTAAAAGCAAAGCATAAACTATCTATGACTTCCTTTTCACTATTCCTCTTTAGATATGAATCATCGCTTAATCTAGTTATCTTTTCCTTTTTCTGGGGTCGTACTTCCTCTAAAAACAAAAAAACTAAAACCTTTATGGCACTAAAAGTTCCCTTCTCCATTAGGAAGAATATAGAGCAGGCTGACATCACTGTTTGAACTATTTGCCACCTAATTTGCTGGGTCCTCATAGAGATGAACCCTGGTACACCTAGTATAGTTGACTGATAAGATGACTTGAAAGGGATCCACACTCAGCAACTTTATGTTAAGGTGTTGCATCCAGTCCTCAATTCCTCACACCTGGGGGTACATAACCGAAATTCAGTCATGCTTTTGCATCTATGAGATGGAAACTACAAGATACACTCACTGGAAACTTTTTTAGGTATGACTGTTAAAGCTGTAACCCCTTGTAAAGGTTAATAACATTTCTGTGTATAGACTGTTAATGGTGCATTGTGCTAAGGCTGTCAATAGATGGCAGCAGAGAACAGAAAACAGTGAGGGGGAACAGAAAGAAAAGGGAACTAATTTGTGTGAGACACGGACTGCAGGAAGGAAAGGGGGGAGTTTTGCTGGACGTCCAGGAAGGAAGGTGAGATCTGGAGGAGGGGCAGAGCAGCATGGAGAGAAGTGTGCAGACTCGCCATCCTGGGGGGAATACGGCTGCCTGCAAGAGAGGACAGAGAGTTCCTTCACAATGAGGACAGAGTAACTGTGATCCAGGGCTACATATTACAACGAGTGTCGCCCGCTATCTTGTCCGGTGCAT
Organism: Ptychadena robeensis; assembly: GCA_036250615.1. NCBI lineage: Eukaryota > Metazoa > Chordata > Amphibia > Anura > Ptychadenidae > Ptychadena > Ptychadena robeensis. The sequence continues at coordinate 24,492,994 of CM070040.1, read as the reverse complement.
AGACCGTCCAAGGTGCTGCCTGTGAGAGGTCCCAGCCTAACCTCCGCAAGAAACAAGGCCCTTTCAAAGTCTGACATTGCATTTCTATCTGTTTAAGGAATTAGTTGTCCCTGAACACTGAAGTGTTCTTTGATTCCTGCGTGAGACTGGGCCTCCTCCCTGCATTTACAGTTCATCATTGGTAATTTGCAGCTTCCCTTTTCCTCATAGACCTTTCTACACCTGTGGATTACAAATAACTTTAAGAGTCACTGACCCTCTTCAAGCCTTTTCAACTCCATTTTGATTTCCTAGGAGCCCCCATGTGGTATCAGACCCTCAATTTCTTCACACTAGCCAGTGAGGGGTTAAGGACTTATCTGTTGTGACATATCCACTAGGTTGTTTGTGATCGTTTAGGAGCTAGACAATATATATATATACCATATTTTTCGCGTATAAGACGACCCCCAAATTTTCCAGTTAAAATATAGAGTTAGGGATATTCTCGACGTATAAGACTACCTCTCTTCAAACACACACCAAATAAAAAATGTTATGTCTACTCTGACTTTCAACCCCCAGAAATCAAAAAAAATTATATAGTACAAAACAGTTGTATATGAAGTAAAGTTGTTGTACAGCTATTTTATGTGTTCTAGCTTTAATCTCAATGTCCCTGCAATACCAATTTCAGCCACAACGCACAATGTCACTAGTGAGCACACGTATATCTCTGTTTGTTTGCTGCCTTGTTATTCTCTTAAGGCAATTAATTTGTCATTTTCTTGTTTCCTACATTGGGGCCAGCCACCTAGTTGTAAGCCTAAGAATAAACCATTTAATTAACTTTCCACTGTCCTTAATGGTGTGTTGGGTCAGGACCGGCTGGGGTGTATCACCAGAGAAGCAGGAGAAGACCTAAGGTACTATAACATATCAGCAGCACCCAAGGGTGCCATTGCTAGAAAGCTAATAGCTAATTAGCTGATCTGAATCACATGGCAGCAACATAATGCATTTAAGTTAGGCATAGATGTGTAAACGCATGGATTCGCATGGGCAGCGACCGATCAATGACGTCACCACGCTGCTTTCAGCTGCTGAATGGACAGGAATCGCCACTCACACATGGATTCCCATCAGATTAATAGACAGAAAACTGTGCTATTCTGGCAAGATAGACTTTAAATTGGCCAAGTTTGTTATAGGGCTAGCTTTGCAGTAATGCTGGGCATACACGGGTAGATTCTGATCAGACCGATGCCCAGCCATGCGCAGCACGATGACATCATGGAAATTTTTAAGTGATGCTTTAATAGTCCCTGTGATGCATCCATAGATGGTCTGATAGACATTCCTGCAGTCAGCATGCCAATTGCACTCTCCCTCAAAGCTTGCAACATCTGTGGCATTGTGCTGTGTGGTTAAACTGCACATTTAAATGTGGACTTTTTTTGTGGACAGTCACACCTGTGCTTCCTTACCATCAGCTTGATATGCCACACCTGCGAGGTGGGATGGAATATTTCGGCAAAGGAGAAGTGCTCACTAACACAAATCTAGACAGGTTTGTGAACAATATTTGAGAGTAATGGGTCTTTTGTTTCAGATGTTTGAGTTCAGCTCATGCAACGAAAAGTGTTGCATTTATGTTTTTGCTTGGTGTACGTTCATATATACTACAGGAATTATTTAAAAATTTGTAGCATCCAATATATACATGCTTTGCATCCACCAGCCTACTGGAAGGTTTCTAGGGAGTGCTTCCGGCTATAAATCATTCAGAACAAGAACGGATATTGCCAATCTCAATATTTACCATATTTTTGGGACTATAAGACACACTTATAGTGCCTGTGTCTTATAGTCTGAATACATGACCCCCGAGGGGGTAGTGAGGAATACAGTAGAAACAGATAGATGAAAGATGCCAGCCAGCAGCTCACACACAGCCTAGTGGGGGACATGACTGCAGCTTCCCCCGCAGCCCCCCTCCTCTTCCCTTGTGTGAGGATGAGGAGATGATGATGTACTCTCTAGTGACACCATTTATGTGGCTGAAATATTTTTTTCTGGCTTTCCTGCTCTTAAAACTAGGTGTGTCTTATGGTCATGTGTGTCTTAAAGTCCAAAAAATTCGGTAGATCAAAACTGTTCAAGTATTTTTTTGGGGTAATACAGTAGATATAAGAAATAACAGTTGTTTGTTCAATTGGGTGTATAAATGTGAGTCTCACAAACCAGTACTTTGTACTAAGCCTGAAGGGATCTGAGACATCCTTTGTACTAAGCCTGAAGGGATCTGAGACATCCTGAGAGCTTGCTTCTCTAATGTCTTCAGTAAGCCAATTAAAGGGGGAATTACTTGGACTCCAAACTTTCTATATTCATCAATAGCTAACACGGTACAACACGCTACTATAAATATTTAATACATTTTGGCAAGTTTTATTTCTTTCCTGATAATATGACATAAAATCTATTGAAAATGTCAAGCAGTGAATGGCCAGAAAAGCACAAGCTAATTTATTATTATCTACAGTCTTACAACACAATATTGTGAAACCACTGTCTACACATTTTTCTCTCTTTTCCTGAAATGCTTTTGAAAAGAGAGGTGTCAGCTATGTATACAGATCAAATATTTGCAGGTCTGACCTGGACATGAAGAAATAAATGTTAAAGTAACATTTCCCAAATATTTTCATTAAACAAACACAATATTCCCAGAAAGAATGTGCTTTCAGACCATAAGACGCACGCTTTCCCTCAAAAAAATCAGACACTTGGCTGCTGGGGATCTTAGCTTTAGCTCCCGCCAGCATCTTCAATCTCCCGGCAAGAAGATTAGTGGTGGAAGAGCTTTCAGATGGGGCCATGGGCTGTATTCTATTTATCAGTGGAGCCCTGCTGACTCTGCAGCTTTAATGCACACAGCCATAGAGGGGAGATATCTGCACACAGCTTCCCCATTGCCCTTCCTCCTCTTCCCAGATGTGTGAGAAAGATGACGTGATGTGCCGTGAAGTGCTTCTAGGGACATTTAAATTTAATATTGCATGGGGATTTTTTCCCCAATTGATTTAAACACTTTTTTTTTGTTTTCCTGCTCTAAAAACTGGATGTGTCTTATGGTCCCAATAATATGGCATTTGCTGATAGACTGTGAGCGGGTAAGAGTGGGTAAGGGTGGGAAACATCTGAAGGCCAGTTCTATGGCCCCCTACAGAAGCTGGGGGACTGAGGCATATGGCAAAGGTTGCTGTTAATATCCTTCTATGAATTAAGGAGCATGTAATCCTTGTAATATTTATAATTTGACAGGTTCTGCTCTAAGGCTTTTGACATCTGCGTCTCCTACAGTTTTCCATTCAAGAGTGACCCTACTTCTGCACTCTGCTCTATCTATTAAGGAACAACAGTGTTGCCCTAGTAGAATAGGTGTTCATTTGTGGTAGATCACACATCTCTGTTTGTTCTTTCTATAGAGGAACAACAGGTATGGTAGACCATATTTCCTCAATGTAAATCCATCTATAGAGGACAAATTATTGCGAAAAATGGTAATGGTATAATGTTTAATGGTAGACCATACTTAAGTAATCTGCTCTATCTATGGAGGAGCAACAGTATTGGCCTAGTAGGGTAAGGGTTCATTTGCGGTAGGCAAATGACATGGAGGTCTGTGACACCGCCAACCCGCCCCTTTTAGCGTCACTGATGACGCCGAACACACACTGGAAGGTATAAACAAGCCGGCAGCGAAGGCAGTTTGTTTTGAGAACAAACTGTGAACGTACTGGGTACGGGCATAATGCCCAGGAGGTTAAGCAATCTGCTATATGTATGGAGCTGCAATAGTGTTGGCCTAGTAGAGGAAGTGTTCATTCATGGTAGACCATACTACCTCACATACTTCCTCACTCTTCTCTGTCTATGGAGTAAAAATAACGTTGGCCTAGTAGAGGAAGTGTTCATTCATGGTAGACCATATTTTCTCACTACTCTCTATCTAAACAGTGTTGTCCTAGTAGAAGAAGTGTTCATTCATGGTAGGCCATACTTCCTCACTCTTCTCTATTAATGGAGAAGCAATATTGGCAACAGCTACACATAGCAGTAATGTTGAGGATATAGCGATGCTGTCAGATTATGAATAGGTTTTGTACACCGCTTAAAAAGATCACTAATTTATTTATCTACCAAAATTAAAAACCCATTGAAGCAATAGTTAATGATAGGATTTCAATTCAAACAGCAAAAAAAGAAAATGATTTCATGATTAATCTGTTTTGCATATAAGTCTTAAACCAATAGGACAGTCGGGATCCATAACCTGACTTTTTGCTGCTAATTAATTTCTACCAATATCAGTCATGTTACTTGTAGGTAAGTATTGTGTGCTTTGGGTATAAGTTTATGTCTTTAATCATCTCCATTATCCATATATCCAGCTGGCTCAGATTCATGGGATGGTGGCAGGGCTTTATCTAAGTTATGGTGTCCATCTGAATTTCTGTTGATGAGTGGATGAGAGGTGTAGCAAGTGAACCTTGGTGACCTTCTGGGATTTAGGGTACACAGCACCAACATTCCAAAAATGAATGAGGATTTTGGGATTTTATAAATGTGTCATATTCTAACAGGCTTTCTTGATGACTATGCTAAGAAGGATGATCAATATGATGAGAGCGATCACACGGAAAATTTCAACAGTCAGCAACAATGGTTCCTTTTCACAGCGGCAGACATCTGTGAACAGACAAAAGTGCAAGATAAATTATAAACATTTGAAAAATATGGGGTAAGGGGAACCAACCGGTTGCTAACCCACCACACCACTGTTCCAGTCGAGGGATATTTGACAAAAAACTTTTATTGATACAAAAAATCTTAAAATCA
>CM070040.1:24419999-24432353 GCA_036250615.1 Ptychadena robeensis | reverse complement strand
GTTGGTAGGTCTCATGAAAGTTGTATGGAGGAGTCTGCAGGTGTATGGGGGGCTTTAGAGCTCCCAAATTTTCAGGAAAGTAGTCAAGGTTGGATTGGAGGAAATGCAAAACTCAGGCAACCTAAAGCTTGAAATGCTTTTAGCCTTCGTTTGGCGATTGTTTTGTAGTAAGGATCTTTTTTATTGCCTAAGCATTTCTGTATGACTTCTTTAAATGCAATACACCATTATTTTTGAGGATCCATCATGGTATTGACAAACTTTTGGTCAACTATAAAGCCCCCCATACACCTTCAGATTCCTCCATACAACTTTCATGAGACCTACCAACAACTATGTAGTATAGTGACCTCCCTGATAGAATACATAGTGATTGGAAGGTGTAGAAAGGTCCTCCTATTACATGGTTTTGGTAGAAGAAAAGTTGGTTGTACAGAAGTTGCATGGTAATTGTATGTGGTGTATGGGGGGCTTAAGCCTTCACATATCTAGTCCAACTAAAGCCCCCCATAGACGATAGACGGGCAGACTCCCGGCCATAGTTGTAGCAGACCAACCTGCGTGCACGCTCCTGCCGATCACATCAAGGTTGGTCTGCCGCAACTATGAGGGAGCCCACCTTGAATTATGTAGAAAAAAAGCCGGACGGCAGTCCCGTGTGTCAGTGGAAGACACAGGATTGTTGTACGACATGTAGCAGACTGATTAGAGCGTGGTGACGTCACCACTCTCTAATCAGTCTGCTAAAGGTCTGCCATAGATCGAGGTGTCTATGGCAGGCTTAACACACTTTCCTTCAATTTTGCCTCTGACAGGCCAACTGAGTGACCAAGTATTTGAAACATTCTCCATCTCTTTGTGTTAACTGTTTGGGTTCGTGCCAAACGCTAAGTGACGGGGGATGCAAAATTTCCGGGGTTGCGCCATCACTGTGACGTGATCAGGGTGGTGCCGCAACCCCGGAAATTTTGCATGGGGCGGGAGGCCATGCCATAGACCTCCATGTTAATGGAGGGTCGTCGGTCTCCCAGCCCATTGATGATGCCGGCGACGTGTACAGGGGCGAGTGGGAATTTTAAGCAGAACACTAGGGAGGATAATTTGCAAATTAGTCTCATTAATGGAAAGTGGTATAGCAAAATTTTTATATAATTTATAGCATTGCAGATGGTGTTGTTGATGTCTTCATGACTGAAGGTAAAAATTTGTGTAAAGTAAATGTTGCAGAATTGAACCTTTGCCTTATGTGGACATTAGTGCTGTGCAAATAGATCCAGATTTGATTAGTGACGGGTTTGGTAAACACTCTTTGAAGCTAACCAAACAATTGTCTACCTGTTGGGCTCCGCTTTTCAACATGAAGCCTACCATGAAGCTCCTGAGTACTAAGAAGGGACTCGTGAGCCCAGTATACTTGATGGTTTTCAGTTGTTTTAGTTTTTATTGTTGAAAACTTCACAGATATAAAATACTATTTCTTGTCAAAATATAAGCACAGTTCATAACAATGTCAGATAACTTTGCATTTGCATCAGAAAGCTATTTTTATTGATGCCACACCAGTGAAAAAGTTACTCTAAAGCCCCCCATAGACGGGCAGACTCCCGGCCATAGTTGTAGCAGACCAACCTGCATGCTCGCTCCCGCCGAGCACATCAAGGTTGGTCTGCTGCAACTATGTGGGAGCCCACCTTGAATTATGTTGAAAAAAAGCCGGCAGGTCGGATCGCACACGGATCCGACATGCCGGTTCTTTTTCTGTACGACTTAAGCCCCCCATAGACAGGCAGACTCCTCCATGCAACTTCTGTACAACCAACTTTTCTTCTACCAAAACCATGTAATAGGAGGACCTTTCTACACCTTCCAATCACTATGTATTCTATCAGGGAGGTCACTATACTACATAGTTGTTGGTAGGTCTCATGAAAGTTGTATGGAGGAGTCTGCCTGTCTATGGGGGGCTTAACAGCTGCAGGCTGTTAGCACTGTTAAATCAGAGGGGGAGTCTCCTCCACCTCCGAGGTAATTGGCTTCAGTCTGACAGGAATCCTGTGTGTCAGTGGAACACACAGGATTCCTGTCCGACATTCAGCAGACTGCTCACAGCGTGGTGACGTCACCACGCTGTAATCAGTCTGCTAAAGGTCTGCCATAGATCAAGGTGTCTATGGCAGGCTTTATTGCCTCATCTACTTAATTTGATCTTGATATTACACTTTTTTCTTAGCATCACAATGTAATGCCAAAAGGGTATAATACTTTCCAACAGTACCACACATGTTAATTTTTAACAACATAAAAAATGCCTTCATTGCTAAAGTTTAGAACAAATCCAATTGCCATCATCCCAGAGTTACAGAATTAGAGATTCAAAAAATTGCACCCAGTCAGCAATAGTTTTAAACCATGCTGGGGACTGTTGCTGGTGAATAAAACATAACACAAGGTAAGTGTGTAATTACAAGTGGTAGTGCAATAGTGGGTCTTTTGGGTTTTTTTCGCTGAGGTGTTTGGGACTTTCTTTTGTTTAGCGTAACTTTATCTGCTTGTCTTTGGTCATTAACTCTCTTTCCAGTTTTCATGTGTCTGTTCACCTATGTTCATACACTAATTGATACAAGCATTATTTCACTTGCACACATTTAAGTTAATTAAATGGTTCCCACACTCTTCAATCTATGCACAGCTTCTGTCTCAAGGTACACTTCTATATACACTAGTATTCACATCATTATACACTTAACTTTTATATCTTCTCTCCTCTCATATCTTAGCTTCCCTTCACAGACTTTCATTAGCTGCTATTGACAAACTAGCATACAGGCATTCACACCACCACACTCATCATTTTTCTGCTTCCTCTTTCTTCACTTTCACAGGCCATTCTGAACTTACACGTTTTTTTACACGTTTACAGATTTTTATTAGACAGTAATATCACAGATGGGTTCACACACCAGCCACCACTTTATACAAATTGTTTCATGTCACGCCAGCTAATTTCATCAATACATTTATTTCAACCGCTGTGCTTATACCCATGATTTGGTTTGTTTTTTTTTTAACCAACCCTTTGACATTCTTTACGTCCCTTTTGTTTGGCTCCCTGTTCCTCAGTGTCACGTGTGTTCCAGGTACCGTAAGTGACTTCCATGACTGCGAACAGGCAGGGAATTGGAATCTTCCCGTGAACAGACGGACATCTGACTTTTTTTTAATTCCAATCCGCCTGTTCGCGGACGGACCTGGCCGAAGTTCGGCCATCACTAACAATGATCAACCAGTTGTGTGAATTGATTCTATTTTGATAGCATGTGTGTACTTTGATATTCTGCATTGCAATAAAAAGTTATGCGGCACAGACCCCTCTCTCCTCCCAAATGGTGTAAGTTGTTTGTGAACGATTAGTGACCAATTGTTAAATGTGCCTCTCCATGAATATGTCAGTGGGTTCAGAGAATGGGTAGTGCTACTATATAGACACATGCTAATGTTTCAGCCCTGCACATTCTACTGAAACTAACCTCTGCCTTGGTCCTTTGACTTGACAAGAGGAACTATATGGACCAGACCTGCCTACTTTGCTGGAACATGCTGTATTTTCACTTTATATGTGCATGCTGTGTTTGTTGAGTTCATCATATTGTCCAGTGTGTCTTATAGTGCAAAAATTTTTATATATTACGTTGCATATTATATTTTGGGGTAAATATATAAGTGTAATCCCCTGGGATTCTTCATCCTCCCCCTTCACATTCACGCCAGGGATGTGCTGAATACAAATGTTGCCACACCCTTTAAATGGAGGCCAATGGCACTGCCTCTTTGGCATCATCAATGCAGGCAAACAAACAGACCCAGAAAAGATTGGTGAGTGCGCCAATACGCCCTATGACCATGGACTAGGTAAGGTGAGTATAGCTTGAGGTAAGTTATTCCTGCGTGTCAAGCAAACTTACCCTGAGCTACACGTGGGCCAAAGACTCAGGAGGTTAAATGAAGGAAATAAACATATTGTATCCAATTATCAATCACACTATATCCTTATCACTACTGAAAAAAATGATGCCGTTAACATGTAAACACAGACTAATGTGACATACTATGCTGAATAGGGACATCACCAAAACAGAAAAAAAATGATCTGGGACCAGTGGTTTTTAGGTATTTAGGAAGAAAAAATGCCTATCTGAAGAAAATAAAATCTGTCCCCTTGTTTTTTATATGGATTTTCATACATAGCTTATAAAATGTTCAATAATTCATATTGGAATCTCAAGATTCTTATGGATGTTATTATGACATTTAAAAAAATTATTTAAGTGCAATTGAAAAAAAAATATTAGGCTACACTTTAGGGTTTAAAGTTTAAATTTGAACGCTTGACATGCATTTTTGATGTGAACATGAACAAGCTAATTAAACATGAACAAGCTAATTAAACATAATAATAAAAACCTAGAGATGTATTAATACACAAATCGGTTACACAAATTAAACATTACCTAATTGATAAGTGTAATGTTGACTGGGGTCATGCTGGAGTCACCAGATGGGTCTGAGAGCAGATGCCATATTACCTCAGGCTTCTGTGGTTTTACACAACTTTATTGGCGGGCGCCTTGGATACAACTAGGTTCTTTACACCATAAATGTCATTGCTAATGCCCCAGCCAATAATACACACACAGTCCAGTAATAAAAGGAATGTCCAATCTGCTCTGCTTAGGGGATACATTTTACTAGTCTAAAAGGAATATTTACAGGCTAGCTCTGCCAATAAGCCCATAGGCAGGGTACAAATCTTAGGAAAGTTGCAAGCAGTTCAATACAGATACTGCAGAATATATATACAAGGTGCTGAGGCTCTAACCCAGGAAGAAGGTGCTGAAGAGTTTGAGGAAGTGGAGATATGTCTCTGGTTACTAGGTAATGGGTAGTGATGGCCGAACATAGTCTGCGGCCATTTGCAAACAGGCGGATCAGACTTTAGTAATAGTCAATTGTCCGCTTGTTCACGGCAAACCGCCAACTGTCTGTCTCAACGTTTTCCAAAGATGTTGTGGGGCACAGATGATCTTAAGATTTTTAGATCAATCCATGGCTACCCTCTATCTGCAAGCAATTATCTTGGCAAATTCTGGTGGTGTGTGTATTCTCCCGCTGGACAGATATTTTTTAGATCCCTGCGCAGCTGATCTGGTCAGCAGAAGAATACTCATTTTCTTCTTCCCAGCGAAGGGGGCGGGTCCAACACCTGTACTGTTGGCCTGCAAAAAGAAAAAAGACCATTCAGTGTTCGCTGCAGACTGTCGGCCATCCCTAGTGATGGGGAAGTACTTTGCTCTCAACCCCTAGCCAATCTGGGAAACAAAGATAATGTTGCTGGTTCCTTTAGTCCCTAACTGGGAAGAGCCATTCCTACAGGAAAATCCTGAAGAGAGTCACAGAGCCCTGGCACGCTTTTTGCAGACAGATCACAGAAGACCCTGGGCTGCTCCTATCAATCATATGTATGCCTCAGTTAACTAATTAAAGCTGGGCATAGACATTTAGATTTACCAGCGATCGATCTTTTAAATGATTGTGCATGTGATTCCGGAATCAATACCAATTACAGAATCGATCACACACTGCACCATACTGTATGACGTCTTCGATTCCTGGTTGATTCCTTCCCGCGATTGATTGATCAATCGATCGATCACAAATTGTGGGATCTCCAGCTCACAGCTGTTCTAATCAAAAATTATGTAATGTGGCTTGGACACCCAGGTCGATCGATAGGAACGACATCTGGGTCTGAAGCTGCTGGGTCCAGCCACCTGCGGGGTGAGATAAGTGGGGACAACTGGAGCATGAGGCTGGGGGTTGGCCTCAGAGTAGCCCACAGCTGCTGCATGCAAACATACCACCAGTAAGCTTGCAACGAGGGTCCAAAAGGGTGGCCACCCAAAATACATCCCTCTCCTTTATTGTTTTTATGCGGGGGTCCCTCTTGAGGCATGTGGGCAGCCATCAGGAGGAGGACAGCCAGCTGTGCCTCTTCTTGGCTGCCAGGGACCATACCCTCCTAGTCCTCCTGCCACACACCCGCATTAATGGTGCCCCCGGCACCGGCTCTCCCTTCTGACCAGGCCCAGACTTAATCAAAATTATCATCTTCCTCATCCTCCTGGGCCTGGTCTTGGTGGAGCAGTGTTGCCTTTTCCAGATTGGTCACCTGCTCAAAGGGGGCCAACACATTGCAGACCTGGTGGATCTGTCACCACTCCGAATTGGTTATGCCGGGGAGTGGGTGTGTTTGCCCCAGTGTGGCTTGCTCCAGCAAGTATTCATTCACAGCCGGTCGCTGCTCTGGACAACCTCTCCAGCATGTACAGGGTGAAGTTCCACCCCGTCACACAATCCAACAACCTGTGAGGGGGCACGTTGTTTTCTCTCTGCAACTTGGACAGGGATGCAGTGGCAGTTAGGGAAATGGCTGGCAATCCTCTGTACCCTTTGCACAATGTCGCTCAACCCTGGGTATGGGCGGAGGAATTTTTGCACCACAAGGTTGAGGACATGTGCCAAGCAGGTCACGTGAATTTGACTGCCAGCATTGAGGGCTTCGAGGAGGTCACAGACAACCATACCTGGCTGAAGCTTTAAGGGTGTCAGCCACTTCTGGACCTGAGCCTAGAGAGTGGTCAGAACATGAGGTCCAGTGTGTCTTCCTTCTCCTAAGCTAACAAGCTGGAGCATGGTCTGCAGTGGACATGCCCCACACATGGGTTGCTACAAGTCCACTTGCTGGGGGGCTCAGCAGCGGTGGAGACACTGGCTTCAGGGGAGCAGCACTTCTCCCTTGGATGCCCTGAAGCGGCACCCTGGTGCCTCGGAGGATACCCAATGGGCTGCAAAACTTAGATAGCATCACTGCCCGTGTCTACTTGTCCACGTGAGCCATTGTGAGGTGCACCCTGTATCTGACAGTGTAATCCAGCGACAGGCATACATTCCCCACAACGTGTTCATGGAGGGCAGGGACACTAGCCCTGGCAAAGTAATGGCGGCTGGGGACACACCATCTGGATTGGGCCTTGGTTTGGGTGGTTCCAGCATAGTGGCAGGAGCTGCTGTACTCCGTGCACTGTGATCACCCAGCAGCTGGTCCCACTCCTGCCAATAATTAGTTTTCAAGGGGCAGAGGTACCCAGCCGAGAAACCGTGGCAAAGGGCAGAGGTACCCAGCCGAGAAAAAGTCCTCCCTCTCCTCACCCTGGCATGGCAGAGCTGGCATATGGCAATTGACACATCTTACTCTGCCAGGGTAAAATAAGCCCAAACAGGCGACTTACGCACCACTCTCCTGTCATCTGAGATGGTGCTGTTTTGCGCCTGTTCGAGCTCGGTGTGCACAGGTTGAGGCAGCACCTGCTTCTGTTGCCCCCTGTTACCATTACCAGAGGAGCCCCTGCCACTGGGCTCCCTGGTGCACGGTCTGTCTTGGGTGCCTACCTCATCAGTGCTGCACCTAATAATAATAGAAGTAGCACCCATTCTTCATCACCCTCCTCTTGTTCGCCTCCATTGTCAGACCCAAGCTTGACCAGTGGTGTAAAGACTGCTGACACCTGGATCTGACTTGTCCCTCTCTTTTTCTGACTCAAAAAGGAGCAGAGGCATATCTTGGGGGATGGTCCTGCAGTAGGCTGGCTGCTTTTGCTGCTACTGCTGGTGCTAGGAGCCAGGGTAGAGTGCCACTGGCTTGTGACACGAAAACCACAAATGCCTTCGCATCCTGCAATTGGGTGGTTGCCACGCCCCAAAAATCCCTCATGAGGTCGACGCCCCTGTCTGATGCGCCATCTGCATTGTTAAGAGGCCTGTGTTGATCCAGCACTGCCGCGAACCCCACCACAACCACGGCTGCTGCCACGTCCGGTCATTGTAGCTCTTTTATTAATATTTAAAAAAAAATATTTTGTGTGTTTTGTTTTGTGTTTTGTATGTATGTGTGGTTTTTTAAAGGTTTTTTTTTTAATAATCATATATTAAATACAAGAAACAAAAAACTCTAGCTACAAATACAATATAGAAGAAAAAAAAACGATATAACACTTTCAACTATATATATATTTAAAAAAAAAAATTAACTATTAAACTAAGAATTTTATATAGAAAAGTAACCAAACTAAATAACTATATCAACTATAAGTATATTTTTTTACTTTTTATTATTAAGCTAAGAATATATACAACAAAAAAATATAACTATGCAAATCGTTGCACTATATATTGTGGGAACTAGAAATAAACCTACACTAACACTAACAATATGTGTGACCTAAATAACTAGCTGTATAATAAATGTGGTGCACCTAACTATATATTTTTTATAAATGTGAAAAAAGCACCGCACAGAATAAATCAACAGCACTGCTATCCCCCTCTCTCCAACAGCAAAATGGTGGAGATGCCTCATGGTGAGTGTCCTAAATAGTAAGAGGTAGGCTACTTTCCTATTGGTTGCAAGTGAGTTTTGCTAAGCTATTGCTAGTGATGGACCGAACTGTTCGCCGGCGAACTGTTCGCGGCGAACATCGCATGTTCGCTCACGCCACGTGTTTCGCGAACATACGGCGAGTTCGACCCGCCCCATTTTTTTTTTTTTGACAAACTTTGACCCTGGGCAGTCCAGCAGGCACATACAGCCAATCAGCACCACCACGTCACGGACCATCCCACCCCCCATCTCACAGCACAGGAAGACACGCCTTTCCACAATTTGCTGCCAGAAGGAGAGAGTTGTTGAGATAGCTGCTGCTGCTGTATAGGGAACATTAGCTATTCCAGTGTTCAGTGTGATCTGCAGTCTACTCCTCTACAGTGCTTCTTAATCTGCTGTCAGGACAGAGTCCTGAAAATACCCCAAAAGCCCTTTTTAGGGCTATTTTTTCGCTACCACCCGTTGCCTGCTGTGGGCTGCTGGCAGTGATTGTGCAAGCTTCATATCACACATTTCCTAAACTGCCATTCTCATATTATTGGTGTCACTTTGTTACCCCTGGGGATGTTTTCACTCACTATTTTAAAAGCTATAGCAGTGCTTTTTTACACTTACAAGCCTGTGCCAACTGTGTGGTGCGCCCACACTGCCCATTGCCCACCCATAGTGTCTGGTGGCACTGGTTGTTAACCCAGGGGATTTGTTTCACCCTATTTTTAAGGGTTTGCGTGCTTTTACCACTTACAGCCTGTGCCAACTGTGTGTGGCGCCTCACACTGCCCATTTCCCACCATATTTATCTGGTGGCACTTTGTACCCCAGGGGATTTTTCACCCTATTTTAATGGCTATTGCAGGCTTTTGTACCACTACAGCCTTGTGCCAACTGTGTGTTGCGCCCACAACTGCCCAGTGCCCATCCCTAGATTATCTGGTGGATTTTGATTATACCCCCAGGGATTTGTGTTTCACCCTATTTTAAGGATATTGTCAGTGCTTTTGTACACCACTTCCAGCCTTGTGCCAACTGTGTGTGGCGAACCACACTGCCCGTGCCGCAACCCATATTTATACATCTTGGTGGCAGCGTGTTACCCCCAGGGATTTTCATCTTCCCCTATTGGTAGGTATTAATAATATTGCGGGCGTCCATTACCAGCCTTGTGCAACTGTGTGTATGTCCCAGCCACAGTTATGCTGTGAAAGTGTACTACCAATCCAGTTGTTTTCACCCTATCCATAAAGGGTATTAATAAAAATGCAGGGCTTTCCGTTCCTTACAAAGCCGTGTGCCAACTGTGTGTGCCCACCAAATTATCTTGGGTGGACGGGTAATACCCAGCAATTTTTGTTTTCATCCACCCTATGTAGGATAATTAATAAAAAGTGCAGGGCTTTCTCCTCCATTAGAGCCTTGTGCCAACTGTGTGGGCCCCATCCACAGTTATCTGGTGAAGGGTAATACTCAAGCACTTTTTATTTTTTTCACCCTATTGTAGGGGTATTAATTAAAAACGTGCAGGGCTTTCCATCCATTACAGCCTTGTGCCAACTGTTGTGTGCCAACCACAGTTTCGGTGAAGGGAATACCCAGCAAATTTTTTTTCCACCCTATCCATAAAGGTATTCAAAAAAGTGCAGGGGCTTTCCGTCATTACAGCCTTGGTGCCAACTCATCCAGTGGGCACACCCAAGAGTTATCTGCTGCCCACCAGGGCCTTGTACGCCAAAAAAACTAAAAATGACAGGCAGAGGCAGAGGCAGACCATCCCGCAGTGTCGTGTGGTGAATTCCTTTGCCCTATATAATAATGCCAGTGTTCAAGCCACTTACCGTCAACACAAGTATGCTGGGGACTTAGTTGACTGGTTTACACAGTAGGACACCCATCTTCCCATCCACACTCTGACCCCTTGACAACCCATCCTCCGCATGCTCGGCTGCTGACAACCCTCTCAGTTTTCACTCACCTGCCCGCCAACCAATACTAGCACCACACAGCCGCTACTTTTACCCCATCCAAGGAGTTGTCTCACATTCCCTTTTGAAGAGTGACAATGAGTGCTGCGCACCCATTATTGCCAGAGCATGTAGGTGACATGGGACATCCTCTGACCGTTAGCATTACAACACATGGAGGTGCGGTGTGAGACGGTTGATGTTTACCCGCTGCCTGCTTCCTTTGCTGAGGTGGTCATATACCAGTTTAAGCGTTGAAGTATGATGACTATGTGTCCGTGGATGTCACGTGGGGTGCCCACACCAAGAGAGGAAGAACAGGGGGAAAGTCCATGGAGATCAGATAGGAAGGAGGAGACGCGTTGTAAGCAGGGGCAGGTTCATCGCATCGGACTAGTGGCATAGTCAGGCAGCTGTATCGTGCACCTGGGGTCCAGCCAGACAGCAACGCCAATCACGCATGCTGTTGCCACCACCAGTATGCCGTCAGTGCAAAGCTCAGCATGTGGCATTTTTTTGTGGTGTCTGCCGCTGATAGCAGCGATGCCATTTGCACGTGTGCATAAGATACTGAGACCGTGGGAATCCAACCCACCTCGTTACAACTGCTTTGAACAGATCTCATTATCTCTCATCACAAACGCCTTTGGGATCAACACATTGCCTACAAGCAGGACACCACTCGAAGCCACCCCCTCCTCCTGTCCCAGCCATCTTCAGCCACTGCACCCACTGCTGTCCTCCTTGCCCCCGCTCAACCACCAGCCCCTTCGCCTTCTCGCTTTTTGAGCAGTCCCCAGCTCAGCTGGCCACGGGCAGGTGCAGTGGAAGGAGATGTTTGAGTGGAAAAACAATGTCACAGATCCCACCCCTTGCCCGCTCTGACAGCTGGCTTGACGGAGCTCTTAGCCCGCCAGCTTTTACCATACCATCTGGGTGAGTCTGAGCATTCAAATAATTTGGTGGCTATTGGGACACTGCGTGGAAGGTACCCGGCCGAAAGTTTTTTTCCCAAACGGCCATCCCCAATCTTTATCCCTTGTGTAAAAAGAAGTAATGGCATCTCTGCATAATGTTGGTGCAAAGGGTCCTCTGACACTGATACCTGGTCTGCAAGCACGTCAGGGCAGGTACTCACGTACACTGCGCAGTGGGTAAACCCTGCTGACAGCTGCCCAGCATGAATCGTGGCTCTGAGCCGAGTTGGTGACAAACCGCAAAGACATGCGGCAGGCCTCTGCCACCCTCTTCTACCCTCCTACTCCATCCCCCTCGCTGAGTCCTCTTCTCTTTAGGCGTCTGGGGCTCACAATCACTCCACATCCCGATTACGACAGTGTCCACGCTGTCCTTGGGGCTGACTTGCCTGAACGCAGAGAGCCACCCCGGACCAGCACTCCTGTACGCCCTGAATGCAGCAGGTGGATCATGGCTGGCCCCGACACCAACTGGGGATTGGCAACGTGTGTGGACAACGGAATCTGTTGCGGCATTGATGTTGGGCAAGTTGTGCACATGTGCCTTGCATGGCACATGTCTTAAACTGATTGTGCAACGCTTTGTGGCACTGTACCCAGCTGACAGAACGACCTCAAGCGGCTATGAGGTTGTGTGCCCATGTGCAGGCGTTCCTACACGTCTAATGGCGAAGTTTTTCGAATTCAGCGGCGAAAGAACTGCCATTGGAGGCGCTTGGAGTGCGACATCCGACGCGTTGTAATTCAAACACTCCCCATTTTGGACCGCCTGCTCAACAATAGAAAGCTTGTCAATGAGTACAAATCTGTAATACCATGGGGTGCTAGGACACCTCTGCAGCGCTGGTGTTTTTTTGTGCCATCTACTGGACGCTCATGCGCATGCCTGATAGGCTCATGCGTCCTTTGAAAGAGGGGGGCA
>CM070040.1:24387942-24398537 GCA_036250615.1 Ptychadena robeensis | reverse complement strand
TATTCAAATGTTGAAGTTAATTGGAAAGTCCCTGAATTTTGTATGTCAGATTTTAAACGTTAATCCCTATCAGCCATTGGCCACATTCTATTGTCCCTCAAAATTGCACGGGGCATATAGAAACAAGTCATCAGTTGACCAAATTCAACATGTACCCCTACTGGTTTTAAGTTTACAAATATAATTGATCGGATATGCTAATATGATAAAGATTAATTATTCAAAGGTTTTAGTTCTGTACAAATACTGATAACAAAAATCATGCTTAAATAGCAATAAAAAGAAAACACCCCCCCCCCCACCAATGTAAGGCACAGTGTGGTATTGATAAAAAATAAATAAATAAATACCAATAAAGTAGCTTTTCTGGTTTAACCCTCAATTTGGGACTTTGAGTGGCACTCGCTGTCAGTCACAATTTTTAAACTGAATCGACAATGATACAATTAATGATTACAATAATCGCAAAACTTTATTGAAAATCTTTCCTTTTGGTTTCATGGACCATGGGCATCACTGATTGTGGGTACTGTTTATTGCCAATTTTATTGCTGTATAAGGTTTCAATGGTATTATGAGTGGTTGGGGGCTTCTGAGGGTTAAAGATACTGCCTTTAACTGTACATGTTGGTTTGAAGAGAATTTGTTTGACTAAGAAACTTTATTTTTATATTTACATAGCAGGCTGTTATGGAAAATTCATGGCAATGCCAGGTTCCACTACAAAAACGTCATAACCTTAGCCACCAAATACTGTATAAAATAATTCAAATTGCAAACTGATTAATTTGATAAAATGCTCAAAATGGAGAAAAAAAGAAAGATGGAATGCGTTGGTTTATATCAGTTAAGAAGTCTTTGTACATCGCATATTACTATCTTTTAATAGCGTATTTCCTGCTATTCGGCTAAAATGGCGTGCAATAACAGTACCATACAAAATTAGGGCTTTATGTTAATATTAAGGGGAATATCTATAGAGTAGTAAACATGTATTCACTAAAGTTTCACTGGTGGTTAATTTTAAACATATGTACCAGTAAAATATACCTGCAGGAAAAGTGTGACAGTCTTGAACAAAATACTTGTCAGTAAAAGAGGAAAGACATGCAAAGACATAATGGCGGGTCAACTGCTGTCCATCAGAAATTGTTCTTAGACTAAATGAGTGGCATAGGACTATAAGACATTAGATTTTAAGCTCCTATGAGAAACAGTTAGTTATATGTTGTCTGTAGCTATGTACTCTCTTGCATATATGTCGGCATAGCTATGTGTATAGTGTGTCGGTACTATAAAAGATTTAGTTAATAATAATAAAAAGAAGTAATCTTGAATAATTCCTTACCAATTAGTAGAAAGAGATGGAGGAAACCAAGCAGACAGACCGGATGATTGAAATGTACAAGAACCTTCATGTTTCTAGCCACAGGAGAGAAGAAATCACTGGTGGTATTTCTGGTACAAGTCACTTTAGAACGGCTCAAACCAGCACCCTTCCAATTTTTTGGTGCTGTAGACGTCATTTATCACGTGGTTAAGATTATATGTTCATATACACAACTATCGGCCAAATAGAAACTTAGATATATGATGCACTCTGCCAGGATGTCTCTGCATTTTGCTATCACCTCCTCTGCAGAAGCCCTCTAAAATATCTAGCTCAGCTCACCATGTACCATTTCTCCATATCTCCCTCCAGGTGAAATACATTAACAGAGTAAGGCTGTCAACTTGTTAGCGTCTGCAATATTGTACAGGCAGGCACTCAGGGGTCATTTAAAAAATGACCCCATTGCAGGTCAATCGGGCTGCAGCCCGAAAACTGACCGGCAGGTGTCTCGTGAGACTTATTGTGACTTTCTATGGCCCAGTGGGCACTTGAGATCATGTTCGTGGCTTTCTTTTACCTTGTATAGACTTTTAAGATAATTGGTTAATTGTGGTCAACATCATGTTG
Source organism: Ptychadena robeensis (assembly GCA_036250615.1). Lineage (NCBI taxonomy): Eukaryota > Metazoa > Chordata > Amphibia > Anura > Ptychadenidae > Ptychadena > Ptychadena robeensis. The sequence goes on along the minus strand of CM070040.1, from coordinate 24,396,577 downwards.
ATGTGGATCTTGATGTTTTAATAAAGTGTACTTTACAACAACCTGACAGGTGTTGTCCCTTTCCACCACCTAAACCTCCTGGGGCCTTTTACAATATGTGTAATTCTAATTATAAAATTAACTTAAACCACTAAAGCTTCAGTTTTGTTAAAGTCCCACGAGAACGAATGGTAGGAATAGACTCATCATTTCCCTTTAAATGGGGAAAAACAAAAATAAAATATTTAGGAATTTACCTAACTTACATATGCTTTATCAAATAAACTTCATACCATTACTCCCCCAGTTAAAACAGGAACTCAAAAGGTTCATCACTATCAAAAGAATATATTACCTAAACTTCTATATGTTATGAAAGCCATCCCGATTTAAATACCATCTAAGATTTGCATGCAAATTTAGAGGGCATTTCTAAATTTGTGTGGCGGGGGAAAACAGCCAGTGACTTACACTCCCTAAACAATGGGGGGGGGGGGCAATATTTTTGTGAATATCCGTTGCCATATTCACCAAATTTGTAAATTCTCGAATAGCTAATATTCGCCGAATATATTCACAATTCGAATATTCAGGCTTAATACTAGTAAAGAAGCGTTCCCAGTGAGGCATGTTAAACCTCAATAGAATCCAGAATTCAAGAAATGCGATACAAAATAACCTCAAAATGGTATGGGGTTTCCGAAAAAATTCATAGAATGTATAACTCTATACCAGATAAATGCTGGAGATGTGAAAACGAAACGTTCCTACATATTGTTTGGTAATGCATATGACCATATTGGGCGAAAGTACAGGATTGGCTGAAAGTGATCACAGGACAAGATATGGGAGATAGACCAGAAACATACCTATTACATATTGTTATGACTTACCATTGGTACAAGAATTCACTGGTGTGCCTATCTATTGAATGCAGGGTATTCCACTTAAGTGGAATATCACCCAGCATATCTGCATGGATGGCTAGAACTGATGACATATATCTAATGGAAGATCTAACAGCAACATTATACAATATAGAGGCAAAATTCAGAAAAAAACATGGACACAATGGATAATGTTCTCTGCATCAAAGAAATGTGAGGAAGCAGTGGAGGGTTGAGGAAGAAGTGGTGTGGGGGTGGAGTTTTTTTTTCAGGGGCATGGGGAGGTGGGGCGAAGTGGGAGAAGGGGATATGTTTTGGGAAAAAATTAATATTGATATTGTGTAATCTATTGGTGTGTATGTGGAAAAAATTAATAAAAATATTTTGAATGCATTCCCACCCTGCTGGTAAGGAATCTAGATACCGTACATAACACCAGGGGCCAGGGCTTTATTTTATAGGAGGGGTAGAAGGGCAAATTATTCTCATCATTTTGCTGACTTTGAGCCCATTATTTAGTAAATTTGTGGTAAAATGGTCAACTTTTTTTATTACTTCACTTTTCGGAAGCTACAAAAGTACTTTATGGTATTGAGCAAATAACAAACAAACACACACACATATATATATATATATATATATATATATATATATAAAAATATATATATATATATATATGTATATATATGTAAATGAATTATTAAAAAATTCGTTCCTACATTCAGCTCAATGGAAAAAGGTGCTTGATCCTCCCATAAATTGTTTGTTGTGTTAGTGATTTAAACATTATCAGACAAATTATAATCACCCTGTATCATATCATAAAGACCAAGTGTACCAATTCTCCTGTCGGTATTATGTATTCAGCTTCTACAAGATTGGTGAAGCTCAGTATGCCCTCTCCTTGCTAAATCGGCTTTGAGCTAACTCTAATGTGGTCACTTCCAGCTCCAGTAAAATTCAATTTGAATAAATATGGCGCATATGGCTCTTTAAACCAGAAAGCTTCCCAACCCCTGCTCAACGCTGATATATTTTGGGAAAAAAATCACAAGCCAGAAGAAGAAGGGAAGAATATAGTACCCTTAAGACATTTGTAAAACATTCTCGAGGACAATAGGGAATTCATTGTGGTCTGCAATTTTTTTATGGGGGGGGGGGGCTACTTTCCCAACAAGTTTATGATGCTAGCCATTGACTTATGGAACATTACAGCTAGCCATACACGTGTCGGATTCCATGTCCAATCGATTCATCATCCGATCGATTCCGGCGATTCTGCCGGGAATCGCAGGTGTGATCAATCGGCCAATTAAGAGTATCCATCGCTGCATACCACCTTGTCCAACGGATTCCGGCACGATTCCGGGACGATTCCGTGTCCGATTCCACCTCACAAATGGCAACTCCCCCTGATCTGTGCAGAATCGGATCAAAAAGACCAACATGTTGGTTCTCTGACGGATCCGATTCTGGGCCCCCGAACGATCGGACGTGATCAGCCGGACAAGGTGGGCTGCACACGATTCCGGCACGATCGATTCACATGCACGCGCCCGGAATCGATCGGCCCGGAATCCGGCCGGAATCTGACCCGTGTATGGGGGCCTTAAGGTCTTAATTTAGACCCATCCCCACAGGCTCCTAAAATCATGACCCAAGCCACTCAGCCTTGGGGAAGAATGGGCCCCTCTAGTGTTCCCTAGTTGATTTTCAGGAAGTTGCCCATAAGGATTGGAACAGTTGACAATATTTGACAACCACTTTCAAAGCACCCACACATTGTGTGCAACCACTGCACACATTGGTGTGGCAAAACATTAAAGTCCCCCATACACCTTTAGATCACTCCATACAATTGCCCTCAGATCTACCCCCAACCATATAGTATAGTGGCCTCACTAATAGAGTACCTAATGATTGTAAGGTTTTGAAAGGTCCTCATATCACATAGTTTTAAGAGAACAAAAGTTAATTGTACAGAAATTGGATGGTAGGATTGGAAGATGTATGGCAGCCTTGAGCGAATCATGCATGAATGCATAAATTAGTTAGAGTCAATGTGTGTGTCTCTGTGTATCTCAGTGTCAGTATGTGTGTTCGTCCCCCTATGATTGCATCTTGTCTCTGCATGAGTGTAAAAGCTGTGTCTCTATGTTAATGCTGGTTGGTTGCATATCCCACTTACTTGTAATTTTAAGCTTTGGGCTATTAAGATCATGCAGCACAAACTGGCTATTGTAATTGGTCCTCAAATTAAAACTGAGTAGCTTGAAGGATGGTGGCCCCCTAATGTTTCCAGCTTCGAAAGGGGTTCCTTCCCTAGCCAAATATTTAATCCCTGCATCCAACCTGACATAGTCCTTTCAAGCACTGAGTAGAGAAGTCTAGTGTCCTCCCACAATGCATAGTGTTGTTCCTGTTTGGCCAAGTCCCCAGATACCTATATACTAAGTTTAGTCCCACTTCTATGTGACTGCAGGGATATGGCTCTTAAACTGACATAGCGGATGGTAGTCAGTGTAGTGTGTTTGTGTGTGTGTGTGTGTGTGTTTGTGTGTGTGGTGTGCTTTGCAAGGTCAGAGAGGTTGTCCTCTTACATGTTAATGGTACATCGAAGCTTTATTGACCCCACTTACTATCCAAAGATATGGCAAGGAGTATGTTTCTCTTAACACATTCAATTTTTTTTCTCTCCATTCCGCAGTTTCCCACCTCTGCAGAGAAATGGAAAATTGTTGCCCAGCAATTCCAGGACACATGGCAATTATCCAATTGTGGAAGAGCCTTGGATGGCAAACACATCTGGATCAACTCCTCCTTTCCAGCTCATACTATTTTAATTACAAGGGCTATTTCAGCGTGCTAATGATGGCCCTTGTAAATGCCAGCTATGAGTTCATGATGGTAGATGTGGAGACAAATGGGCGCATGCCAGTGGATGAAGCATAAGCTGCTCAATTTGCCTGGCAATGACTTGACTGTTGAGGATTTAAATTTAGCTTTCATTGGTGATGAGGTCTTTGCACTTCATGATAACCTCATTAAGCCCTTCCCAATGTGTTACACCTGAAAGGCGGATCTACAACTACCGCCTCTCCAGGGCAAGATGGGTGGTAGAGATTTGGGATTCTCTCCCAGAGATTCGGGGTTTTCCTGTCTGCAATTAATTTAGACCCTTCAAAAGTTGAGAAAATACCACTGGCAACTTGTGTCCATCACAACTTCCTTCCAGCATCATTCGGCATCCTATTGCCCACCAACTATGGTGGATGTTGAGGATGTGACCTCTGGGTCGATGATCCCAAGGGAGTGCCTTCTCCAGTGTCCAAACCCCAGCAACACTCCCTGCAAGCCCAGGAATATCGAGCCCCGGGTGGATTCACTGCTGATTTTTAGGTGGGTGGGCCTGTGGTGGAAGCAGCAGGGGGTGGCACTGCTGTGTCACCTGTTGCCATGTACCCCGCTTTGGTGGATGGAAATGTGCAGACCGGGAAGCCTGGGGTGTGTTAGTTGTCAGGATGATGCAGAAGGGTTGGCCGGCCATGACCCCTGTCACCATTTTGGATGAGGTGGGTGGAGGTGGATTGCACCATTAATGCAGGGCACCCATCCCAGGCTAGGGGGTGGGTGTCACGCTGGATTCAGTGAGATTTTCCCCCTCCCCCATGGCCTATGTATCTTCTAGGGGATGTAGGCTTAGACAGTCCCTGACAATGATTGGTGGGCCCTTGATCCATGGCAAGTATGACATTTATACTATATGGTACATAAGATAAAGTTCCAGTGCAGTTTTGGGGACATATACACTGCTTTATTGTAATAGGCATTACATATTTGCTGACATTCATTTGGCCACCATACATGCTCCAGTGCTACACAATGGTATACAGTGTTTTGGGGACATATACACTAGTGTGCTCTAACAGAGATTCATCTTTCCTGACATTTATTTGGCAACAATACATGCTTAAGTGCTGTAAAAAAAACATTTTAAAATGAAGATGGTGAGCAAAAAGGGATAGGGAAGTAGCTGTGGTGCTGATGGTGCACGCAGAGGCCGAGGCCCTGGGCATAAGGAAACCGTGCCTGCTGCCAGCGGCAGCAAAAAAAAAATTGACTGTACCCAGCTATATGTTCAAGCTAGCTAGCCGCCTCAGGACAACACTGTCAAAGTCTGGCCTGTGCGGTTCCAGTCCGCACGGCCCTCCCAACAGGTCCACTCTGCATAGCCAAGAGCCTGGTCAAGCAAATCCTCCCTCTGATCATCCTTCCTCCTACCATGTTGAGGCTTGCCAAACCAGTGATCCCACACTCGGATATCCCGAGGAGCTCTTCACACCACCACAATTATATTTAGCCCTGTCACCCAGCATGCTGGAGGAGGGTCCTGAGATATTGTGTTCCGATTCCCAACGTCTTGAGTCTCTACAATCCCAAGAAGATGACGGTGGGGATCAGCAATCATTCTTCAGTGAATGATGATGAGACACAGTTGACGAACTGTCAATGTTTATTTCAAGTCAGGAGGATGATCAGATGAGGTCACTGACCCAACCTGGGAAGGTGAGAAGACAAGCAAAGATAGCATTTCAGAGGAGGAGGGATCCGCAGCACCGCAACAGGCAGGAAGAGGTAGTGGTGTGGCAAAAAGGGAGAAGTCAGGCCACACCAAGCAGTTCTGCAACTGTTACACCAAGCACCACCCTGTGGAAATCTACCTTGCCAAAGGTTAGGAGTTCCGCATTATGGTGTTTTTTTAAGGAATGTGTGGACAACAAAAGAGTGGTAGTTTGCAACCTGTGCAATACCAAAATGAGCCTGGTTGTAAACACTAGAAACCTCATCACCACCAGCATGATCTGCCACACGGCATCCAAACACTCTTTTAAGTGAGCAGAACACTTAGGTCCACAGTCTGCCTGTCACACCACTGCCTCCTCCCGTATTTTATGCACTGCTGGCCAATCCCCTGTCAAAGGTGCTGGCCCAGATGCCCTGCTCTCTGCACCTGGACCAGCAGCATCTACGTCCACTTCCCTGTCCCAGTGCAGCATCCAAATTCTGATAACCCACCCTCAGGCCATAGCCCTAAATTTTTGAAATGTTGCCATTTAGGTCGGTGGCTGTCCCTAGGTATGCTGTCCCCAGCCGACAATTTTTCCCGGTGTGCCATGCCAGCTTTACACCAGCATGTGTCCCAGAACATCACCTGTGCACTGACAAACACAGTAACTGCGAATGTCCACCTCACCATGGACACATGGAAAAGTGCTGGGTGAATGTTGGGGAGGCCGGGAGTGAGTCTATGCTACTGGCTCCAACCTCCACTTCTCCTCCGCCACCATCTCCTCCACTTCCACCTTAAACACCAGTATGCCGCCACCCACTAGTTGGAAGCAGTGTAGCACTGCTGTGGGGAAGTGCCAAATGGCTGTGCTGATCTGCTTGGGGTACAAACAGCACCCCACAGCAGGGCTGTGGCAGGGTATAAGGGACCAGACCAAGCTGTGGCTCTCCCCGCTCAACCTCCAACCAGACATGGTTGTGGCTGACAATGGCCGTAACTTGGTGGCGGCTTTGGATCTCGGCACCCTGACCCACATTCCCTGCCTAGCCCATGTTTTAAATTTAGTTGTTCAGCGGTTCCTCAAAACCTACTCCAATTTGCAAGGGCTACTAGTGAAGGCACGCAGCTTGTGTGCCTATTTCCGAAAGTCGTCCACAGCTTCAGCCGGTCTGTCAAGCCTGCAACAGTGCTTGTGGCTTCCATCTCACCGACTGTTGTGCGACCTGAGCATGCACTGGAACTCCATGTTCTTCATGTGACAAGCTGGTATTTTAGGCTTTGTGAGCAGCAGAGGGCAAATGTAGAATACCAGCTGCAACTTTAGCTGGGTTTACACATGTAGATTTTTTCGTTTTATCAATGAAGAAATTAACGATTTTTCGATTGATTGAACAAAAATCTAGAATGGCAAATTTGTTCGATGGATACATTTTGTTTGATCTCAAACACAAATTCGTTCAAAAGGTCATCGATCATGTTAGTAAATTATTATCAGTCGTAGTAATTCCGAATGTATTTTCATTCGATATCGAGATGAACGAACAAAAAAATCTAATGTTACATTCGATAAATGGACTAACGATGTTCGACCACAAAATCTTTAAAAAAATCGAATCGGCAGTTGATCGAACAAAAAATCTACAAGTGTAAACCCACCTTTAGTCATCGCCTTTACAATGAACTGTCACAATTCGCAAGCGAGCAGTGGGTATTGATGACAGACATGTGTGAAATTTAAAAAAATGTTGATGAATCCACAAAGATGGTTAGTGGCGATAACGCTATCATCAGTGTAACCATACCACTGCTGTGTCTACTAAAACAATCACTGTGGCAGAATGATGCAATACCAGAAGGTACTTCTAGAGATGTTGCTCCAAAGTTTTCCATCTGACAACGGCCGGCACAGTGCGTACTTCTTTGGGCAACTGAGGAAGGGGGACAAGGAGAACACACTGCAGTTCTAACAAGGGTAGGGAAACATTATCCAAGGCATGGGACAGTTTTAGGACACCCCGTCAGCAACTCCACTCTAAAGTGCGCCTCAGTGTTACAAGGAGGGAAAATTTTTTGAAGATGGTAAAGGAATACATGGCAGACCATGTCACCGTCTTAATTGATCATTCTGTGCCGTACAACTACTGGGAGTCCAAGCTAGACACATGTCATGAACTTGCGCTCTTCGTCTAAGATCTGCTGGCCTGCCCTGCCGCAAGTGTTTTATCTGAGCTTGTATTCAGTGCTGCTGGTGGCATTATAAAAAATATGCGTATCCATTTGTCCACTGGCAATGCTGACAGGTTGACTCGAATAATAATGAACAAGGCCTGGATTGCTCTTGATTTCTCCACTCCACCACTGGAGAGCTGCGCTAATAAAGGCAATATCTGTTTTTAAAGGATTTTAAAATGCACCACACAAGTTTGTGGTTGGCTCTTATTTTCTCCTCCTCATTCAAAGTGTAAATATTTCCCGGAACTCAATTTTGTGGTCATAGGTTCGGCTCAAATGCAGGCCCACAAGGTAATGTTTTTTTATAGGGTACACTGAACAGTGTGCACTCTTCACAATGTTTGAGGGCATCAGCTCACCGGCGGATCATGCCATCCACATGTTTTTGTCTGTTCGTATTGCTGCCCAAATCTAATTTATGAACGTAATACACACATTTCCCTAAACACAAAAATCCCCACAAAAAAGCAAAATCCTAAAGCACAGTGACCAAATAAATCCAGGGGTCTTCCATCTGATGCAAGAAGAAAAAATTAAGAAACCTTCCCCCCTCCAAAAAATTCAGAAATCTTCACTCCTCATCCAGAGCAATGCCAAGGAAAGGTCTTCCTCCTTGAAGTCCAGTGTGTGTCTTCTAGTCATGCAGACACCATGTGGGTTCTGTTGATAAGCAAAACCCACATGGTGTCTGCCCATGGATGGATGGAAAAAAGTTGTAAAACATCAATGCATAATGTGCAGAGCAGTTTGTGACCACCTGGTCACTTCTTCAGGATGTATTGTTTGATATAAGGTCTGAAAAGCTAACATGGTAATAATGTACATTCAATGAGTGGCCACTAGATGGCATACATATTGGAATGTACTCTGTACATTATGCGTTGATTATTATTATTATTATTAACAATTATTTATATAGCGCCAGCATATTATGCAGCGCTGTACAATACATTAGAGTGGAGATACA
>CM070040.1:24355415-24365681 GCA_036250615.1 Ptychadena robeensis | reverse complement strand
GGCAGCCTGATGCTGATAGTGCAAAGTGACCTACAATGTGGTAGGTCCGCTTTAAGGATCACGTAAAAAAAAAAAAATTGTTATGTGTATTATTAATTTGTGTTTTTCTATATATAGGCTAAAGATGCTTGGGATTTGCATAAAATAAAGTAAGGTTTTGAGAAAGCCAGGGAAGCGCAAAATGCATCGACCAGACAATTTGTACTTATGTATTATTGATGTGGGGGTAACAAAGGCATTATTTACCATCTGTTGGTAAATAGCAATTGTGTTTATCTTTGTTTTTATAGAATTTTGTATATTAGTCTGATTCTGTCTTTGAATTGTCTATTTTTAAAAACATATTCTTAAAAAAAAAGATGCATCTGTATGACAAATACCCAAATATGGATGGTTCTTTGGACATTGGTTTTATATACTGGAATCAGATGTTATAGTTTGGTAAGAAAAAAAGTTTAAAATCTACAAAAAAACAAAAATGTAACCAGCCAAAATACAGCTCAGGATTAGCCCTTTTTTCTTTAGATTTACAGAGAAAGAGCGGAGGGGAGCACGAAGCTTATATTAAAGCCTCCCTCTGAAGGTGTCACCCCCCTTGCATTTGCCTTCTCTTATTATCTCTTTCATTACCTCAAACACCAAATTTTCAGACACCAAGTAATAAAACCCTGACATTTGAGGAGGTTTGTAATTTACTTGGGGGTTAATAATTTACTGAGAATACTTAGTCTCCAAATTTTACACCCCTAGCTGAAACCCCTTTTAGTTATATTTCAACTGCCAAATAATGCTTACCTCAGATTATGCTCCTGGCATAAAATGCATACACGTAACAATAAACACTAGAACAATTGTGGTGTTCTAAAATGCTTAACCGGTTATGTATTCTGGTATATTCAGCCACTTTAAATGTTACGTTTAAAGCTTTTTAATTGCAAACAACCCCCCTCCCTCCATGCCTTCTTTTAGAACAAGTCTACTTCCAACTTTTCTTTCCTCATAATGCAGGGGGAGCTGAGATATTCCAGGGATTCGCAGCTCTGGTCTGGGTGGCCGAGTGAGAATCTTTGCCAATAGCATTGATAAATATTTGGTAGCCCCCTCCCCCACACATACCTATTATACTTCTTATGTTGGCCAGCAGCATGTTTTTTTTAGCACTACAGTACCTTTAGGACAAGATGTCTTGGTTACTTCTAGTCTTGTTCCATTCCCTTTGGCCTTTACCCCTTCTACATTCTCCACGTGGCAACAGTATATTCCGGAGTCATACTCAGTCAGGTTTCTTATGGTAATCTGGCGATTATAGGAGCTGTAGACTACCCTGTCATTCTTGATAGGATCCTTTTCCTCACAGCCCAGACTCCAGGACACAATGTAGGATCCCGGAAAATCTACTTTGCAATCAATAGTCAAATTACTTCCTGATTCAGCAATAATTGATGCTGGCTGCTCCACCAAAGTAAGATTTTTTCCATCTGTAGAAGAAAAGAAGGTTGTTATATGTGGATTTATACAGCTTTTATTGTAGACTTTTGGCAATTTAGGTGATTCTTTGTCTCATTACCCCTCTTTCTCTCTGCTTTTAGTTTTTGAGCCAAAATGATAATGTGGGTAGTTAATGATAATGTGGGTAAAAAGTTAGTAAACTATAAAAAAAAGTCCTTTATTGTAGACATTATGTGGACTAAATCACGTTGTGGATGGTAGGGTTTTACTTTAACATTTGAAGCCCTGTTATGGGGGGGGGGTGGTATTGACCCCTTACAGACTACGGTGCTAAACCTGCAGTTTTCAAGGACAACAAAAGCATTCGCTGTGTGAAAGAGTTTGTGAATAGGTTTGGCAGTGCCTTCACCCAGAATAGGGCCTCTGGTAGCAGAGGGGATTCCCTTGTTATTTACCATAATAATCTTGGAGCTGTGAAACTACTACACCCAGCATGCCCTTCAGATAAAAGAGTATTTGCACACACAGAATATATATAAATCAATACATTTAATAAATGGTAATAATGGTAATAGATGGTAATGGTAATAGATTTAGTAAATGGTAATATAACAAGCATCTTAATTGTACCAAAGCAAATATGCATTGATAGATAAAACCAACAAGAGTCCCATAAGTTGTTTGCACACAATAAGGCAAAGATACCTCTAGATTTAGATACCGCTGAATTTTAGTTGTGGGTAGTGATGGCCAAACATCGGCCTTGTCTGTCGGCAAACAGGCGGTTCAGACTTCAATTTCCCCGCAGGGAATTTGAATGGGAAATATACCGGAAAAGACGCTGAGACGTTACTTCCGGTATATGGAACGCACAGTGCCTGGTTCCAAAACCGGTGACGTCAGTAAGACGTCATGTTTGGCCCATGCCCGGTACAATACTAAAGATCGGGTCTCTACCCGATCTCTAGTGAAAATTATTCTTCCTCTGGCCGAACCGGGCGCAGAAAGGTCTAGCCGGGGGAAGAATTATAGACTTCTCCTTGACGCCAAAGGGGGCAGATCGAACATCCTTACTGTTCACTGGTGAGAAGAAGAATAAACATTTCGACCATCATTATTTGTAGGGGCCCCTCAAAATGAGAGATGGCTGGCCAGTAGAATTCCTTGGAGTCAGGATAATGGTGCTGAAATTATCCTCCAGCAGACACTGGAGCAACCTGAAGAGTCACTTGTCTCTTCAAGGAACAGTGAAGAGTCTCCGGTATTCACTTTCTTTTTTTTTTTTTTTTTTTTAACCCTCAGTTTGTGACTGAGGTGCAACTTGCACCCATTGCCAAAAAGTGAACCACACAAAAAACACATGGATGCTATGGGGTGTCTAGCTCCTAAAGAAGCTAATGATTTGGCACCCTTGTAGGGGTGACCAATGGACCAAACAGCCAAAGCTACTGGGCTCTCGAACTCCCTTTCCCTAGGTGACTACAACTGGAGTCCAGTCTCCTAGTCCAGACAGGACAACTACACCCCATCAAAGGGAGGATGGATGGGGATTTGTAGCATCAAATCTTGGGTGAGAATCTCTTTTCCTCATAGGTCGTGGGTGAGTATTCCACCATAACAATGATCCAAAACTTACAGTCAAAGCAACAAAGTAATGGCTCAAGAAGAACCATGGACATGCCTAGTCAGTCTTCAGAACTTAATGCCACAGATCTGTGGAGGGAGCTGAAGGTTTGAGTTGTCAATAGTGATGGCCGAACTTCGGCCATGTCCGTCCGCGAACGGGTGGAGCGGACTTTTAAAAAAGTCCGCTGTCCACCCGTTCGCGGACAGATTCAAATTCCCCGCCTCTAGGCGGGGAATTTGAATCGGAAAACCCTGGTTGTGCTAACCGGATGTGACGTCACTGACGTCACATCCGGGTTTCACAAGCCGGCTTTTCACTGAAAGACCGGGTTCTCTACCCGGTCTTCAGTGAAATATTCTTCCTGCTAATGATCCCACCAGAGGAAGAATAGAGGGCTCCTTCTCGCCAGCGGACAGGGCGGGTGGAACACCCGTATTGTCCGCCGGCGAGAAGGAGGGCGAACATGCTTGTTCGCGTCCGAACTGTCCGCCTTGCAGGCAGTTCGGCCATCACTAGTTGTCAAACATCAGCCACAAAACATGAATGACTTGGGGAGGATCTGGGCCAAAATCCCCCATGAGAAGTGTGCAAAACCTTTGGCACATTACAAGACACGTCTGAACACTATGAAATGCTTTGCCATCAAGTACCTATTACCTAAGACATACCTTTCTTATAAGTTCATGCAGGTAGCATTCAGGATTGGCTACAATTTTGACAGCTAATGTTCTAATTCAACAATTAAACATTAAATCAGCACTTTGCGAACTAATACATTATAGTGAGTTGTTGCTCTATGAACAACTAAAAGGTAGGTTTTTTTAACCCTTGGTACCTCTTATTAACTCAGATTTATAATTGAACTTTCCATTCTCTGTCTCTGGAACATGGACCCCATTAAAACTCCCTAACATTAGTATGTTTAGTAATAAAACCTTTACAAAAGGTCTAATGCTTCAACATTTCTTCACCAAAACTGAAATAAAAGGGTTTGTCCATGTAACACTTAAATAAAGAATATTGATGAAAAATACAGACATAGGAAGCCACAGAATCGTGAATATTTCACACATGTACTGAGTATGTAAAGTATCTACGGAGAATGTAAACTGTATGGTTACTGCTTTTTTTAATACAAAGATGTTGCGGTAATATGGTTCCGGGCTACCAATTTTGTCAATTAAGATCTATCCAGAGCCACAATTAGAAATACTACTAACATATCTAAAGACATGTTTTTTTTTACATGAAACAACGTTTTAAAAAAAATAAAAAGATTAATTGGTTAGCCACATTATAAATGACACTTATTGCCATTGTTTCCACCCTGTCACAATTTTGCACCTCAGTTTTGATGCAGAGTAGATTAAGCCTTATTTGCAAACCCTATGACATATATTTGTCACCAGAATTGTTGGGGAGGCATGTCTGAAATGAAATTGCATTTTAAAGTTTGGCAGGATAATGTGTTGTGAAATTTAGGGGATCAAATATAGTCTGAAATTAGCTTCCTTTTAAGTTTTGACCTATAATAGGTAGAGATGGTTGAATTTTGTGACTAATTGACTTTGTGAGTTAATTACAAAGCCCCTGAACATGGTATCATCACCAAACTTGCAGGAGATGTAGAGAAGGGTTGGGGGTATATTACAAAAAAAGATGGCTTTAACACAAATATTTTTTGCACAAATTAAGTTCAAAGTCAAGTAAAAATTTTGAAAATCGGAATTTCAACTTTGATGTTGATGAACTTAATTTATGCAAAAATTACATGTGCTAAAGCAAAAGTTATTTTTTTTTAAATGTTCCCACAATCCTTCTCTACATTTGCAGTGATCACTGTAACTGTATTTGTTTTGTATTGGATTAAACACAGGAGAAGGGCATCTAGCATGCTTGAGAATTCTGCACACCGGAGGACAGCAACTAAAGACTGCACATCCGAGGACAGGGTTCTGAATGCTGCACACTGGAGGGCAGGGATCGAAAGACTGCACACCAGAGGACGGGAGTCTGAAGACTGCACACGGTTCGGTTCTCTACCCGGTCTTCAGTGAAATATTCTTCCTGCGGCGGGATCTCGCTGCTAATGATCCCACCGGAGGAAGAATAGAGGGCTCCTTCTCGCCGGCGAACAGGGCGGGTCGAACACCCGTACTGTCCACCGGCGCGAAGGAGGGCGAACATGCTTGTTCGTGGCCGAACTGTCCGCCTTGCGGGCAGTTCGGCCATCACTAGTGATGAAGGTTTATTTCATATAGCTACAGGGCTGGTCTACAACTACGAGGCTACATAGCTGCAGTGTCTAGAGATGCTCATCTTCTAGAATGTACCTGTTTTGTTTTTTTTCAGAAGGGATTTATTATGAAAGGTAGAAGGCTTAGTGAACTGCAATAATTAGCTTTTTTATATTACTTAGAATTTAGCAAAATTCCACTTTCTGGGGTTACCTACAATTTAGCTGAATAAGACTCCTCCGGTATGATTGGTTTAAAAAAAATTGGAAATAATTGTATATTGAATATATATTAACTTGCTAAACTAAATTACATAAAACTAACCCCCACCAAATGAAAACCCTATAAAGATTACAAAATGTAAAAGCAAACTCAAAATAAGCATTAACATAATAAACAATGAACATGTAAAACTTGTATTACTTTGATATATATTTTATGGTATTGCCTAATAAATGCATCATGTATATTATTTATGTAGGTGCCATGGCATTTCACAATTTAAGGGGTGATTTTTTTAAACATAGCCAGCTAGAAAACTTGCATTCACTCCCGACATGGGTATACTAATTAGTAAGATTATATAAGCTTCTGAGTTAGAAAATCTTCATTACACAAATAGCAAAAATCCTCAAATACTGAATATAAACACATTACAAACAAAAATGAATGCTTTGTTATGACATATAGATATTAAGGGGTATATATAGACCCATAAATATGGCTTTTCACAAAAACTCTAGTGGAGTTCAATTTTACTTGTAAATAAAAACAAATTCTTAAATTTGTTCAATAATCCAAGATTGTGGTTAATAAAAAAATGTTGTTACATATTCTTTTTCCTGCTGATAAAGCTGCCCCAAAGCAAAGCAGTGAAATGAGTCCTTTTCTAAAAAATATTTCAAGTCTCAAAAAAAGAAGACGATTAATTACCAGTTAGCAGAAAAAGATGGACGAAGCCAAGCAGGCAGACCAGCAGACATTGGTTGAAATGTACAAGAACCTTCATGTTAGTAGCCACAGTAGAGAAGATGTATTCTGTGGTCGGTTTTCTCATAAGTTCACTTTACAAAGCACTGCCCAGAGCCCTTCTCCATTTTCTCTAATATAGGTGTAAAGTGCGGTTAGGGTGAAAATGTTATCTTCTGTTCTTATGAAATAGAACTATAAGAACAGTTATATCAAAACTTCCTGTAAGTCTCTAGTGTGTAATAGTGTGGGAGAGTGGTCTGAAGATTGTATAAGGGGTTAACCATGTTTTACTGGAGCTACTAGTAAACGTATTTGTTCTGTTGTTAGGCAGAACATAAGGTGGGTGGTGACTATGTGAAGATTCTGGAACATGTTCTGATGTAACCCCGTGAGGGGACTAGTGGCTTATTTAAAGCCAAATTTCGGGAGTAGCTTGGTCTATTATGCAGCAGGAATGAACAGTGAGAGTGCAGCGATGGATTTAGTTGGAAGTAGGCCTCAAGCCTGCAGATCGAAAGACCAGGAGTGCGAAATTCTAACTAAGACTTTACCCTTGTTCCCCCGGCTGGGGGGCAAGGGCACGAAAGTAAACGAAAGTAAAAGGGCTAAAGCTAAAGCCTCCCATAGATGTTTTAATCCACCTGTGATCAACCACCCTGCGCATTTTTGCCGACCGAACAGCCAAAAATCAGCCACAGATTAAAGCTGCCCGCCTGGAGCAACCGATCCAAAAAAAATCGATCAGAGCAACAGACACGTCTGTTTTTTTGGGGGGTCGATCGCATTACTTTGGATCCAGCATCCCATCCAAAGTATATGCTAGCACACAAAGGGTACGCGCCGATTCTCTTTCAATCATCACAAAGTCTGAGGGGACTTAACCATTTAAAATTGACAGGGTTGGTTACATAGAGGGTCATTTTAAAGGATTTAAAAACTTGGACAAATTCCGAGGCAACCTTTGATATTTATTGAAAAATGTCTGCAATAGAGTAAGTTTTTCATTCTCATAAGATTTAATGATAAACCTTTTTATAATCGGAACCATCGGAACTATGCGCTCAGGTCCGTTTTCTGCGATTCGGTGGGGAATTTGAATCTGCCCGCAAACAGGCAGACGGCAGACTATTTTAAAAGTCCTGCTGTCTCTGCTGTCATGTCTCCCATCTTGTGTTTAAAAAAAAAACAACATGAATTGTCGACTTCTCTCAGGAGTCATTGTCACTAGTTATATTTAACTAGTCGACTGGCCTGTTCATGCCCAACTGTTATTGCCCAACTGGGTAGTCTTTTGCAATTTTATCATTATAGTTAAAATAATTTTACCACTCTTGTCCCTGCACTGACTGAACTATTCAACCTCTTCCTCTCCTCTGGTATCTTCCCATCATACTTCAAATGCCATAGTACTCCCCATACTAACGAAGCCTTGTTTACAAAATGCTCACCGACTATCTGACTATGAATTGAAAATTGAGAAACCCTCCTAGACCCCCTCTAATCCAGCTTTTGATCTTATTATTCCACTGAGACAGCCATCACTAAATTAGCCAATGACTTGCTCACTGCCAAGGCCCAAGGTAACTTTTCTTTGCTTCTGCTGGATCTCCCCTCTGCCTTTGACACTGTAGATCATCCTCTTCTTCTACAGACCCTGCACTCTATTGGTATATATCTGCACTGCTGGTATGACTCTGCAGGTTCCTGGTTCTCCTCCTACCGAACTGACCGCTTTTTCAAAACTTCTTTCAATGGCTTGCATGCAAGCATTTATAACTGCCAGGCCGTATACAAATCTACATGGATTTCAATGGATAGTCAGCTTTAATATTCCTAGCATTCCCAGTTTCATAATAGTATTAATAATATTTTTTATATTTAATGCACTACATGTCTGCCTGAGCACACATGAGAGAAAATAGACAATATATTCCGAGCCTTGGCATAAAATTGTGTTGATCGGTTTTTTAAATAAAAGTTGATGCATATTGTCTGTATTTGTTCATTTCTATTGCAACATGTGTGTCGTGTTGATGCTTTAAATGGTTTCTAAAAATGTACAATTGGAAAAAAAATTGCAGGCTTAACAATGAACATGAACACTCTGTTTTATTATAAATAATAAAAAACGCCAGTTTTTGCCCAAAAACTTTGTTCAGTTATTTTTATTGCATTTATCATGTAACACAAACAGACATAAATGATGACATTTCCTCATACCAAGGGTCTTCAGGACAACTGGTTCTAGGACAGACATGGGCTAACTAAGGCCCAGGGGCCAGATCTGGCCTGCCTGGCCTTTTAATCAAGCCTGTTGTCACCTTGATGAAGAGATGCTCTGGGGCCACTCTACTTGTAGCCTATACATCCATCTGATCGCTGCTCGTAGGAAAGAGAATGCGTGGTGTGGAGCCAGAGCGTCTTGTCACCACGTTTTTTTTTAAACCTTCCTTACAGTATTATTTGGTGAAAGTGTACAGTAAATGAAAAAAGATCACAATGTCCCTGCTGTATCATGAATGAAGCCAGGCATGTGAGGAATTGGGACACCTTTGTCGGGCAGGCATTACAGGCTCTTGGTCCTGCCCCTCTGTTAAATTTAAGAACACACACAAACAAACAAACAAACATTTGCCCACCCATGTTCTAGGAATTTATTTTGTAACTTGGAAAAAAAGTCTGTTAAAATTTTTGGAGGAGGAGGCAGCATTGTAGGGTGAGAAGAGATGGGAATTAACACTACTAAACAATATAAACACTAGCAGTAATAAAGTTGTAATGAGTCATCTTCAGTTTTGGGGTTTTGTACAATTGTTTATTACATTAAATTACATTCATATTGGAAGATCTGTAACAATATGTAAACAGTGATTTGCACTAAATACACCCCAATATGGACAATTTATATGCATGCTAACATAATAACATAGGCTTGCTTTTAAAAACAAATAACTACACTTCATCTTCAAATTTGACTACAAAATGACAGGAACAGGCCAGAAAATTGTACTATATAGCATAGACCAATGCTTATATTGTACAAATACAGTATATACTGCATTCAGAACTATACAAAAATGGATAAACCATTGGCAGGCACACCAAAATCATATTGGATATACATTCGGTGTGTACATGATCAATCCAAGTTTTCCGACATGTCCGATCAATTTTTGATTATGTGGAGAGGCATCGGTTTCAGGTCAACCAACTTAAAAATCAGTCATTTTAAGTCGATCAACCGGAAATATGGACACGTGTATGGGGGTCTTAAGGATTTTGGGATCTCATAAACCTGTCTATTCTAACACGCTTGCCTGATGACTATGCTAAGAAGGATGATCAAGGTAATAAGAGAGCGATCACACGTAAAATTTTAACAGTCAGCAACAATGATCCCTTGTCATAGCTCCAGACATCTGTGAACAAAAACAAGTGTGTTATAAACAGGTAGCAACTTCACTTCTGCAGCATAATGGGCATGCTTGATGGGCAAAAAGTGGTATTTACATTTCATTAAACAAAAAAAAAAACACATGGCCCCCTCAAATCATACTAGACCTTCATTTTAGCAATGGGTCTGATATGCTCTGAAAGGAGGACCATGAACAGGGGCCGTTGTGGGGCCGTGGGCTCATTGAGTATCTGATGTTCCTTTTAACAAAAGGACCACTGCATCCTGCTCCATATCCTAATGTATGACTGGAGATTTTCCTAGAAAATTTACCCCTTTCCCAAAGCATACCTGGCCCTATGTCAGCACGGGGTTTGATATGCTCGGGAGGAACCCCATGTTGTTGGTGGTCCTCCTTTTCCCTTTTGCAGTTGGCTGCGAACTGCAGGTATTTGTGGAAATGTCAGCGAATGGTCCCTGAACCCCTGTGCTCCATGTTCATTTATCATTAAAGCGGTTGTAAACTCAAAAAAAAATCCCCCACATACATGGCATGGACATATTACACACCTGTCAGCAGTATACAT
>CM070040.1:24304117-24317503 GCA_036250615.1 Ptychadena robeensis | reverse complement strand
GGTGTTAGTCCCCTTGAAATAACTTTCCCAAAACTATTGTGGCCAGAAAGGGTCTCTTTATTTTTTAAAGTTCGCCTGCCCATTGAAGTCTATGGCGGTTCGCGAACTTTGGCAAATATTCGCGTGCACCGTTCGCGAACATCAAATTCCGGGTTCGCGCCATCCCTACCTACGGGGCCTCTGTGTAGGTAGAGGTCCTTCTCCTATAATACCCATTCTTTATCACAATTGCTACTAGCGCTCATTGTAGTTTCTACACTTGTGTTTTATATTGATGTGGTATTTCATCTGCTTGTTTATATTTTGAATACCTTGTTGTGGGTGTGTGCTCTTCCCTGAGGAGGTTGAATCTTCCCTCCTTCTTTTCCTGAGCCTCCTTCTTTTTTTGAGTTGACTGTTGTCCCCAGTTTTTTTTGTTTTTTGTTTTTTTATTACCCCTACTTTCTGACCAAGTGTTCAAGGTGCTGACCTTTAATGTGAAAGGCCTCAACAGTCCGCAGAAACGTTCCCAACTCCTGGGGGAACTTAAGAAGTTGAGGCCCTCCATTGCCATGCTCCAGGAGACCCATTTTAAAGTAAATCACATGCCGGTCCTCCGTTCTCGAGCCTACCCGTTAGGCTATCATGCCCCTTCCCCCTCTAACAAGGCGAAGGGAGTCTCCATCCTCTTCCATAAAGACGTCCCTTTTATCCTTAAAGACGAGGTTCCAGACCCCGAAGGCCGGTTTTTATTGTTCAAGGGCACGATTCATGACGTACCTCTCACCCTGGCCACAGTCTACTTTCCGAATAGGAAACATGCAACGTTTATGCAAACGGTCAGTAAGGCCCTATTGGACTTTGCGGAAGGTATTCTGATCCTGGGTGGGGATTTTAACCTGACCTTGAACCCGATCTTAGACAATTCCGATTAAAGGTCCTCGATCCCATGTCGCACGCTTAAATTCATAAAACAAAAACTGATTGACCTCAATCTGTGTGATGTTTGGAGGACTTTGTTCCCTGATACTAGAGACTTTTCCTTCTTCTCCACGGTCCACTCCAAATATTCCAGACTGGACTATATCTTTATCACGCAGCGAGATCTACCGAGACTCGTTTCCAGCCGTATTGGGAGTATATCTATTTCTGATCATGCTCCGGTCGACATTACTCTTAAACTGCGATATAAGGGAAAAAAGCCAATTCCAGTGGAAACTAAATTCAGCTTTGCTGGCGGATAGGACCAGGGAGAAGGAGATTGAGTCTCATCTGCGAGAATACTTCTCAGTGAATGCCATGGGCGATACTTCCCCCTCGGTAGTCTGGGAAGCCCACAAGTGTGTTCTCAGGGGTAAGCTGCTGGCCTTGGCCGCATCCCTCTGTAGAGATCAGCTGGAACATGTCTAACAACTCACAACTCGCATTGCCCTCCTGGAAACCCAGCACAAATTGTCGCTGTGCAAACGTACTCTAAATGACTTGGTGGCGGCTAGGAAAGAACTCCTCAACGCCATCAACTTTAAAATTCGGAGGTCCCACACCCTGCGTACTGGGACATATTATGAGGAAGGAGATAAATGCAGTAAATTGACGGCAAGGGCGACTAAAGTCAGAAAGGCCAGGGCGGCCATACTAAAAATGAAAACTAAGGGTGGTAAGGTCGTAAGCTCATCCTCTGAGATTGCCCAGTGTTTCCACGACTTCTACTCCTCACTGTATAATATCCGCACTGAGGGAGGGAATTCGACCCCTGACCCATACCGTTCCCGTAAATTGCAGGACTATGTAGCGCAATCGGGTATGCCCCGACTCCCAGACTCTGTGTGTGAGGAGTTACGGTCCCCCATTTCTGACACTGAACTCCACATGGCCCTCAAACACCACACAGTTTTACAAAACTTTCCAGTGTATTCTCCAACCCCACTTCCTAGCTGCTTTCAACTTGCTGACGCCCGCGCAGGGCCTCCCCCCTCAATCGCTTATGGCAGAGATTACTGTTATCCCAAAAGCTGACAAGGATCCCTCCAATTGCGCTAGTTACCGACCAATTTCACTACTTAATGTGCACCTCAAAATTTTTACTAAGATACTCTCAAATAGATTGCTGTCATATCTGTCCTCCCTGGTGTCCCCGGCCTAAGTGGGATTCGTCCCGGGTAGGGAAGCTAGGGATAACACTACGTTAGCCATCGATGCGATTTGGGAGGCTCGTATGTCATCGTCATCTTTCATGCTGCTATCCACAGACGCTGAGAAGGCGTTTGATCATCTGGCATGGGACTACATGCTGACGGTTCTGCGCTATATTGGTTTGCCGGAGCGCATGATGACATGGATTCAAGCCGTATACTCAACGCCTTCTGCTCAGGTGAACGGGGTCTTATCAGATCCGATCGCGATCACCAATGGTACTCGACAGGGTTGTCCCCTCTCACCTACCATTTTTATCCTTTCACTAGAACCCCTAATCCGCACGATAATGCGAAGCAGAATGATACGAGGGCTGATTGTACATGGAATGGAGCTTAAAGTAGCGGCCTTTGCAGATGATCTGCTCTTTTTCATAACTGACCCTTTTGACTATTTAACTGAATTATTCAATCTGTTTGAGGAATTTCAGGTCTTGTCCTTTTTTAAAATCAATCCTTCCAAGTCCGCTGCCTTAAATGTCTCACTGCCCATGAAGGAGGTCCATCGCGTTCAAAGTAGCCTCCCATTCGGATGGCATGATTCCCACCTGAAATACCTGGGGGTTCTGCTGCCTAGAGACCTTAGCCAACTGTATGACCTAAACTTTAAACCGTTGATTGCCTCTGCCTGCATTCAGAAGGATCTCCATTCTTGGCGGTCAATTTCCTTTTCATGGATGGGCAGAATCGCGGTGATCAAAATGACCATCCTACCACGCCTATTTTATGTGATGCAAGCAATACCTATTAGGCTAGACCCCTCATACTTCACCATTATAGACAAGATCTGGTCGAGGTTTGTCTGGGGCCAGAAGAGACCGCGTCTCAGCTGGTCCCTGCTTCAAAGATCCCGGCCCCTGGGAGGCCTGAGTATCCCTGACCTGAAGAGATATCACCAAGCGACTCACTTGAATAGACTGAAGGATTGGTGCCTTCACGCTGAAGGGAAATTGTGGGTCCGCATTGAAAATGCGGGATCGGCGGTGCCCCTGGCGAACTTCATCTGGTTAGCAGGTGCTGCCCCCCCCCAGGGCTTGCAGGCCCCACCCACTGGTGGAGGCTACCTTCCGTGTGTTTCGCGCACTGCAAGCCAGACCAGGTCTTACCTTGGTCCCAGGCCCAATGACTCCGATTTGTGGCAATGCGGAATTCCCCCTGGGTAATCTATGGGAATTTCAGAAATTGTGGAAAACCCCCTTACGATTGAAAATGAGGGACTTCTTTCTCGATGGTGAATTTGTCCCAAACTCTAACCTCATGGGCTTATCCTTGACTGACTCTATTCCTTGGTGGTCGTACCTTCAGTTGAGGCATTGGCTAGCGCGCCACCATAATCGGGAGAACTTCTTGAGACCATTGACGGAGCTCGAATCGGTCTGCGCCGGTAAGGGCCCGTCACGGCATCTCATTTCCTTATTCTACAAGATGTTGGAACCGAATTCCCACCCCAGAGTAGCTGCTATTGAGGTTAACTGGACTAGGGACCTTAAAATATCCATCAGGTCGAAGCAGTGGGTATGGCTCTTGGCCCATAAGAGTACGTTTAGTGCACGCCAACAAGAAACTAATTACAAAATACTCACCTCTTGGTTTCTCACGCCGGTTCGTCTGCATAAATTCTTCCCCACGGTTTCCTCACTTTGCTGGAGGTGTGGCCTCCAAGAGGGAACCCTTTTGCATATTTTCTGTTCATGCCCACACATTGAACCTTTCTGGCAGGAGGTTCACAAATTTATGACGCACATATTAGGTAAGGAAATCCCATTCACCCCTGAGTATTTTCTTCTCCATTTCAAATCTAGGCTAGTGGGCAAATCATTTAAATCACTGGAACGTCACATGACTAATGCAGCCAGGGCGCTGATTCCTCGCAGGTGGGCCACTTCGGTCTCACCCTCCCTTAAAGATTGGGTGAACCAACTGAAGTTTGTCCATGAAATGGAACAGCTCCTCTATAGCAAGAGGGATAAACTGAAAGCGTTTAACAAAATGTGGTTGAGATGGCATCTTTTTGAATCCTCCGCTGAATTTAACACTCTAACCCTGACATGACCGATCACTGGTTACAGTTGCCTTTTCCTCCATAGTGAGTAACTCCACTTACTGTACAGGTTACTGATGCGATAAGGCCCTGATTCACATCCATGGTCCCCCCTCTTCCTTCTTCCGTACTCTGTTAAATTCTCACCCGCCCCACTGAAAGAGAATTGTTAACGAAGCCTGTATAGCAAGAGGGATAACCTGATAACTTTCAATAAGTGTGGTTAGATTTGCATCGTTTGGCAACCTCTGCCGAGTTTAACATTCTTAGCTTAACATGACCAATCACAGGTAACTTTTGCTTCCGTATTAGGTAGCTCAATTTGCTCTCTCTGTTACGGATAGGCTACTGTTTTCGTTGATGTTCGGGCCCCCCTCCCCTCACCCGGTTTCATCTTTTCTGTATACTGTTATTTTGTCCCCTACCCCATTAATGAAAATTGTTGAATATCTGCAACCTGCTTGCTTTTCACATCTTATGTATCAGACGATTTGATATGTATGTACATTCATGTTTTTATTTCTCTTTAATAAAAAGTTTATTGAAAAAAAAAAGGAGATGGAGACAGGAAAGGGAGCTGTCATTTTTCATGTAAAATAATTTTTTGGGGGGGTTGGGCATATTTTCGGTCAATTTGGGTGGTGTTTCGGTCACTTTGTGAACTTTTCCAACGGACCAGACTCCCCACCCTCATCCGAGCAGGGGGTGCCTGGTTGTCTCCCATTGACTTGCATTCTACTCGAGGGCTCTGTAGAATACACAAATATTGTGATGTGTTCGGACCAAATACCCGGACATTTTGGTGCTCACTCATCACTAATAAGGTGGCCTTATTGTTTTATTCTTGTCTTTATAAGCACACAATAAAGTAAAAGCCAAAAATGTGCCACAAATGTTTATGCTGTTTTGCAAGGTAAATAAAATATACTTTAAATGTAAAGTTTACATGGTATCCATAAAATAATATGATTACCATGGCTATTTTCGGTAAATTATTTTGACACCGTTATTTTGAAAGTAGCTCGCAAGCCAAAAAAGGATGGGCAGCCTGATTTAAAATGTTTACCAGTCTATGCAAACGTTAAATAAAAAGTTTCCCTAGACAGAGAAAAGAAAAAAAAGAAAAAAATACTTCACTAAAAAGCCACAGAAAGGTGACTTTTTAAGATTGTGCATGTCTGTGTTCAGTTGTTGTTACCACAAACTTGAAGAGCTCTTCAGATCATTAAGCTCAAATAATTTGTAAATAACACCACTTTTTCACTAACACCTAGTTTTCACTAACACCTAGTTATGAAAAAAAAAAGAAATAACATATTGGTGCTGTGAAGTAAAATTAGTTTTTACTAAAACAATACAAATTATTATATTACACTCCCTTTTGCATGTGTAACTTATTATGCATAAGCAAATTGTTATTGTAGCACTAATATAGACATTTTTGCAGGCTTTTCCCACAAAAGTAAAAAGTATCCAAAAATGCCCATAAACCGCAGGATGCACCCAGCCAGCGTTTAACTTGGTCCAAGTGAACCTCAACAAAGTCTTTTATGGACTTAACACTTGCTCTAAAACTCACCTGTGCTCCTTCTGGTAAAGAAAATGTGTATACTTTTTTTTACTGTATATAACCGAGTAAAAGCTGAAAAAATTACATTTGCTTATACTCAAGTCAATTGCGAAAATCTTAACATTCTGTGGGCTGACTTTCTGAAGTAATTGCAAAGCTCTTGAACATGGTTTTACCACCCAAATTTTTGGAGATGTAGAGAAACATTTGGAAAAAAATATTGCCCTAGCACATGTAGTTTTAGCCTAGATTAAGTTCAAAGTTCATTCGAAATTTTTTAAATTGAAATTTTTATTGGTTTTGCAAATAACTCACAAAGTCAGCAAGTCCAAATTTTACAACCATTTCTAGTAATAAAACATACTCATACAGAAAACATACTTTTTTTAGTTTCTGTGCCTTGGCTGCAGCCAATGCTCCCCTAGATGTATACTCGAGTTATCACCTTACTAGATTTCTTTGGTAAAATTAGGTAACTTGCTTTTTATTTGGATCAGCAATTATATGATGTAAATATATAACTCATTTCTTTAACGGTAATTGAAAACTAAAGAATTGATTTGAAAACAAAGTGAGTTGTCAAATAGAGAAAAGCTGAGTATTGTTACAAAACAGTTTTCACTGCGGTAATTGTGATTGTTAGATTCATATTTTTTTATAGAATTTGCATAACATATATAAATATAATCAGAATTCATATTCATATGTATGCAACCAAAGTGTAACTAATTTAAAAAAAACTGTGGATTTGCTTATTTCATATTAGTTACACGTAAAGTACATTTCCCATACATTTTGCTGAATATATTTTTTTCAACTTCTCAAAAATGCAAATGCTCAAATGTGGAAGTTAATTGGAAAGTCCCTGAATTTTTTTTTTCTCTTCACATTTTGAACGCTAATCCCCATCAGCCTTTGGCAACATTGTATTGTCTCCCAAAATTGCTGGGAGATGGTCAGGGGGCATAGTGAAAGAAGTCGCCAGCTAAAAAAAAAGTTCAAAATGTACCCCTACTAGCATTTAAAATGTTACAAATATAATTGATCAGATATGCTAATAAGATGAATTATTACTTAATAAAGGTTTTCTTTCTGTTTAAATACTGATAATACAATTAACATATAAATAACAACAAAAAATACAACATGCCCCCAACACCAACAACAATGCATGTTATGATGTGGTATTAATATTGTTTTAAAAAACATACAAAATAATTTTTTACTGGTATTATAAAAGGGTTTATTAGCATTAATGATACTGCCTGTAACTGCACATGTTGGTTTTAAATTTTGTTTTTCTGACTTGGGGAGTTAATTGTGAAGCCTCTGAAAAATGTATCATGTTGTTTTTGCATAATTTAAGTTTGAAGTCAAGTAAAAAATCTCACTAGCAGCCTGATGCAACTATATTGGTATATTAACATAGTTGCCTCTTATGTGGCAAAAATGTTTAATTTCGATGCTTTGTAAATGTAATGTATATATTAAATATGTAGATATTAGAACTTTTCACAAAAATTAAATTTTAGGAAATGTATTTTGTTTTTTTTTAAATGTATTCACTCCGGTCATGTTTATAGTCATTAGTCAATCATGTAAGGTCAGTTTCCCAGTTAGAAAACCTTCATTGCATTACCTGCATAACCTTAGATATAATCAAATACTTTATAAAAAAATCTAATTGTGAACTGATTATTTTGATCAAATGCTTAAAATAGAGAAAAAGGACAGATGAAATGCATGGTTTTATATCAGTAGAAGAAGAGAGAAGAAAAAGTAGAAGAAGTCTTTGTACATCCCATATTTCTTGACATTAGGCTAAAATGGCAAGCAGAGACTGCACTATACAATATTACGTTTTTTTTGTCAATATTAAGAGGCATTGCTATATAGTAGACTACTTCTTAATTTAGCCACTGTGGTTAATTCAAAACATACAGTATGTACCAGTAAGATGCACATACAGAAAAATAAGTGTCAGTAAAAGAAGAAAGACATATAAAGAAATAGTGGTAAGTCAATTGGCTTCCACCAGAAACTATCCTCAGACTGTATGAGTGGCATTACACAATATTAGACATTAGATTGTGAGCTCCTCTGATAAACAGTTAGTGATATGCTATGTAAAGAGTTGGATAATATGTCCACGTTATATACATTTTAGTTCATAATAATAAAAGAAGGTGACATCTTGAATGCTTCCTTACCAGTAAGTAGAAAGAGATTGAAGAAGCCAAGCAGACAGACCAGGTGAAATTGGTTAAAATGTACAAGAACCTTCATGTTTCCAGCCAAAGGAGAGAAGAAATCACTAGTAGTTTTTCTGGTACAAGTTACTTAACAAAGGCTCAACCCAGCGCCCTTCCCCTCGTTTTTTTGCTACAAACGTCATTTATCCTGTGGTTAAGGTGACATTTAGCCTTTTGTTCAAAGGGGAACTACATTAAGACTAAATTTACACTGACAGCAGCCCTGGATATGACCCGGCGTTCCCACAGCCACATGGAAAAGGACCTGTCATGACCGCCTGCAAAATTGTTCAGGAGCTCAGGGGTCGTTCTAAAAACAACACCATTACCGGTCTATCAGGCGATTAAAACCCGCCTGTGTAAATGAATCCTAGAAGAGCCTGTCTACCGCTAGGTTTCTCCAGCTTCCTGCCCACACTTTCACACAATGTCCAGGTCCCTATATGCAGGTAATACATAGTTCCCTTTGGGTAAAGTGAAGCCATTGTCTGCAAGAGGAGTTTTATGAAAACAGGGATTTTTATTTGTAATCCAAAAGGAGAATTTACATATGTGCAGTGCAGCTGAGCCCAGTCTCCAGGCAAGTCACTTGGGAGTATAGTTACAAAAATAACAGTTAGGCTTTCCACATAGGCTATCAGCAGCCAAGCGGAAACGATTTCGCCCATGACGATCGCAACTTTAGTTGAACGGGTTTCTCCCCACTTCAACTAAAGGCCGTGATCGGAAGTGGACGCGGTGCAGCCTGTGATCTGAAACGTGGTCTCCACCAGTCAATTGGCCCTGGTCGTGGCCATAGAACTGAATGGGCGCAGGTTAAAAATCACGTGTCATTTAAACTGGCGTTAATCAGGCAAAGTGGAGCAAGATGCCCCCCCCCCCCCCCACTTCCTGCCTGCCATCTCAAAGTCCCTTAATTTTGATTTGTCTTCAGATTTTCAATGCAAATCCCCATAAGCCTTTGGTAACATTGTGTTGCCCCCAAAAATGTAAAGAAGGTCAGTGGGCATAGAGAAACAAGCCACCAGTTCTAAAGCAAACTCATAGTTTTCCCCTACTGCCTTTATATCTGGTCAATTATATTTTAAACTTTTATATGTTTGGAAAATATGATTAAAGGCCCCCATACGGATTCCCTGGCTGATCGATTCAGCACCGATGGATTCCGGCGATTCCACCGGCATCCACAGGTGAGAACGATCAGCCAATCAGGGAATCCGATCGTGGCAGCCCACCTTGTACGGCCGGATCAGGGAGGGATCCGTGTCCGATGGCTCGCCTCCCGGACCGCAACGCCCCCTGATCAGAGCAGAATCGGACCGAAAAGACCAACAGGTTGGTTCTTCCTCGGATCCGATTCTGTGCCCCTGATCCATCGGATGCGGTCGGACGGGCAAGGTGGGCTGCAGAGGATTCCGGCACGATGGATCCGCGTGCACGCGCCCGGAATCCATCGCGCCGGAATCCGGCACGAATCCGTGCTGTGTATGGCAGCCTTAAGATTAATATATAAAGATTTTGGGTTCTTTAGAAATACAGACATTCAAATTCATGATTAAATAACAAACAAAAAAATAATAATACACCCCCAAGTTAGTCATACCGTAATGTGGTATAAATATTGATTAAAAAAAACATACCAAAGGTAGTTTTTGAGGTTTCAATGGTATTACAGGTTGTTAATGGCGAGTAGGTGACTTTGAGTTAATTGCAAAGCGCCTGAAAAAGGCAAAAGGCATCATCACCATTATATATTGTTTTTACATAAATTAAGTTCAAAGTCAAGTCAACTTTTTAACCCAAAAAAATTTGATTTAACTTTAACCTAATTTATGTAAAAACTACATGTGCCAGACCAATACTATATATATAAATAGTACCTAGCGCAGCTCACGTGTACACTTCCTTCCTTTCTCTATCTTTCTACCCACACCTTGCCACAATGTCCAGGTCCTTCTGGGTAAAGCAAAGCTTTTTGTCCACAACAGGAGTTTTCTGCAAACAAAAGTTGTTGTTTTTTATTTGTAACAGTAAAACAGTTCAAAGTCAAGTCAAAATTTTAACAAAAAAAATGCTGACTTGACTTTGAACTTTTATGAAATTTGAAATTTATGCAATAACTACATGTGCCAGACCAATACTATATATATAAATATAATATATATCTATCATTGTAATACAAAGTAAACAGATACGCTAAATTGCTAAACTAAATTACAAAAAAACTAAAAAGAAAAAATATAAAAAGAAAAAAAATCACACAGCAGCCTGATAAAACTCAATTGTTATATTAACATAGTTGCATCTTATGTGGCAAATATTTTTTAAATTGCCTTGTGTAATTGAATGTATAACATGTAACACGTTTAACATGTAGATATTAGGACTTTTCACGATTGAAGGTTTGAAGTTTTAGAATTTTTTTATATGTATTCAGTCCGGTAATAGATATAGTCATTAGCCAATCATGTTAGGTCAGTTTCCCGGTTAGAAAACCTTTATTGCATAAACTGCATAACCTAAGACATAATCAAATGCTTTATAAAACATTCAGAAGACATGCAAATAAATAGTGGTAAGTCTATCTGGCTTCCATCAAAAATTGTCCTTAGACTAGATGAGTGGCATTACACACTGTTTTTTTATTAGACATTAGATTGTGAGCTCCTTTGAGAAACAGTTAGTCATATGCTGTCTATAGCTATGCACTCTGGAATGAGAATAATAAAATAATAGTATAATAATTCTCATTCCAAATATATCCATGCTAAAAAAATAAAAGAAGGCATCTTAAATGTTTCCTTACCAGTTAGTAAAAAGTGATTGAAGAAGCCAAGCAGACAGACCAGATGACATTGTTTGAAATGTACAAGAACCTTCATGTTTCTAGCCACAGGAGAGAAGAAATCACCAGTGGTTTTTCTAGTATAAGTCACTTTACAAAAGCTCAACCCAGCGCCCTTCCACATTTTTTGTGTCTACTATAAACATAATTTATATGAACAGAAGACTGATTGTCACCTTAACCACATGATAAAGTACAGCTATAGGCAAAATGGAAACTTATATGTATGATGCATTCTGCCAGGAAGTCTTGTAATGGGTTGGGGGTCAAGGGGACGATGTGTACATGACTGTCTGCCTCTTTTCTCCTCTAGAATCTTCTGAAATCTTCCCCAAACTTCTCCACCTACTCTTTGTCTTACTGACAAAAACCAGATCTGCAGAAGCCATCTATAGTACCTAGCGCAGCTCACATGTACACTTCCTCCCTTTCTCTATCTTTCTGCCCACACCTTGCCACAATGTCCAGGTCCCTCTGGGTAAAGTGAAGCTTTTTGTCCACAACATGAGTTTCTGCAAACATAAGGTTTTTTTATTTGTAACAGTTAAACACTTAACATTTAAACATCTTATTTCTGTGCTCTCTGAAAGTGCAGTGCCCAACAGTTCTCCTGGGCCATCTAAATGTACAGACTGCTGCATGACCTAATCGGATGAAGATGGAGCTGCACAAATACGAAGCTCAGCTTCATATTCTTGCACTGACCCTTGACCTGAGTGGTGGCATCAAATATTGTTTTCTGTTGTGACAGGGGTCATGTTGAAGAACGGACATAAATTGTACTATTCCCCTTTGTATTTCAGAACCTGACAACCAATGGTGTTGTTGTGTAGTAGAATTTAACGTTCAGGATCCATTGCTGTGGTTGCGCAGAGATCCAAAGTATCTACAGTCATAACAGTAGTTGTTATCACCTGAATCTGCTCCCCACATTCTTCTAGCACCATATTTGATAAAAACTATTTTGGCCTGTGATAATAAAGCGGTCTCTGAGAGATCACCAGTCTTCTTTCCGTTGTGATACCCCAATCTGCATCAGGGTCTTTACCTCAACCCAAAACTTCACTTGAATGAGAATCACGATGCATCTGCCTTTCTTTGGATGCCCCCAAAACAGGTAACCCCAAGTAGTAAGTCCAAGACTGTAGCTGAGGTAATTTACAGAAGATGAAACAGACCATGCAGGTCCGACCTCACAGTCTGACAGTTTAATGTTCTCAGAGAGAGAGACTAGGACCGGTGTCTGTGCAGACCTAAGCCCATAACTCAGGATAACTATGTAGGATATTGGTGGCCGTAAACATTCTTAACCTCTGCCACATCCCCCATGTGGTTTGTTTCATTTTAAAACCTAATGCTTCTTTCTTTTATGGATATTGTCTTAGGTGCACAAGATCATCTGGATTTGGATCTAATTTTGAAGAATACTTACAATGATCTATCTTTAGATATTTTGATTATCTATTTGAGCTTCCAGAAGGTGGTTACAAGGAGGTCTAACCTCTTCATTAGTAATCACGTCCTGAATTAAAATAATTTCTATAGCTTGGAATAGACGGTATGATGTACAGCTGTATAAAAGGGCATAAAGTAAAAGGGCATAAACTAAATTTAAAGTAAAAAGGTCAACAGTTTTTTGAGCTTATATATATGAACAAATTCTTTAATATTTCTTTCCTATATTCAGATGGCTGGAAGATGGTGGTCGATCCTCTCATAAATTGTTTGTTGTGCTGTTGATTTATACATTGTATGGACACATTATCAGAAAGGTTTGTGTATCATATAATAAAGGCCAATACTGTGTATCAATACTCCTGTTGGTATCATGTATTCATCTTTCAGGTTGGTGAAGCTCAGTATGGCAAACTCTTATGAGCCCTGACAGCTGCATAGGTGACTATATCCTCAGTGCCTCTGGTTTTTGGATGATTAACAATGTTCTTTTTGAAGATTTCAGCATAATGAAGGCTAGACTCAGCTTCTGCCTCCTCCGTGTGATCCTGGAACAAGTAAAACAGAAGTTGAGACACCTGTCATTGCTAGATTTTATAATTATTGTGCTAAACATATGAAACTGTAGAGAAACGTATGTTAAATATGCAGCATATTGGACTAAGGTCCTGTCTCCAGGCTTTGGACCCTCAACCATTTGAATTGGCAAGTGGAAAGCTGGAGAGCACAATAACATGCAGCATCAAGACCTTGCTACATCGAGTTCCAGGCCCTGAGGTGTTGTCCCTGTACTATCTTCCCAATATGATGGCGCCTTCTGCCGAATATTCGAATTACGAATATATTCGGCAAATAGCGGCTATTTGAGAATTCACAAATTTTGGGAATAGGGTGGCGGATATTCGCAATTTGGAATATTCACAATATTCTGCATTGGGATGCTTATGGCCATGATTTTGAATATATATTCGCAATGCGAATTCGCAATGCAAACCCGGCAGCACATCACAACACGTGATTTTTCAGTGAGCTGCTTTGCCATAGAATATCAC
>CM070040.1:24271589-24289241 GCA_036250615.1 Ptychadena robeensis | reverse complement strand
CGTGAGTATGCTCTCCCACAGCAGTGATTTGTACTGGACGGCAGCACCTCGTCCAGTGCAGGACGAGGTGCTGCCGTCCATAACGCTAGGGCGGTTAAGTGATGATGCACATTTTGATTCAGAGGTTATGTGATGCAATATGAGTTCCTATGCCTTATGCATGAACAGTTAGGTTTCAGGGGCCAAAAGGGGGGCCGCCGAAGAATGCACAAAGGACCACATGTGGCCCTAGGTCTTAATTGCAATATTTGTTACCACAATTGTTGAGGAGGTCTGAAGTGAAAAAAAGATTGTAAATTGCATGTGTTGTTTAGTAAATTGCATTTATGGCAGGATGATGTATTGTGAAATGTGAGGGAACTGACATTCTAATGATGCATATTTCAGCATATTGTTTTCAAAAGAATTTAGTTTATTTTGGGAACATTTCAAGTTAATTGTAGATCTGTGAGAAGGTGTCTAAAGCTAGGCATACACAGCTAAATTTTTTTATAAATTCAAGCACAATCGAGTGATGTGTGTGTTCACGGAGCTTGATTGTGCTTGAATAAAAATAAAACTGCACAGCCTTTCTTGTTTGATC
Source organism: Ptychadena robeensis (assembly GCA_036250615.1). Lineage (NCBI taxonomy): Eukaryota > Metazoa > Chordata > Amphibia > Anura > Ptychadenidae > Ptychadena > Ptychadena robeensis. The sequence continues at coordinate 24,288,658 of CM070040.1, read as the reverse complement.
TTGCTCGGTTAAACAGGGAACCAACATCACATGTATTGTATTGGTAATTTTTCAAAACTGTAATTACTGTAACTGTATTTATTTTGTATTGGATTTGACACAGGATTATGTATTCCATTACAAAATTTTAAATTAACTGCCATACCCCCTATCCATGGGTGCACACACTAACATAATGAAATGCTAGAGAAGAGCATCCAGCATACTTAAGAATTCTGCACACAGCAGCATCTAAAGACTGCACACTAGAGGATGAGGATCTAAAGATTGCACATAGGAGAGTGGAGATCTGAAGACAAAATAAACGAGCATGACACGGGCAGACTGTACAAGATGGCAGGAAACTGTTACCTCGAGTCCAGCTCAGGGTAAAAGCTTTCAGCAAGTATTTTAACCCTTAACTGGATATAGGGTAAATGTTTGGGAGGTTTAAGCATTATTATTTTATGACAATTTGTAATTATAGTGTATGTGTTTGTAGATATAGGTTAAGCTGACTTAAAAGCATAGTCAGGTTAACATTTCTAAAGCCATTAGAGTTATCTTTTCTTGCTTCAGTAGGGACATGTTTGTATAGTTCCATTTCCTGGCCATGTAACTGACTAAAAAGAAAAGCTGCAGGACATTAAAATACCTGTTGATTATGCCAAAAATCCAAAGCTGTCCAGTGTGATGTCCAATTTCTAAGTAAATCTAAAACCAAGTTACAAGGACTCATATCCTAAACCATTGTACCATCATACAGCTACAGGGCTGTTCTACAAAAGGCTACAGAGCTGCAATGTCTAGGGATGCTCATCTCCTCTGCTTTTTTTCAGAAGGGATTTAATATGAAAGGTAGGCTGTATAGGGTATTGCAATAATTAGCATTTGTATGTCACTTACAATTTAGCAAAGCTCTATTTTCTTGGTTTACTTACACTTAAGCTGAATAGTACTCCTCAGATATGAGGAATTCAGATTCCACCAAAAATATTTAAAGTATTTAAAAAAAATTGTAGTAGATTCCAAAGATTCCAAAGATCTATTCTAAAAATTTAAAAGGAAGTTTTTGTTTTATTTTTAGCAGTAAGTGGTCACCATACAAGATATGCCTTTTAATACAATTGTTGCTGTAGCCTTTCTGTGAAAGTATATAAAATACATTAAATAATTATGAAATGTGCTTATAAGATTAAATATTATTTTAAATAATAGTATAATTAATTAATATATATCTATTATATTTTTACCATCCCCCATCTATTATATACTTTGTTCCCTTATCTATAATCTATTATTGTAAGCTTGATTGGGCAGGTGTCATAACCTGTACCTGTGTGTTATCTTGTGTGGCATTTCAACTCAAATATATTAGAGCTTGTCCCCACAGGCGAAGCTGGCCGCGGGGTGGTCCTCGTTTTTCCTCTCTGGGTATTTTTATAAAACCAAATTTCCCCTCAAACGGGGATAATGTTCCAACAGGTGTGCAGGGATGATATTCCCTGCACACCTGTTGGAACATTATCCCCATTGGAGAGGTTATTTTGAGAAAACTTGGTTTTATAAAAATACCCAGAGAGGAAAAACGAGGACCACCAGTTTGTGGTGAGCCCTCTTCTTTTCTCTCCAGAAGGAACTGATGTTCTTAATTTTTTTATCTGAAATGAGATGTGTGCTCTTTTTCACTGAATAGATATATGTTTTTAAAACTGTAACAATTTGAATAAAATTTGAATTCTTCAAAATAGATGTTTTGATAAAAAAAATTTGCTTAAAAGGCACCTTTTAAAACCCCTAAATATATGATTCTCCATTTTTTTTGTTTTGTTAAAAACCTCACGGTGTAGTGAGGTGGGGGGATAGTGCTATTTGTCTCATCCTCCAATATGGACCAACCATAAACTACTATACATAATTCTAATTAAACTTGTAATTAAAAACAAATGAAATTAGTTCTTTTTTAGAAAATATTCAAGCCTCAAGAAAAGAAGAAGACTTTCTTACCCGTTAGCAGAAAAAGATGGATGAGGCCAATCAGACAGACCAGCAGACATTGGTTGAAATATACAAGAACCTTCATGTTACAAGTAGTAGTAGTACAGTAGACAGGAAGATGTATTCCGTGATCGGTTTTCTCTTAAGGTCACTTGAAAAAGCACTGCCCAAAGCCCTTCCCCATTTTCTCTGGTATAAGTGTCATTTAAAATGTGGTTAGGGTGAAAATGCAATCTTCTGTTATCATGAAATAGAACAAAAAGAACAGGTTTTTTATACAAAAGGCCCTGTGGTAAGTATCTCTTAAGCTAGGCACACGCGGGTAGTTTCCCGTGCAATCGACCCCCTACCAATCACAACGTGGTGACGTCACCACGCTGTGATTGATCAGGGATCAATTAAACTGAAATCAATGTGATCGCCTTTCCAGTGAACTGCCACTATTCATAGGTGAGGAGTGGGCATTAATGTCAGACCTATGTGAAATTAAAAAAAACTTTGATAATGCTGATAATGATAATGCTATCATCAGTGTAACCATTCCACTGCTGTGTCTACATGCTCCTGACTTGATCTAAACATAACCTGTGTCTCAACATCATCCACTTAATGAACAAATGATTTTCTGGTTTCTGGTGCACTGGTAGCAGGCACAGTTTTTTTGTGCCAAGGGCCATGGCCTCTGCATGCACCATCAGCATCACGCCCACTTCCCTGTCCCTTATTGCTCACCTTCTTCATACTACAAACCGGAATGTATATGTAAAAAAAGTAACAGAATATTAGCAGTAAATTTGCCAGATTAATTTGTTGGAAAATCCAGAAATATTTTATGATGTCTGACTCATACACAAAAGGGCAAAACACTCACAGTAGCATGGGCCTGTGTGAATGGATTCGCAATGCAGCAACTTTTGGTGTAAAAAAAAAATTCCAGTCAATTTGCCACAGTCAGATAAATTTTTTAGACAGTTTTCTGGTGTCTAACTGTCACACAAAAGGCCACAACAAAACTAGTAGCTTTGGCCCACATGAAAGGATGTGCAATGCAGTAACTTGTTGTTTTGGTGAAAAAAAAAATACCAGCATTTTTTTCCAGTCAATATGCCATTTACATGATTAATATATATTTTTTAAGTACAGAACTTTTGTATGATGTCTGACTAGATTTGTTGCAGACAAAGGCCACAACAAAAACAGTATATAGAGCCCAGAAGAATGTCTAAGAACTAGCAATCACTGTAATAAAAGAGTATATATCTAACAAAAAGCACTGGAACTTCTATGGTGCCCAGATGATTGTCGGTGAACTGGCAATCACTGTTGTAGAGTGGTATATATCCAACAAAAAACACTGAACCTTCTATATTGATTAGATCAATGTCTGTGAACTAGCAATCACAGTTAAAGAACAGTATATATCCAACTGTTTGCACTGAACCTTCTATAGTGCCCAGATCAATCTCTGTAAACTAGCAATCACTGTTGTAGAGCGGTATATATCCAACAAAAAGCACTAAACCTTCTATAGTGCCCTGAGGAATGTCTGTGAACTAGCAATCACTGTTATAGAACAGTATATATTCAACAAAAAGTACTGAGCCGTCTACAGATCAGAGACTGGACCTAGTGGAAGAGAGGTTGGTGCTTTAACGACTGAAACCATCCAACCAACTGTTCACACTGGCCTGACTTGGTAAGTGTTGTCCTACGCTGGCCAGCTAACTTGGACAGGAAGCTGGTTATGTAGTGTCGTGGAGGTGCATTGCAGTACCACAACTTACACGACCAGCTTCTTTCAGATGGATGTCCTCTGCTTACGCACCAAGCACGGTTTACACACCAGTAAACGGAGGTCCACGGAGCTGGTAGGGGCTGTTTACAGTTCATTAAAGAATTATGCACAGCTTCACCAGGGCAAAGATAGGGATAAAGCATAGGGATTCTAAGTTGCAGAACGTTGCTACCAGCTGCTAAGATAGGTGGACAGAGGTGCTGTAGGCTCTCACCACAATGAAGAAGAATAAGCAGTACAGTCAGGGGGTCACACTAAGCACAGAGGAGGTTACCTCACCCAAGGATTCTCGTCTGGAGACACATCTGAGGGAAGCTGCAGGTCATCAGGGAAGCATCCTCAGAAAAGCTCAGAATATTCTCAGGAACTAATATTAAAAACCTCAGAAAGGGGCTGGCTTAAGGCCTGTAGCTGGGCAGAATAGAATTCTCACATTAGAGCAGAGAGCCAAAACAGCTGGAAAAAACTGTCCTTGCAAAAGAGGTTCCAGCAACTGGAGGTTACCTCACTCAGGAATAAGCACAGCAGAGGTTACCTCACTCAGGAATTCTCGTCTGGGGACACATCTGGGGAAGCTGCATGTAATATGGGAAAGTATCATCAGAAAAGCTCAGAACATTTTGAGCAACTAATATTTATAACCTCAGAAAGGGGCTGGCATGAGGCCTGTAGCTGGGCAGAATAAAATTGTTCTGTAAGGGCCACGGCCTCTGCATGCCAGCATCATCAGCCATCAGCATCAAGCCCACTTCCCTATCCCTTATTGCTCACCTTCTTCATACTACAAACCGGACTGTATATGTTCATAAAATGTAACAGAATATTGGCAGTAAATTTGCCAGATAAATTTTTTGGAAAATCCAGAAATATTTTATGATGTCTGACTCATACACAAAACATGCATTGTCAATTGGGCCCATGGGCACACTGAACCTTCTATAGTGCCCTGAGGAATGTCTGTGAACTAGAAAGCACTGCGATGGAACACTATGCTGCTTCAAACATTTGTTTAAAATGCATGAACCCCGTGATTTGCCCCCAGGTAGTCTGCCACATTCCTTCTTGATCATAGGACGTAGATCAGAGACCCTGCCCCACTAGACAGTGGCTGGTTATCTGTGTCTCCCATTGGGGGACTGCAGAGACTCGAACCCCATCTGTATATTGGATGGCCGGATGAAAACTAGCCGGCAGGTTGATACCCTGTGGGGAAAAGGGGACCCTAGGTGCAGTTGTGGGGAGAGACAATCCATTTGTCCTCCCCAGTGCCAGGGTGTAACATTTAGGACCTACTACAGCTTTTGGAGGAGTGCCATACAGCTTGGAAACCTCTTTCGGTGGATTCGGTTACATCCCACAATCTCGGTGCAGGAGCAGCACTGGCATCAGACCACATCATTAAATTTGTATTTCATCAAAGGAAGAGGTGGCCAGATTGACTGATAAGGTAATACAATTATAAATTATGGTCAGGTACATGGCCTCATCCCTAGATACACGTAGAAAGAAAACTTAGTGCAACACTAGGTCAAGTGGCCGAAGGGAGGGGGGGCCCTTCTGCCGCCAGCATCCCTGCTGATTCCTTGGAGTGGACTCTCCATGCTGGTTGAAAATATTTACATATACTAAGCTGCCATTGGAGTATCTAAATAAGGTTACGCCTGATGTACACATGACTATTGCCAGGGAGAAAGGCACTTGTTTTGAGTATCAAGCATTGTGTATACTTGTACATGTATTGGTATGTATATGATTCTGTCATTGGTATATGATTCTGTCATTGTCATCTGTCATTGTTCTAACTGCATACATTCGGGTCACCATTATCTTCCTCACTGGCCTAATCTGAGACTTTTTCCCCCCTGATAAGGCCCAAGGATGAGGGGCAAAACGTGTCAGATGAAGACTATTGAAGGAGGCTATACAGGCCCCTTCCTCAGTACTGGCCTCTTGAAGGGTTAAATATGTATTTACTCTTATGCAAGCATACTTGATTGGTACACTATGGCCTATTTAAAGTCCCAGGGGGAGGCCCTGTCCCCACTTGACCTAGTGTTGCACTTGGTTTTCTTTTCTTTCTTCATTTAATCTGTAAATTATTTGTTTTGCTAGTTTATCCTCCGCCCCATGGGGGCAAAACATGGGGGATCACAATACAAGATTTTTCTACTGCTGCTATTCGTCTAGTGTTTGTCAACACAAAATCATGTGGTATCCTAATTGTGTAGAATTTAGATACACAAGTATGTTAAAATTATATATTTTTTTGATGACTAGATTGTCCTGGCCTTCTTTTTACACAAAACTATTGGTTTGATGACATATTGGTGCCTCCAAAACTCCATTAGGGTTGTTGTCAAAGTTTATACTTTGGATAGGGTTTGATGCATTATGAACTTAATTGGGGTGTGGCACTACAATAAAGTACAATGTATCCAACCTCCAAGCAACACCCATTACTATGTTTGTCAAGGCATAGGAATATATTTTTGTATGAACTATTCAGCAGTTGGCTTCACTCTCTGCAGATGCCTTATGATATGCTCTATCCTGAGAGGCTTCATGTTACTGCTGACACAGATGACATTTGTTTGACTCCCCATTTGATGCAGCTGCCTGGACTGAACAGAATAGTAGGCCTTTCTGAATTCCCAGCCCACGTAAACTTTGCTTTTGTTTTTGTGGGAAGCTGTTACTACTCAAGCAATTATTCTGAGGAATCTCTTCTCCTGCCATTTGACTATGGGTTTCCATCCTTTTATTCATATGGCTGTGACAAAACAACTTTTAACCTGAAATGTAAGATGTTTGAATAGCCCTTCTAAATGTTCCAAAGTGATGTACAGCAGTTACAATCAGAAGCCACTCAGCATAGGTGTACTGCAGAAACCTGGGGTGGGAACTTGCTAGTATTCTGTATACACTGTACACACTACCTACAATGTGCACTTTGCCGAGATAATCCATCCCACCTCACAGGTGTTCCTTAGACTGCCCACAATAAAATGCCCTCAATAAAATCCACCTGTGTTCGCTGTCCATAAGATACGCCTGCCCATACCACAACCCCGCTGCCACCATGGGCCACTCCATCCACAACATTGACGTCAGCAAACCGCTCACCTACACACACCACACATGTTGTCTGCCATCTGCCCTGAACAGTGAAAACTGATTGTTGCTGCAGCAGCTCGGGTGGCTGATCATGGAGGTGAACATGCTGGATGTGGAGGTGCTGGGCAGATTTGATAACAAGTGGTCTGTGGTTGTAAAGCCAGTTGGATGTACTGCCAAATTCTCTGAAACGCCTTTGGAGACGGCTTGGGGTAGAGAAATGAATATTCATTTCATGGGCAACAGCTCTGGTAGAGATTCCTGCAGTCAGCATGCCAATTGCACGCATTGTGCTGTTTGATCAAACTGCACATTTCAGAGTGACCTTTTATTGTGGGCAGTCTAAGGCACACCTGTGCAATATTCATGCTGTCTAATCAGCACCTTGTCATGCCACACCTGTGAGGTGAGATGGATTACCTTGTCAAAGGACAAGTGCTCACTAACACAGATGTAGACAGATTTGTGAACAACATTTGAGAGTAATGGCTCTTTTGTGCATGTAGAAAATGTTTGAGATCTTTGAGTTCAACTCATGCAAAATGGGAGCAAAGCCGAAAGTTTTGAGCTTATATGTTTGCTCAGTGTATTTTAGGGGTGTCTCTTTATTGAATCATCGATAGGTACCATTTGAATTGTACTATTTGACTTGTGTAATTGCGGCTGTGCGTATTCTTCTGTTCCTCTGTTTAAGTTTAGATTTCTGCAGGCTCTGCTAGAATACCTCAATGTATAACTTGAGGTAGTCCTTTTAATTATGGGAACCTTTAACCAAGTCCCAGATGGTGCGTTGGATAAGGTATGCCCATCAGGGTCTTTGTTCCCTTCATTTTTAGCTGATTGTCGATTGTCGAGGCACAATATGCACCCTGCTATCCACAGTCTTTCTGCTTCTCCAAGACACAGATATATGAGGATCTGATGCTCCAAGCCGGCTGATGTCACCCCTCTCTCAGCGCAATTTGCATATGAATGTCCCGCGGGGGGGGGGGGGCATTCATATGCAAATTGGGCTGTATTCAAAGAGCACATCTGGAAAATCACCCCCAGTGTCATTTCAAGATGTGCTCTTTGAAGTTAACCCTTTCAGAGGGTGCCAAATGCCATTGTATTGGATACAGTGATAACTGTGTCCAATAAAATTCAAAGTAAAACAAAAACAAAACACATTTCCAAATGTAATAAAAAAAAAATATTATAAACAAACAAACATAAATACTGTTTTGAAACTTTCATACCAAATAAGTATTCAAGAGATTTTATCATTCAAATGATACATTTTATAAAAAAATTTTAATGTACTTTTTTATAATAATTGTGTGTTTCGAACATTATTATATTCAGGATGTCTATTAGACCCTTGTACAGACATATTTTTGGAAGTTACAGGCCTACAACACAAAAAAAATTCCATTAGAGTCTATGGTGTGCTTTTGGTACAGAAATCTGGACCTTGCAAGAGCGCTAGGGAGGTTAAATCCCTAACCAAATATTGGGAGGAGGTTTTTTCGGAGTCATATATCTTTGCTCACACCTGATGTTAAAATGTTAGCAAAAGACTTAGCACACCAATTAAACAAAGCCATTTCCACAATAAGAAGTCCTGACCAAATGGAGCAAAATCCACCTTCATTAATCTGTGCAGATAATGCTGGGCAAACACAGCTTGACATTCCTCCAGATCTGGGAAGCCGGGCCCAATCTAATCGTGGTGGTAGATACTATTACCCAAAACTACACACCCCTACCATAAGTTAACATGTCTCATTGAGCTATTTATGTCTTTTTAATAAATGTATCCTTCCATGGGGTTGTGATAAATGGTAAGAAGATTTGGGTCCCATCAGCAATGGGAAGACATTAGCAGGTGCCTAGGGTTTTTTATTAATTTTGCACACCGACACACCAGCTGTTTTTTGTGTTTTTATTATATTTTTCAACCACACAACAGGGAAAAACTATTTAAACATACAGAAGACAATGACAAAGAAAAAAAAATAACAGGGAACAAAATAACAATGTGAAAAAGGGAGTTACATTTACAATCAATCTTCCATCAACAATAGTTTCAAGTTATAAGATTGACCCATGAAGTTCCTAGACTCAAGAATCTGGATTTTGCGTGGTGTAACAGAGATCCTATTTTCCTTGTCATCTAGAATTGAAGTGAGGTTTTGTGTAGCAGAATCCATGACAATTTAGTTTTTATTAAGTCCATGGAAATAACAGATGCTTTCTACAACCTAGCAATAGCTATGCATGCTGCCATAAATACCTAGCTGTATGTTTAGGGAGATTGTCCTGGTACCATAAACATATCGATCTATGGCTGGCTTTTAGCAGTCGGCTACAGAACTGACAGGAATCCTGTGTGTTCCACTAGCCCATGCAATTCCTGTCAGATTGTAGCCAATTAACTTGGAGGGGAAGGAGACTCCTCCTCCGAGTTAACTGCCTGCAGCAAGATTGGGCACAAAAAGAACCAGCAGGACGGATCCGCATGCGATCCGACCTGCCAGCTTTTTTGGTTGGGACCTCAAGGTGGGCTCCCCTGTAGTTGTGGGTGACCGACCTTTATGTGTTCGGCAGGAGCGCGCACGGTGGGAGGGGCAACTATGGTCGGGAAGCGGCCCGTCTATGGGGCTTTCATAGGGCACTTTTTGAGGTTTATTTGAGTCAAGCTAAAGACAAAATTATATGTGTATCCAAAATCTTATGACCTTTGTGCAAGTCCACCATACATGTTTCATATTATCAAGTTGGCCGTAGACTGAATAAAATGTCACAGCTGATGATAACGGAAGCTTTTTAAGGGTCTCCCTCTAGCATTACACATGAGTGCAATACAAAGTAGGCCTTTATACGTCCATAATGAAAAGGTTGGAAGTCAGAGGCCAGGGGAGAATGCAGAATTTTGCAAGATTAGAGCTATGGGAGATATTTTGCAATTGCAATTTTGCAAGATTAGAGCTAATGGCTCAACTTTAGCTGCATTTAAATTCAAGTCTGTCCTATAGTGCTAGAGAAGAAAACGTAGGGATGTAGAGATGGTTGATTTTTTTTTTTATTTGACTGGTTTGACTTTGTGAGTTAAATGCAAAGCCTCTGAACATAGTATCATCACCAAACATGCTGGAGATGTAGTTGGTTGAGGGTATACAAAAAAAAAGTATTGCTCTAACACAATTAGTTTTTACATAAATCAAGTTAAAGTCGAGTTGAAATTTGGAACCTAATTTATGCAAAAAACTACAAATGCGAGAGCAATACTTTTTTCAAATGTTCCCACGACCATTCACTTTATCTCATGTTCAGGAGCTTTTATCCGGTTGTCAAGTAATCTGTTTTTATCAGGTTATCAAGTAATATTTTTATTTGTTTATTTTAATTCATTTATAAAAAAAATTCCTTTCTTGTTTTCTTCTCATTTGTTTGTTAAACATGATTAATAAAAAAAAAAAAGATTCAAGTTGAAAAGCCCAATGTTAAGGGCTCATTTAAACTGGCAGTTTTTAACCGCCTGGTAAACGACCCTTTAACGTAACAAACGTCGGATGCAACATTATGCAGTTGCTCGTAGGGAGCGCACTCTCAGTTCTCGAGCTGAAAGCAGCTCAAGAACCGACAGTGAAAATTTTGCCTAAACCCCCTGATAAGGAAATGCCTCAGCTGGAAAACAAAGACCTAATAGTAGACCTAAGACAACAAATATAACTTTAACTATTGGCGCATTTTACAGGAGAATAGATGACTTGCTCTTGAGTTACTTTGTTCCTCGAGTGCTGAGGCTTAGTGGTCCTGTGGATTTCAATATACTGAACATCATCTTTCACCTATAAAACAATACAAAAGATAATAAGACATAAGTTATAAACATTTACATCCCTGGATACTAAGTTCATATAATAAAATTAATTCTAGCATTAAGGATAATGTATAATTTATAGATGTAAATGGGTGCTTAGGCTGGATTCTGACCTTTGTATACATGCTTTAACATGTATGATATTCAATCATGCATTTACATGATTTACTACTTTTCTGATCAATATGGCCAACAATGCATATGTATATTAGTCAGCATGTTATAGAGTTTAAATTAAAACCATAGGTATCAGGGCCTACATGTAGCTGTTGTATATATTGGTGCTTACATGAATAAATGTATTTTGGATTTTCTCTTTTGAATAATAACAACACATAAACAATACATATACATGTATGATTGCTAGAGCCTGCCACTTCCATCTCCGCAACATCTCTGAGATGTCCTATCCTCAGAAGTCCTGGTACGCACTCTCATTATTTATCATCTGGACTACTGCACTAACATCCTCTCTAGTTGTCACTAAGTCTAACTCAGTTGTTCCCAAACTGGGGGGACGGGCCCCCTGGGGGGGCATGGTGGTACTCCGGGGGGGGGGGGCAGCTGATGTGGCACTTGGAGCATTCTATGTGAGAATCGCCAGAGAGAAATCTGCAGAACTCAGCTGCCTATTTGCTCTCTCTGCTGTCAGTTCTCTTTTTCCTATGAGGATTACACATTACACCCACCCTCCCCTACCACTGCCAGCCAATCAGACAAGCCTGAGAGATGGACAAAGAGAAGGACAGCCATGGAGGAACTAACTGCAGACATTAGGTAGAGTGCATATAATGTGTGTGTCTCTGTGTGTGTTTGTCTCTATGTGAATGATGAATGTATCTGTATAATTGGTGATGTCTTTGATTGCTGTGTGTAGAAAATAAGTTCTATTTCAAATAGGTTTGAGGGCCATTTCACACTACTATACAGTACTTTTTAGCATGGTGGACCTGCTAGTGGTAATGCTACTGCATCTATTACCTTTTAAAAACCCTGTGTTTCCGCATTGTGCGAGCCCTTTGAGTGGGGGGGGGGGGGGGGGGGGGGGGGTCATAAATGTTTCTATATAGAAAATGGGGCCCTGTCACCTCTTCAGCCCTGCAAGACTCCTCTAACCGCTCCTCATCTGACACTCCTCTCTGAATTAAATTCTCTTTTACAATTGGAAACCAGTGTAGAGATTTGCAAATTTCTGAGCCTTGCTTTTAAATCTCTTTATGCCTACTGTCCGACCTGGTACATAATATTCGCATGTACTTCAAGACTTCTCTAGGGCCACTCCTACTCTCTGGAACTCTCTCCCTCACCCCATTAGACTTGCTCCTATCTTTAGCCCGGAAAAGCCCCCTCTTCAGTCTCGCCTACCCATCTTTTCATTCCATCACCATCATGTCAGTCCTACCCCCACCTATGTACAGGTTCCCTAATCTATTAAATTGTAAGCAGGTCAGGCAGGGTCCTCTACTCCACCTGTGTTATAACCTGTACCTGTGTGTTACTTTGTCCTGCATCTCAACTCTAAATTATTGTCTAGGTCTGCGTAATATGTTGGTGCTTTAGACATAAATGATAAATAATTATAATTGTTGATTAACACCATATAGAGGGGCATGAATTTATTCTGTTGGAAACATGAATGTATTCAAACAAGTTAGCCATTGTTTGCCAATCTACATCCATTATCAATATTTGATGCAGTGACATCCTTTTATATAGATGCAGTTTCAATAAAAAGTATGTGAACTCTTTGGGATTACATGGAGTTTTGCATGAATTGGTCATAAAATTTGCTCTCATCTTCATCTAAGTCACACCAATAGAAAAACACAGTCTGCTTCAAATAGTAATTAGGACTGCTTTGCTGCCTCAGGGCTTGGATGTATTGTTGTCATTGATGGAAAAATTAATTCTAGACTTTATCAAGACATTTTGCAGGAAAACGTAAGACCATCTGTCTGCCAACTGATGCTCCTCAGAGGATAGGTGATACAACAGGACTATGACCCAAAGCATACAAGTCATTCACCAAAAGAATGGTGTCAAAAGAACAAAATATGCATTCTGGAGTGGCCCAGAGTCCTGACCTCAACCCAATTGAAATGCTGTGGCATGACTTTAATTCAGGAGCAATATACACCAGAAATCCCAAGCATATTGCTACACTAAAAGTTTTGTGGAGAGGAGTGGTCCAAAATTACTCAAGATCGTTGTACAGGTCTGATCTGCAACTACAGGAAACGTCTGGTTGAGGTTCACATACTTTTTTCACCCTGCACTGTGAATGTTTACATGTTATGTTCAATAAAAGCATATGTTTGTGTAGTATTATTTTAGTATTGGTATTATTTTTCTATTGGTGTGTCTCCCAAAGGGTTCACATACTTTTTATTGCAACTGTATACAGTATATGGAAGGATGTGAAAATAGTTCTGCACAGAAGGGCAGGACAAGCCTAAAGGCCTATTCACATGTACATGTTTTGCAAGAACATTCATGGAAACACATTACAATACATTTTTGTCAAGTATTTGTTAGAACTGCAATGTACTACACAACAATCGTGTGTCTGTCCTCCAGGAACACCATTCATAGTGAGGGGTGTGTGGTTCTGTATTAGAATAATTTTTGGCATTTGATGCAGAATCTTCATGATTGAAATGACAGAAATCCAACAAGATATACACATATATAACCCAACTTTCCTAAGTTAAATGGCCGACATCCCAAATCATATATATTTTTTTTATAATTAGAGCCTGAGCAGAAGAAGGGGAAGATATACCCTTCCTTACCCAAACAATTTTTTTCCAACTTAAAGTCGGGCCGTGGGGACTTTAATGGCCATCATGGATAATTCAAACAATAGTTTTTTTTCCCCAAAACATTTAATATTCATTAAAAAATTCAATTAATTGTAATTCACTCGAAAAAAACATGGGTTTATTCTTTGGCTAGGCTTAACCAAAAATGTGTACCACAATGTTCTAGAACCCCCACACATTTTTGTGATACTTCCTCGGGGGGTCAACATTACCTAAATCTAAGGAGCTAAATATAAATAAGGTGAGCATTAGTCTAATGGGACAGAAATTGTGGGAAATTATATTAAGGACTGGTTCCTTACTCACCCAAACCCGCCGGGTGTTGTTGCACCAGCAATGTCATGACACCGCATCATGAGGTTTTAGAAAAGGAACAGTGAGCCACTATATGGGGGCCACATCCAGAATTAAAATCAAACTGATGCAAAGCAGAATGACAATAAGGTGCATGAAAGGGTAAGCCCAAAATGTATCTTAATAGTGCATAGTAATAAGTGATATACTAATCAGCAGAACTCAATATAATGTAAACACTTAACACATGAAAAATAAACATAAATATGATGGACCAACTATACATAGGCTATGCACGGTATATAAATGAAATAGCTTACTGGTTTCAGTTGTCCATTGTATATTCATATGTATAGCTGGTCCATCACCTTGATTTCCAACCTGCTGTGCATGAAAGATCGATTGCGTATTTAGGGCTCGGGAAAGTGGATTAATGGCAAGATGGGCAACCGCTGGTACCACGATACAGAGGGAACGATGCAGATAAATCTTAAGATGTATATATCTGGGCGGTGGGGGCTGTATACAATGAACGCATATAGTTAAATTTAAAAAATTGCCTGCAAATCCCAGTCGCTCCATCACCTGGAATACCCAAGACCAAGATATGGTGGTAAGTGACAGAAGTTCCATCTAGTGATGAGAGATAATGCTCTACCTAATACGTGTTCAGCTTGAGCACGGCTATGCTCAGCGCTACTGGGCCGAACACCTCGCTATCCTCAAGTCTATGCTCAGGTCTGCACCCTGCACATTTTGCAGGTTTTAGACCAGCAATCTAGGGTCAGGTAAGTACTGCCCTTACTGTAATGCCAGTAGTCATGTTAGGTGCTGACATTACAGTGATTGGCTGGCCAGAACTGGTCACCGTGTGCTATATAGCACCCGATACTGCATGTTCTGCAGAAGTATCCTGCAATACATAAAATAAATTACATTTACTTACAGTTAATATGTCCAATCCAGCGCTGTAATGCAATCATGATAAAATCCAACAAAGCAAATCTTGATTTAAAAAAAAAACTTTAAAAAAATCCAATAAAAAAAAAAAAGAACCCATCTTCCATCCAATCAGCCAGTAAAAAAAAATAATCCATGCTGCGATGGCCCCAAATAAATCCATTCTTGTCCATGATGTCTCCACTGGAGAGATCCTTACTCACTCACATAAGCGATGGGCCTCAGCTTCCCTCCATGCTGCTGATACAGGACACCTCCAATCGGTTTTGCTCCCCGGAAAGGATCTGAGCTATTCCACTGTACGGGGTCATGGGCAAGAGGTTACAGCTTTCAACTTGGAGGGGTCAGTAGCAACTCCCTCTGCAGAGACCACATGTCCCAGATAGGTGACTGATGGCAGACAAAATTGGCACTTTTCTAGGGACAACTTCAACCCTTCACTCTTCAGGAGATCTTGGACTTTGATCAAACCTTTTTCGTGCTCTTCGAGAATCTTCCCGAAGACAATCAAATCATTTAGATACACCAAGACTTCCAAGCAGTGCATGTCACCCACTGCCCTTTCCATCAGCCATTGAAAGGTCGCTGGAGCTTCAGTAAGACCTTGAAGCATCTGGTTAAATTGATAGAATCCAACAGGCCAAATAAAAGCTGTCTTCTCTCTATCATCAGGATGCATGGGGATTTGGTTGTACCCAATCCTCAAGTCCAGCACGCTGAACCACTTGGCTTAGGTGAGACACTGGAGGGCATCCTCAATCCATGGAGTGGTGTGTTGGTCAGTAGTGGTGAGTGTATCCATATGGCATATGGTATATTTGAGTTTGCATAATTTTGCAAATATATAAAGGCACATAAAAAATTTGTATAATCGATTCAACAGTATTCTATGACCTTACATCGTGCATACATATTTACAATTTTCCACAAAGATTCGTGAACCAGCTTTACAGCTTGTTCAATCCATTCTTTGATCTTAGCAGGTTCTAGCGTTGTATGTTATGTGCATCTCCATTTGCAATGCGCACAGATATGCGGAATGAATGCCGGTAAACCAAGTTGAAGCATAATATTTGACATTGCGAATATCTGCCACAACACGCCATGGCGAAATGTCGAAAAGCCAATATTTAATTAATATATTTGAATATTCACGTTTAACACTATTGGTCGGGTATGGTCCTCCTGTTCTGGCGAGGGTTCTCCTTTTGGGCACTGTGCTTTAAAATGTCCAACTTCTCCACAGCTATTTGTTAGTGCTTGGTTGTCCACTGCTACTTATTAGGGCTTAGGGCTACACTAGCTGAGTGAAGAACTGTTGCATCCCAGGGAAGAGTTGTGCCTCGGAGACCTTGGCTTTCTCTGGGGATTCGCAAACTAACTCAGAATGAAATGATCTTCGACATAGTTTCGGGCAATCTCTACAACTTGAGTGGGAAAAGTCAAGACCTTTTCTATTTTCACAGCAGGTTTAGAGGTAGCGGTGGAGTTTTGGTTCTTTTCCTCTATCAAGGCTTCCTCTTCCCAAATTTATTTAATTAAATTTGGATAATTATGCGGGTCTTTGGAACCTTTCAGCAAGAACTTTAGGACAATAGGGTGGTTTGGGTGGGCTCCATGTAAGACCTGTGTGAGCCTTTATCAGCAGTCTGTGAATCAATACCCTTATTTTGGAGGATCTGGTGCAAGATCTTGTCCACCCGGATAATGTGTTCAGGCAGTTGCTCCCCTCTTTGTTGATAGGTGTGCTCAAATTTATACAGCAAGTCTCAAAGTTTCTCTACTCCACCAAATACATTGTAAAGTACTTCAATATAGTCATAGGCTTTCCAGTCCTAGTGTGCCAGCTTTATATTATGAATGACATCTATTGCAGTCCCTCAAAAACTCGTTATCCATCCAGGCCTTGTTCTAGTGAGACAGGAATTTTCCCTGAGAAGAGTTGGAGCTTCTGATACCCATACACTGTTTGTGCTGCAGGGATGTTAAAGCAGCGCTCCATGACTTTCTGAAAGGTGTCAGAGAAGTTTGCTTGTGAATCACCTCTAGCACATCAGGTGTAGAAGCAGTTTGCGTACTCATTGCTAAATCCCTGTCTCCAGCTGCTGGTGGGTCAAGGAGATGTCTAGGGGTTATGACATCAGCCTCAACTCCAACTCCGCCATTCTAGGAGAGCATAATATACAGGGAGTGGTATTTTTGAGGAATAATTGTATTATTGAACAACAACCATGTTCTCAAT
>CM070040.1:24231789-24248463 GCA_036250615.1 Ptychadena robeensis | reverse complement strand
ATAAAATTATTCCTCAAAAATACCACTTGCCTAATAATTCTGCACTCCCTGTATAGGAAGTGGTTGATTGCTTTAATAGCCAATAAAGGCCTTTCTATTGATTATTGAGGTATGAGGGTATGAATAATTTTGCTCAAATGAAAAAAAAAGCTGAGAAATGTTTATTTTCCACAAAAATGCCTCTTGCGTCTTATTGTCTTTTGGGAGACCCCTATGTAATTTCCCGTCAAAAAATAACTTGCTGGTTGAATAAAAGTAACTTTAAGTCAAAATTTGGCAGGGGTATAAATAATTATGAATAAGGTATGAATAATTATGGGCTCGACTGTATATATTTTGTGTTCTGTTCTTGAGGGGTCGGGGGTTTATAGTCACCACACCGGAGTTTAACGTTCTTCAAATCAACAAGGCTTTATTTATGCCCAAATTAACTTAACTACAGTCCTTCAGGAGAGAAATATAATTCTAAATGGCGGAGAGGGGTTTTCCCAAACCTGATTTGGTCACGTGACCTGGTGACTATAATACTGCTGTACAAGTGCCTGGTGTGGTCAACCACCCTACCTATTCACAGTCAAGATGTCCAGGCACAGTTGAATAGAGATGTTATGTAGCGCTTAAAAGAGTACATAATCATATCATTACAAGTATTTTTGAGGAGCTCACAACCTGATGTCCCTTCTATTAGTTGTGAATCCCATACATACTGTATATAGTCAAATAAAGATGAAATCTTTTAGTATGTTTGGAGTGTGGAAGTAAGCCCACCAAGATACGGCAAGCCCCTGCACCAGCATTTATGTATAAACATAACATAAAAAATAAACAATCTTTACAATTAAAGCTAAAACTATTTAAACATAGCTGAAAATTATTAAATATATATATAAACAAATGGTAAAATAAAAATTTTAGTACATGTTGGCCACCATGATTCAAAGGACTGAATTCCAATAATAAAAAAAACGGGGGAATTGAAATGGAGATAATCTAAATTTCAGATGTCATCAAAGCAGTAATCTTCTAATATTTAGATGTGCTTCTTTGGGGAAATAGGGATTTCTTATAGTGGAAAGTTATATCTGGTTTCTCAGAGGACAAAAAATCCCTCAAGGTGGGAAAAAAACGAGTGAGATTGTCTAAACCTATTTATGTAAGTCAACTTTAACTTATTTCAATATGCAAACATTGAAATGATGAGTAAAAACTGGTGTTTTGTACATGGTTGCTGCGCGGTATGTAATATTATGTACTTTTAAATACTACCAAAAATAAGTAAGGGTCAGAACATATCTACTACAATCTGCATCTATCATTGCAAAAATTGCAGATGTTCCAATATAGCCATGTGATGGGTCCAGGGGGTTGTTTTATTTGCAATTATTTTAGGGTTGTCTGCCTTCCTTGGTTAAGAGTCTATCTGTCCTGCTGCAACAATTTTAACACCAATTTTTATATTGTGCAATACACGTATTTTTTAATGTTTGATTGGAATTTGGTTTATTTGTATTAAATAATTAGCCTCTACTGATAGAAGGACACAACAGTTAAGTACATAATTTACGGAGATTACTCCAACACACAACACTGCGGCTCACTTGAACCAACATACACTTCACTCACAGATCACTAGAGCAGCAATAGGAAGACCACTAGATTAAAATGAGGGAGGGGGGAACACTTTCTAATCAGCTGGACAGCACAGAGGGAGTAGCAGCTACATTTAAACAATTATAAGAGAATAGCTATATTACAACAGTAAAGTAATGAAAGGAGGGACAATAGAAATATTATACTCAATTAGATGAAAATCAAGGAGAATTAGAAAAACAGTGAAATGAATATGACTGACTATTTATGTAAGTATTGAATAAATATATAAATAATGATAAAGTCATTTTCTCTCTGAATCAGATACATTTACATATAAAAGGGATGTTTAATAAAATATCAATAAAAATTATTTTTTTTTTTTAATTGCTAAATAGTCATAATTAAATTTGAAGGTCACAGCCGACTTTAACAGTTTCCCAGGAAAATTGAAGGAAACACCCTCTGCAAGGGTTTCCATAGAAGCGGATGTTGGTTGGTTTGTGCTTCTGGAGGCAAAGATAAAAGACCACAGGCCAGGACAGGTATTTATTGAAAAAGAAAACATACAAGGTAAAAAAATTGTGAGAATTTTCAAATAAGTAATTCATATATATCTTTTGTTCGTCTTTCAGTGCCAATACATTTTTCCTTGATAAAGCCAGTTTACTGGCGAAACATGTTGGATTCGGGGCACTGACAGAAAGGACTTGGACAGTCCCCTATGTAAAACTTAGGAAATTGTGAAATAGGTGGGAAAATGGGGTGCACCAACTTGTGGTAGCCCTCTTTTTCGCCCCTTAGGAGAAAACGAGGTGCACCGGTTTGTGGAAGCCCTCTTTTTTAGATCTCTGGAGATATTTGTTGTTGATTATTGGAAATACTTCTAATTGAGTTGTTTTAAGAAATTGCTTAATAAAGTTTACACTTTTATATAAAACGGATGAATAATTAGTTATTTACAATACCTTCCATCTCTTCCCTTGAAAAACCCTTGTTGCTATTACTGCAACCTTTTTTTTCTTCTATTTATCTGCTGCATTCTATTGCCAATTAATTTTAAATGTCCTATAAAAAATACACACTTATATAAATATTAAAACAAATAATTTGTTACCCCCAAGAAATTATTATTATGGCATAACTGGAAACTTATAACTAGTTGGCAAGCAGGATTTAACATTCGGCTGTCAACAGCCTACCATTAAAACTTGGCTGTCTACCGGCTGGAAGCTTGAAAGCAGAATTTTAAGAGCTAATGAGTTTTGTAAAATGTAAAACAAATTCAAATAATAATACTTTACAATAAAAATTGCTTTAAATTTATTTCAAATATTACTATTGCTATTAAATCTATCAGATAATTACGTTGTAAATTATAAAAATTTTAATTGTAAAATTTGAAATACAAAAAAATGAAAATAGGACAAAGATATTCACCAACATAAAAAGACAGTAGCACTGCATTGGGCTTTATATTGTCCTTTTAGGCTGCAGGTTAAAGATGAGATAAGAATGGTTTATCACACATATTATTCTTCAAAATAATGCAATATTGATATTTTGTTTTTCTTAATTTTCCGAAGACTTCACAGAGAATGCAAAGCTTCATTTGTTAAGCAAAGACATCTAGAAAGCTCATTTTTCTGAATCCCTGCCCCAGTAAACCTTTTCTGTGCCTATGTAACACATTGGAGTTTGTAGAAAAGTTCTGACAATCCCAAAACTCTCTAAAATAATTATAATAATCTTCTTAAAATATATGATATACATCCTTACCAGTCGGAAGAACAAGAAAGGGGAGGATGAGCAGTAGAATATTGTAACAGTTCAGAACCAGCGCCATTCTGTCTCATGAGAGGAACAAGAAATAAATGATTTGCACCCTAACCACCTTTCTTTTTTAAACTTAGGCTCAGCCCCTTGCTGGATGTCTTTAGGGTGTTACCAGATGATCATTTCCACCTTCTATTTTAAGAACAGCTGTATATGATTTTTCAAGGGGGGTCTGCTAAAAAAAAGTAAGAACTATTGGATATGCAGTAGTTATACTTTAACGTTAAGGCAAACTTATGGCAAATAGCTGAATTCATGGGAGAGATGTATAGTCTATTCCAGTCCTCAAATGTACCACATATCTCATTTGCAGTACAAATAAATGATGGAAAGTGGGGTTTTGCTACGCTTTCATGTATATATGCCTTCTCTGACTTTGAGCCCCCAGATCTCTGACACCCTTAGAAGGAGTGATGGACGAACATCAGCTGCAGCTGTTCGCGAACAGGCAAATCGAACTTCTGCAAATACCCGCCTAACATGCGAACGGCAAACCTCCATTTACTTAATTTACTGGAGGGCGAACTTCTCAAACCTTTTAGGTCATATTTGTAGCCAAAATACCAATAAGGAAAGGCTCAGTAATGATGAACTACATGTAACAGAACACCTTAGCTATAGTTACAGATCACTGGATGGAGTATAATAGCAAAGTAGCTCAGCCATTCCTCAATCAGCAGCAGCTCTCCCTATCTATCAAGTACTGGAGACACAGGATAAATGTAAAAATGGCCACTGGGTGGCTTCTTTAATAATTAAAGGTATTCTCCAGGAGTGAAAGGAAGTGTTATTGGCTGTACTGTACCACCTGACTATAGGGTGTGGGGTCGCACTTTGTCTCCATGTTAAGGTGTAGGGGGCGGGTCGAACACCCATAATGTTCGCCGGCATTGCGAACTGCGAACATGCTATGTTCACCGCAAATTGTCTGCCAGGCGAACTTTTCGGCCATCACTACTTAGAAGCCAAAACCATGGAATATGAAGGACTTTCTAAACAATCAAGTCTACCTGTGTTCAAACACAGAGGACCCAGCACATAGTTGTTGGTAGATCTAAAGGATATCTGACAGAGAGATCTAAAGGTGTATGGCCAGCTTAAGATTCTGATGAGGTTAGTAATTTACCACTGAAAATACTTACCCTTCAAACGTTACACCCCTAACTGTAACCTTTCATAGTTATGTTAATGTTTCAATGGACTGTATACACAATTAAAACATGAATAATTAATTATAGTATTCTAAAAACCGGTATGTATACATGATAAAGACAAGCTGTTTATACAGTTACTTAATGCGTTAAAATTTGTAATCTAATTTTAATTGGGGGGAACAATATATCCCCCTACAATCATTTTGCCACAAGATGCCCTTGTTGCACCCTTTCCATCTCTGTATATTACAAAGCTCCGGCATTCTCAGTAACCCAGAACTATTTGAGAGCTTGGAAACCTCGGGGTTACTGCTTTGGAGGTCAATGTACCAACAAGTTGTTCTATCCTGACATCTGTGCATGCACAGGATGGAATAGTTCTCCTATCCTGTCGAGATCTCCAACCTTGACAGCTGCAGATAGCCCTTCTATTTTGGGGTTACATGGTTCAGCTTACAGGTTTTGGGTATTAAGGTTTGGGGTTTGGGGGATGGGGGTAAAGTTTAGGTTGTGGGCATGGTGTTTGACTTTGGAGGTTAAAATAAAACTAACCTCCCTAGTACCCTAACCTTCGGAACCCACTAACCCTTAGTTCCTCTAACCTGAACACCCAAAGCCCATGAGCTGAACCCTGTAACCCTCAAAAAGTATGCCTATTTGCAGCTTTCAAGGTATGAGATCTCCACTTGGTAGGAGAACTCGTCCATCCTGTGCATGCGCAGTTGTCAGGGTAGTACATCCCGACATGTAGGACAACTTGTCAGAACACCGGATTTAAAGCCTTGGAGGGCCATATGTGCCGGGGGCCATAGTTTGAGGACCCATCATCTATTTGCTACAATGCCCTGTGGTTGCAAATTTTTGCATGTGCATTTAATCCACCGCAGCTGGGTGAGCTTGACCTGTCAGGTTTACTGCATTATGTGACAAGGATGATACATTGACATTAATTACATTATAATAATGTAAGCAGTTTAACCAGTTTTATGGCTAAATGCAATAGATGAAAGGGGTATTAAATCCTCTGCAAAACAATATAATTTTCAGACAATTATTAATACAAAAAAACTTCAGTAATTAAAATGTCCTTACCTGCATTGTTTCTTCTGTTTGAGTGATGAAACCTTCAGGTATTCTACTTAGCTCAGCTCTGGGCAGCACTGTGCTACCCTACCACAAATGTGGAAATTAGGTGACTGCCACACCCTCTTCAAGCTTGTCAAATGCCATGGAGTACATCACTTTTACAGCTTGCACTGTGAACTCAGCTGGCCTTGTGTAATAGCAACAGCCATCCTGGCAAACATGGACCTGGACACACTGCACCTAGTCTGACCCTCCCAGGTGCTCTGCTTTCCTTTATATGGAACCCCCATAGAACATTGGAATGTACCATGCTAATGACCCGGTTTGAACATATATGTTTTTACCATTTCCCTAGGAACACACTTCCCCAGTTCTATCCTTATCCTTTTTTGTTACAATCTTCTAAGATTTCTTTATCCTAAAGACCTTATATCTATTTTACAACTCACCTATTATTGATCTCTGCCATCATCTAGTGTTCTAACTATAGTATTACCATTACATTCAGCAGTCTACCCCACTACACTATTGCCTACCAAGGTCAAACTAGGAAAACAGAGAAACCATGTTTCTCTCAGACCTCTTGTATAAAGCACTATTTGGGTCTCGATTCCCACATGGACTAGCCGACATCCCATAATAAATAGAAAAGGGTTTAGACTAGGGGCATGATAAACACACCACCCAGTCTGGAATACCCCCTGTAAAAACAGGGGCAAGGGGACTTTAAAGGCTAGAGAAATTAAATTCGAAAGAGTATATATTGATAGTTAATAAAAAATAATCATAATAGACAATTCATACTTTAAAACATATTTGACAGATTTAATAGACCACAATAGTAGCATAGATGTCGTGCCCATTGAGGGTACATAGTATGGCAAGTTGACGCGTGGGTACTGGAGTTACTCACAGGGTGTACGTGCCACCTCTCCAAAAGACTGTATTATAAGACAAAGACATTTACAGATGGAGTCATCCCGACATACGTTTCGTAATCAGCTTCTTCAGGGGGTGACGTTTTTTGGATAAAGAGGTAGTCAGTGTAAAATCATATAAAATTGTGCCAGAATAGTACAGACCGCATTGGGCAGCAGCAACCAACTCCGGTGAAGCGAACAGAGAGCCTGCGTAAGCAAGGACCACAGCCAGACCCACCAGGGGCGACCATGAAGGAATAGATAGGTAGTAGTGGTGTGGTAGGCCTCCATGTGTGCCCACATGACAATCAGCTGCTAGGAAAACTATAAAACTATACCAAAGGTCTATACAAAAGGTCATTTAAAGCCTCGATGTATGACCTCTGCCTTGTTTTGAGACTACTCTGTTTAACCCCTTGGCTTCTCTGTTTATTGGACTTCTCTCTCATGCATGTCTTCTTTGGTTTTGCTCCCTAGGGGTCAAGGGTTGTTTCATGAGTTTCCATCCACTGGTAGGATACTTAGGTCCTGAGGGCAACCGAAGTTTGGTAGGCATAGAGTGTCTTATGAGGGGACTTGGCTGAAGTGAAGACAGCAGTGGAGATTGACTTTGTGAGTTAATTCCAAAGCCACTGAGCATGGTATACTTGTTAAGCTAGGAATAGACGGTAAGATTTACCGTTGATTCCCGATCCAATTAGTTCGGCTGGGGATCTTATTAGTTCAGCTGGAGACGTCTGCCCCCCAGGCGGACAAATGGGATCAGATTAAAATTAACAGTCCTGTCGGATCAATGTGTGATCCAACAGGATGGCTGATTTTAGGCCAATCCTGCATGACCCAATCCCTAAGGGATGCGGGAGCCTGCATGGTATCGGATCAGTGGTTGGGTCGTGCAGGAAACGTAACATCTATGCTCAGCTTTAGAGATGTAGAGAAGGGTTGAGGGTATACTACAAAAAAAAATTGCACTTACAAACTAGTTTCGACTTTAATTTTGAACTTTATTTATGCAAAAACTACATATACTAGAGAAATGCTTTTAGTACATCTCCAGCAAATTTGGTGATGGTAACAGGGGCTTTGCAATCAACTCACAACTCAGCTAGGCAAAACAATTTGACCATCTCTCCTGGTGAACCCCCCTGCGTCCCTTACTACATGTGCACACAACACACATTCACTTTAACCTTTATGGGGGAAAAAATTGAGAATGTGATTTGTGTGCATACCTGAAACATTATAAGGGAGCAAGCTTACATAATGTCCTCACTTTTGACTTAACGCCCTAATTGAACTATTTTCTTCAAGAAATATTGAACAAACCCACCTCCTACATCCAGATCAACCAACTCCCAACCAGTGTCCCAGACACTATCATCATAGCAATATACTGTCATTTTATGGAAAAAGGAGCCATACTCCAGGCTTTTTGCCCATTTAAGTGGTAGTGACAGTTCCTACGATGACCCTCACAACTCTATTGACCAGCTAAACTACCACTTTTTGACCTCCTCAGCATGCGTTAACCTACTGAACCAACCACCATAATCATTGGTAAGACTTTCTTTTCTTAAAATAACTCATGAATATTATGTTCGTTCTTTTGTTACCCAAAACTTTCTGATCCTTACTGTAGGTCTGGCTGATTATCCTTTATATTTGGAACTTCTTGTGTTATACTTGGTTATCTTCTCCTCTTTATACTAAGCAGGTGGTGGCATCTACTTCATACCTGACAAGCATCCTGTTTTGGCCATGAAAGTCATGTGAACTTCCCAGCCAAATTCTGATTTCAATAAATCCCAGATTTTTCCTGGGATTTTGAAATCAGGATTACTTAGAAGGGAGGGAGCATTACTCCCTCCTAAGTTCCCACCCGCTTGTGCAGAAGATGTTAGCTAGCCAATAGGAGGGACAGGAGGTAAACAGAAGTGACATACATGACATCACTTTCTGTATTTGGAACGCAGAAGTTCTGCATACCAAATAACAGAAGTGACGTATGTGTACTTTTCCCTTATTGAGTAATTAAAAACTTGACAGGTATGATCTAATTACACATTAAAAAAGGAAACCCCTCCCATCAGCCTCTGCCACAATATGAGTTGGGCTTAAGCTGTTGTTATATTTGAACGGAATGTTCCTGATCACTGCGCTTTTTTCTGTTGTTGTCACGATGACCAGGTATCTATGCTTCGTCTTACCCCACACTCACCCCTTTCTAGGACGTGTTTCTTGATTCCTGCGAAACCTCAAGAGGAACCTCCTTACCGAAAACCCTCTGATTTTCATACTAAAGTAGGTAGAAGAACAACTGGAAAGCTTTATCCTGCCGTGTTTGTGATACCAACTGCAAATCTACCAAACCCTTTATAGTTGAGGTTTGGCTCATAGAACCTGCACAACTTACTAGACCAGAAGAGGAACTATCAACAGACTTCCTCTCTTTTTTTTATTGTTGTGTTTTTTGTATGTAGTGTTGTGTATTTTTGATCTTTTATCAGTTCACAACATCTTAATAAAACTTTATTGCTCAAAAAAAGTTGTTAGCTGATAGTATTGCTATTCCCAGAAATGTACTGTATCTGAGGCATCACTTTGCCAGCTCTGCCAGCCTGTTTAACTCCTGGGACAGTGCCGTAACAGTCTCCAACACCAGCACCCTGTCCTTGGCAAGCAGACGAGATCCACATCTTTGCATGAAGCGATCTGGATGCCATGTTACTCTCTGGGCCCGCAGGTAGCGTTTATATGATGTGATATCTGAAGAGTCCGCACCTGCTGCTACGAATTGTGCCATCTGCTCTGCAGTGCCACCAGGTACAGGCCAAGGGATGTCCTTGTAGCTCAACAAGCGGGCGCCTGTACTTGTATCTGTGTTACCTGTACTGTCATTTTCTGTTGTGCTGAGTGTTTTTTCTTTTTGCTTCACTTTGCTATTGCTCTGCTTTGATCCAGCCTCACTGCTTGCATCTCCTCCAAACACCTCCTGGCATTTCTTGCGATATCGCTCACTCTGAGCCTGGTGAAGTTCTCTTTCCATTTGTTTTTTACTTTCTATGTATCTCCGCTCTTCTATAAGCCGAGGAGGGTCCTGCAAAGTCACAGTTTTTGTCTTCAAACTCATATTATTAGACTGTGAATTCCTGGCATGGTATTCTCTGTAGATTCGATCAGCCCAGGACTCAAAGCTTTCCATTTCAGGAGCCGAATCCTCATAGTCATCTTAAAGATGGAAAAAAAGGGTTATTTATCATAAATAGCTTCATCAATTGTTGCAAAACATTCTACAAGCAGGTGATTTTCATATTGTAAATCTGCAGTGTATGAGATAGGTAATATTTAGGTTCATCTCAAATCATCTTAAATGGCAGTATATACAAGGATAAATAAAAGAAATAAATGAATGATGCAGCACTAACAGAGACAAAATATGGACTACAGAATATTACATGACCAAACACAGGTACACAAGTTGTAACACATTGCAGCATTTTATATTTTTATGTGCTTAAAAGATATAAATTATCCCTGTTCTTTACCTCCCATGTAATAAATAAAGTAAAATAAAAAATAAAAAGTTCATGGAAATTAAATTTATCAACCCATGGAGTTCTGGATTTTGTCACATTCAAAATGAATGTGGAAAAAAACACTACAGGCTGATCCAACTTTGATGCAATGTCCTTAAAACAAGTCAAAATGAGGCTTAGTAGTGTGTGTGGTCTCCACATGCCTCCCTACAATGCCTGGGCATGCTCCTGAGGTGAGGTGGCGGATGGTCTCCTGAGGGATCTCCCCTCACACATGTACTAAAGCATCCCCCAACTACTGGACAGTCTGTGGTGCAACGTGGCGTTGGTGGATAGAGCCACAATTGGATTCAAGGCTGGGGAACAGACAGGCCAGTCCATAGCATCAATGCATTCGTCTTGCAGGAACTGCTGGCACACTCCAGCAACATGAGGTCTAGTATTGTCTTGCAATAGGAGAAACCCAGGGCCAACCGCACCAGCATATAGTCTCACAAGGGGTCTAAGAATCTCATCTCAATACCTAATGGCAGTCAGGCTACCTCTGGTGAACACTTGGAGGGCTGTACTGGCCCCCCAAAGAAATGCCACCCCACATTACCAACCCACTGCCAAACTGATCATGCTGGAGGATGTTGCAGGCAGCAGAGAGTTCTCCACAGTGTCTCCAGGCTTTGTCACATGTGTCACAGGTGCTCAGTGTGAACCGGCTTTCATCTGTGAAGAGCACAGGGCATCAGTGGCGAATTTGCCAAACGTTTTGCACGGTCTTGGGCTGTAAGCAAAACCCCCACCTGTGGACGTCAGGCCCTCATACCACCCTCATGGATTCCACATCTTCTGATGTACTGGCCTGTTTCCTGGTAGCGCTTCCATGCTCTGAAAACACTACACTGACAGACACAGCAAACTTTCTTTGCTTTAGTCCAAAGGGGAGGAGATCAATCAGGAGAACACAGGGGCATGCCCGTAGTGGTAGGGAGGTCATACAAGCATGTGGAGGCCACACACACTGCTGAGCCTCATGTTGTCTTGTATTAAGGACATTGCAAGCTGGATCGGCCTGTAGTGTTTTTTTTTCTACTTTAATTTTGAGTGTGACTCCAAATACAGCCTTCCATGGGTTGATAAATTTGATATTTTTTGTGTGATTTTGTTGTCAGCACATTTAACTATGTAAACAACACAATATTTAATAAGAATACTTCATTCATCCTGATCTAGGATGTCTTATTTTTGTGTTCCCTTTATTTTTTTTGAGCAGTATTTATATATAACCCACACTCTCCCATAACTACTCACCATCATACTGGCCGTACATCTCTTGATATTCATCCATGCTCTCTGCTAACAGCTTCTCTCTCCACTCTGCGGTTTCCTTAGACTGGAGGACTGGATGAAGCTCTGTAGAGTTTTGGATACTCCTTGTATATATTTCCTGTCAACCAACAGAAAAATATTCAAATTCCAATGCAAGGCAAGTAACTTTTGGGATAACTAACGTTAATACCTACAAAAACTCAATAATGGGGTCACAGGGTGTTAGAAGATATGGCATAGAGCTTTACAACTTTCAATTGCAAACTTGTAACATGGGGATACCAGAGCAGGAAATTCAAACAGATGTCCCCAAAACCAGTTCCATCATCTCCAGGATCTATATAGGTTTAACGTTTAACAATTGATGAAACTGAGTCCCATAACGATCCCTGGATTCATGTTCCTCTATGTGGGCTTATGAAGTGCTTTGATAAACTCTCATCTTTTGTTGAAACATCATATAAGGGGAATCTATATCCACATTGCAGATGATGCAACTGATTTTGGTGACAACTGTTTGAATGTCCTGTCGTTTGCTTCCCTTCCCATCATCATTAATCCTTGAATCATAGGATTTGATAAAGCACTCATATACCAATTCTGTGTAACCGGAGATCTCCCTCTGACTATGCTTTATGCGCTAATGAATGTATAACAAATGTTTCTTGTTTTGTTTCCTTTTAAAAGAGCGGTTTCTTGTTATAATGACACACGAGAAATCTACCACATAAACAGGTTTCTTTAGGGTATTATGTAGAAGTACAATAGTGTGGGTTTAGGGCCCTTTCACATTAGTCACGTTTGCGTTGCAGTACCTGTTGCAGACACAGCACAAAGCGTATCCCATACACTTGTAAGGGAGACGCAAGTGCAGCGCAGTGTCAAAAACTTTTTGTTTGTGTTTGTGTTTCAGACGGGGTTGTGTAACCGTTTGCATGTCCAAAGACCAGACCTCAGAGGCTGCAGTGTGAAGTGACTCTATAACTTTTTTGTTCGTCCCCCTGTCTACGTCGCCATCAATAACCCACCCATATCAGCTGGTTATATTTTGATCTATGCCTCTGCATTATTGCTCAAGAGAACAGGTTACCATGAGGTCTTCTGCCTGACGGAGGATGTCACGGGGTGTTGTCCCCTGCTGATTTGGAACATCAATTGACTGTGGACATCGTTTTAGTATTGGAACACACAGGTCTGTGTACACTGATGAGACAGGAGAAGACGAAGGTCAAAAAAACAACAGCAATTAGCAAACATTATATCAGGAAGCAAATAATTAAGGAAAGTATTATTAGGCTTTTTCAATAAATCCCCTTCACAAAAGTAAATATCAACTGCATGATCATGGCCAGGAGGGATCCATCTGCTCCCTGAGAAATACAGCACATAGGGGTTTATATGGAGAGTGTGCTTTTTCCGCCTTCATATACATTTGTAGCATCAAGGGCAAGTAAAAATCTCCCTTTGATATTTTTGGATACAGCCCGGGGATGCAAACAGACTTTGTATTAAAACACAAAAAATTCTCATATAACTTAATAGCAAATTAATTTAATTAATTCATTATTGTCCATTGTTTTTTTATGACTTAAAAATAAAACTTCCAGAGGAGAAACATGACAATGGGACTCTGAATGAGAAAAGTGACAGGTTTCTGTTGAGCTCAATTTAATTATGGCCACTACCTACCTTTCCATTCTCCCTTCTCCATCTCCCGGGCTGCCACGTGCAGAGCATTATTCCCTGCTGCATCACATTGCATGGGGTCAGCCCCTTTCCGGAGCAGCAGAAGAGCACAGGCATTGTCACGCATTGAGCAGGCAGCATGAAGAAGACTTTGACCCCCTGGCAGCGGGCAGTCCAGCTGTAGGTGGCGGTGGCGGCGAATATAAGACTTCAGTCGCAGTACATCTCCCCTCTGAATGTAGCGAAGGGCCCGCAGTTCCCGACGGAAGGACATGAGACCAACAATGCTGGAAATCAAATTATAATGTCATTTTCAACAACTTCAATGCAAAGACACTTTCTCAAATATTTATAGGAACCAACAGAATATAGCATCAGCCCTAAAAATCATTGGTTATTTATATTATAATTTGTCCAACTTTCTATTGCATGAGACCCCCTCCATGGGTAAATGATCTGTAAAGTAATACAATTGTTTTCTATGCTTTACAGTGGATATTAAAAGTCAGGTTCCTTTGCTGTACAAAAATGAGACGATAAATATTTTCAGAACTTTTTCCACCTGTAATGTGACCTATAAACTGTACCACTCAATTGAAAAACAAACTGAAATATTTTAGGTGGCGGGAAGAAAACCATAAAAACTTAAATAGTGTGGTTGCATAAGCGTGCACACCCTCTTCTAACTTGGGATTTAGCGGTGTTCAGAATTAAGCAATCACATTCGGCATACACCTGCCATCATTAAGGCTTTGTTTGCATTGGGTTGGGACCCCTCCGCTAAGCGTACACGCTTAGTGGGATGTCCCAACGTAACAGATAGACTTACGGCGGAGACTCTGTCTTCATTGCGCCGAGCCGATCTGCCGGTGTAAGGCTGAAAGTAGTCGAGTACGTTCAGCCTTTACACCGGCGGATGTGTAAACAGACCATGCGCCGGCAGGCAATCTCTGTGGGATACGTCGGGACCCCTGCTAAGCGTATACGCTTAGTGTAAGGGTCCCGACGTATAATGGAAACAAGCCATTACAGTGCCTCAAATAAAGTTTAGCTGCTCTAGTTGGTCTTTCCTGACATTGTTTTAGTCACATCCCACAGCAAAAGCCATGGTTCAGTTAAGCATGATTACGACCCAAAGTATACATCTAAATAAACAAAGCAATGGCTTCACCAGAAGAAGATGAAAGTTTTTGAATGGCCTAGCCAGAACCTAGACCTGAATCCGATTGACAATCTGTGGGGTGGTCTGAAGAGGGCTGTGCACAGGAGATGCTGTGCACAGATGCTTTTATATGCACTGTAAATGATTTTGCATTACTTTGTTTGCTGCCGATATCCAGTATCCCCACTTTAAGCCCAAATGACCCCAGCTCTGCTCAGTGACAGGACTAGCAGCACACTGACAAGCTCACCTCTCTGTCTCTCTACATGCTTTTCCAGCACATAACCTAATTTTCTCCCTGTGCTGCTTCTTCCTCTGACCCCCCAAACCCTGCTGAAGGGACTGCAAGAGGTTGAAACAGCTTAAAATCAAGTATTCATGCTGCTTGGTTTAAAAATAAACTTAATAATATGTCAGTGATGTACTTGCTCTACTATTTGTTTATTTGGATCTTGTATTTACATATTAGTCATGTCACTTACTGTCCTTCCCTAATGTCCCTACCAGTTGTAGGTTTTGGGAGGAAACACAAGAAGAGCATATAAACATCATGCAGATGGGTGTCCTGGACATGCTAACCATCATTTGTTTACATTCTAAGCGCAATGTTTTGTCATACCTAAACAACTGTTTGTGCAGAGGCTCTGTGTTTATGTTTAGAAATACCTAATTCATTTTTGATTACATTATATTTTTATTTTACTTCCGGTTTTGCTCTGTCATCCCCCATGAGTTGCTGAACACGATATATTTAAATTACATATATTCCTACCCATCTGTATACAAGGGGTCCCACAAGATGTTTCTGCCATCACCACTCACCCTCTGCCCGCTTCCAGCAAAGATATAGTTTCCTCCCTTTGTAATATTATGCACAGAGATCCATAGACACGCAGCAATCACACACTTCCGGGTGTACCAGGCGGAGCTAAACAATACATCCTGTTCGCCTGAGTAAGCCTGTCCTCGGCAACAACGTAGTTTTATTTTGGTCCGGGAGAGAAAGGGGCCCCCTGATTTCTATGAATAAATAATAAACCTTGTATAATTCTGCGTTTTCCAGTAGAAGTAGTTTGGGTTGTAGTTGTTGCAGACAAAGGCTAATATTTCAAACTGACAGTTGTGTTTTAAAATATTTCCTGAATATGACTGTTAAATAATGTCATTTCCATGGTTTACGAGGGTGCAGTAGGCCTGCTGGATTCTCGCTGTTGTGATGCATTAAAGCATGCATAGTTATATGAAAACCCTGTACATCTTATACTGTTAAAAACCCTTATAAATGTATATGTGTAACACTGTGAAAACCTAATATGAAACACTTATCTGTGTTATACTGTGAAAATCTAATATGAAACATTTGTCTGTGTTATACTGTGAAAATCTAATATGAAACACTTGTCTGTGTTATACTGTGAAAATCTAATATGAAACACTTGTCTGTGTTATACTGTGAAAACCTGATAGGAAACATATGTGTTAGGCTAGGGCTTCACTATGCACTATGCGCTGGCATCCACTGATGGGCTGCGTCGATATTAACCTGACGGAGGCGGGGACAAACAGATCCATCAAAGCTCAATTTCCGTCAATGTGCGGCTCGTGCACTTCATTAAAACCCCTGTGGTGTGTGCTCCGTCTGGACCCCCTACATTATGCGCGCCTGGCGAATGGGCACATGGTGTTGAGCCGATGCAGGGGTTAAAGTAGTGCAGTACGTTAACTCCTGCATCAGCGAATGTGTGAACAGAGAATCTGCCAGGCAGGTAATGTGTATGTTCACCAAGCACTGCGCTTAACTTAGGGGGTCCCGACGGAGCACACAACGCAGTAGCATAGCCTTAGGCTTTGACTCCACTTGGCATTAAGGATGCGCTGCATTAACGGATCCAATTAATTGTCAGGGATGTGTTACAGGATGTGTTTGTTACCATGGACGGATTGATCAATGAAATCAAAAAACACATACCATTGTATTCCAACTGACTCAATTAATTTTCCCTGCGCACCCATACTTGCATTGGCTTACATTGCATTAATGTCAATGCAGTGCACTGCTGTCTTTTATGTAGTGTTCTAACCCTTCTTTAAATCTGCAAAGTGAAAACCTCATATGAAACATGTATATGTTTTATACTGTTAAAAACTAATATGTTTGTATACTGGGAAATGGCAAACAAACTGAAGGTGGGTTTACACGTCTAGATTTTTTCATCCGATAGACGAAAAACGAAAGATTTTTTGGTTGATTGTACAAAAATCTAGAATGGCAATTTAGTTCGATGGATAATTTTTGTTCAACCTCGAACAAAAAATCGTTCAAAAGGTCATTGAACATGTTGGTAAATTTTTATCCGTCGTAGTAATTCCGAATGTATTTTCAT
>CM070040.1:24210766-24224032 GCA_036250615.1 Ptychadena robeensis | reverse complement strand
ATGCAAGTGAAGTTTAGACCAAAAAGTTCTACTTTAGTCTCATCTGACCACATTACTTTCTCCCATGCCTCCTCTGGATCACCCAGATGGTCATTGGCAAACTCCAGACAGGCCTGGACATGTGATGACTTGAGCAGGGGTACCTTCCATGCAATGCATGATTTGAAACAATGACGGCGCAGTGTTCTATTGACAGTGACCTTTAAAAGTGTGGTCCCAGCTCTCATAATATTATTGACCAGCTCCGCCCTTGTAGTTCTGGGCTGATTCCTCACCTTTCTTATCATCAGTGATACCCCAAGACGTGAGATCTTGAATGGAGCTCCAGTCAGAGGGAGACTGACAGTCATCTTTAGCCTCATCCATTTTCTAACAATTGCTCCAACAGTTGATCTATTTTCACCAAACTGCTTGGCAATTGCCCTGTAGCCCTTCCCAGCCTTGTGGAAGTCACAATTTTGTCTCTGGTGTCTTTTGACAGCTATTTGGTCTTGCCCATGGTAATAGTAGAAGTCTGACTGTAGGATGGACACGTGTCTTTAAAGACAGACAGGTGCTACTAATTTAGATTAATGAGTGGAGTAGAGGTGGACTTGTAACATGTCTTTGACAGACAGACATCTTGCAGTAGGAATGCACCTGCAATGTGAATTTCAGATCCCTCAATGATTTCTAAGAGAACTTGTAAAATCACAGGGTGTTCAAATACTTATGTTTCTCGCTGTATAATACACAAAGGAAATTCTAAATTTTAAATGAAGGAATTCCCATGGGGAAGAACTTTGGATTCCTAACTGGGGCTTTAATGGCCAGAACAATAGTCAAAAAATAGCTGCCATATGTAAAAGTCAGTCTTTTTTTGTGTCTCATAAAGGACCAATATGCCCACTCAAGGGCTCCATATTTACACAAAATATAAAATGTAAAACTTTGTTAAAAAATACCAAATACATAATGCATAATATGATATCAGCTATTTTTTGACTTTGGATTACCAATAAGCACAAAAATACTCAAAAGAAATCACAACATGATATCCGCGACTAAAAAAAATTGTTTATTGGTAATCCAATAAAGATTGTAAAAAAAATGTAATACAGTATACTGTTAATTTGTCATATATATAGTGCCTTTAAAGTCTCCACAAGGGCTCGACCTAGGGCATTACCATAGTTAGGGTCCCTTCTAGTGTGTATACTATTGTGTAATTGTGGTGGGTTGTTTAGTGTCAGCAATTGCTTTGTTAAATTGCTAAGTAGTGTTGTGCTTGAATATTGGAATTGTAAACATTTTAGACGAATATTGGCTATTCGAGAATTTGCAAATTTTACGAATATAGCGGTGGACATTCACAATTTCAAATTTCTGAGATATTGAGCACTGGTAAGCTTATGGTCATGCATTGCAATAATAAATACCATATGTATATTGAAGATTATCACATTGCAATTGCATTATAGCAATGCATGGCCATACTCATGAATTTTGTATTTACAAATAGCGAATTACATATTAGTAGAATTATTCCCGGAATATTGCAAATTCAGAGATTGCCTATGCTCTTCACTATTGATTAGCAGTTAAAAAAGCAGTAAAAAAAATTACCTTAGATTTATGATTGGTTAAGTGCTCAATTACAATTTTGGTTAATTAAGTACTTTGTTACAATAGTTGTGAGTGGAGAATGCCCCCTGATTGGTGAAAGTTCACATTTTGGTGGTGGTTAGAGAATGCCCTTTAAAATGGTGAAGAATCACCCATCTTCTTATTGAGGATTTTTCTACCTGAAATACATGTACATTTATTGTCTCTGGGAGGCAATGCTCAATTCACATACCATTGTGTCTATGGTTTCTACACAGGCCAGGCTACACATATCTGCTGTTGTTCATCTACATTATGTAAGTGATAGAAATAATAGTTGCACTTAAAAGAACATAAAAGAGTGATGGGATTTCTTTGTCAGGTATATTCTGTAGTAGCTGAAGCTTAGTTTACATCAGGTGGATGTTGGTTGGTGGTTGTCAACCGGTATAGCATGGGGGCAGTTTGTGGGTGATTGAAAGCTGCTCACTGACCACTATAACCTTATTGGTCATTTTTGCACGTAGCAGCATGGCTATGGTTACAAGGCAGCTTGTGAGCCGTCCTTTATTCTGAATTTAGCCTGAAATATCCATTATCACTTCTGTAAGTAGCAATGTATTACATTATTGAGTCTACTTGTCCAGTCTAGGAAAAAAGTAAGCAGATTTCTGTAACAATATCTACAACACAAAGGTAAATACGGTGCATACATTTACCTACACACATGGATACATTGGGAAATTATAAACCAAAGAGACTCAGTGGCTTTATGTACCACCAATGTTATAAGATATACAATACCTGCTATATATGATTTTGGAATAACCTCCAAATTGGTTCCTGATCCACTTCCCTTCTCCCCATGAGCTGTCTGTACATTGCAATAGTATACGCCGGAGTCATTCTCTGTCACATTGGCTATAGTAAGTATAGAATACCATTCGCAGCAGACATTTCGAGAGTCGATCGATATATGGGTCGGGTCCCGAGATGTAACTTGAACTCTTCCTTTATAGCAGGATTGCTCCTGCATGTTTGAGTCACTAGTGTCTCCTAATTTCCATTTCATAGTGAAAGAAGATGATTCGGAGAAGAAGGAGCAGTTGATAGTCACTGACTCTCCGGCATTTGCTTTAATAAAATCCATTTGTCTCACGTCCAGGTCTTTCTTGCTGTCTATTGCAGAATAAAAGTGAAAACTTGTACTTATACAAAAAGTGAAAATAGTAGTTTATTTATACTTACTCACTACTATTATATATATTTGTTTTGATTAAATTTTTTTTTACTTTTAAAAGATTCTAAATCCCTTGCTTATCGGATAACTAAACCTTTTTTAATATTATATTATTATTATTACAGTTATTATTATTATTATTACTATGATTATTATATGTACTTTACATACTTAACAAGGGGAATGTCAATCCATTACACATGTGGCTTTGTTTTTACACTCTACTGCTATTGGTCATTCTTATTACAATTTCACATTTATTTCTTAACATTTAACTCCATGTATCTTAAAAGCTAACCAATTTTGAAAAGTTTTACAACATATTTTTTCCCTCTTAAGGGACTTTTCAATTACCGTATATACTTGCATATAAGCCAACCCGACAGACGAGTTCCGATGAGCTCTGGAATGCAGCTGCATTCCCAGGCTGACTGCATCGGCGGGCACCCTTTGTGTGCCGGCTGTTACCTTCAATGAAGACGCCGGTCTTCATTGAAAGTAACAGCATCGGCCAGAGAACATCGAACATGTGTGGTGACAGGGATCTGTCACCCCATGTGGGCACACCGATTGGCGGCCGATTTTGGGCGCACGCCCGTCTGTCAGTGGCAAAATTGGCCGCTAATCGGTGTGTATGGCAGGCATTAGTCTCAGAAACACAGCAAATGTGCTTTAGTTTTGATATGGTATTATTTAATTCGGCAGATTTGTAAGTTAATTACAAAGCCCCTGAACATGATATTATCATCAAAATTGCACACAGGTGAGGGCCTATGCTCCCACTATTCTACCAATGAATGATGGAGGATGGTATAATATATATTGCGAGACATAACCTTTGAACCAAAGGTTGTGTACCCCATAGAAATCACCAAGGCTTTGATGATATCTATGAGGCACATAACCTTTGATGATGTATCTGACACAAAATGTGCAATACCATACTACAGTGTTCCCTAAAGCTTGAAGTATCATTTTAAACAAGTTTTGTTATTTTAAAATAAAAAATAAAGCAAATTTTTTTCACATTTTCCCACAAAGCTTCTCTACATCTCCTGCAAATTTGGTGACGACAGCATGTTCAGGAGCTTTGCAATTCACTCATAAAGTTCACCTACAAAATGCCACAATTTTCCTTTCTTGACCAGAATATAAGCCAAATGTAATTTTTTTTCAGGTGCTGAAGTATTCGGCTTATAATCGAGTATATACAGTAACTCCCAAAATTAGCTTACAATTTTTTTAGGAATAAAAGACTGTTAATGAGGGAGGAATGGAGATCATGGTTAAGGATACATGGTTATGAATATATGTTTTGGTGTATTTCTTATCTTTCTCATATATATATATATTTATATATATATATATATATATATATCTAATACACAGAGAGAGAGATACCTGCTAGCCTTTACAACTAATGACTGCATTAGTTTTTTTCTATTCTTCTAAATTACAAATTATTTTCACCTATTTTGCATGATTACGTTTTTTCCTGGGGTCATGATGCTCGCGCAGTGTTTACTTTTGTCATCCAAGGACAAAAAATTATTAGAACCACAGAATCTGATCCGAGGTCCTACTTAGCTGACCTTTTCAGTTTTATAACAGGAAAACAAGGAAACAAATAGGTTGAAGATTAAACTAAAGTAATATATGAAATTAAATGTATAGATCTACAAAAGTTATATATAAAACAAAATTAAGCCAAGGTTCTTTTAAAATATTTATACTTAATACCTATTTGTATAACGACAAAAGATCCAGAAGAGATCTGGGTTGAAAAATTATTGACATCAATAAGACATGGCACACATTTCCATGTATTCGTTCACTCATCCTACAAATATTCTCATTGTTTGTTACCTGCAATCACACAGAGGATCAGATGAGAGATGATGATGATTTTAAATAATGCTGTCATCGCCATTTTGTTTTTAGGATGTCAGCATAGAGAGGTATTTTTCTGAAAAAACGGTGTGTGTTCAGCTATGACATCTAGGAAACCAGAGTCACACCTTCTGATGACCACTGGTCTGTTTATCATTCTGCTCCTTCCTTCCGCCTTACAAACACCCACTTCAGTGTTTTACATTTATTAACCGCTTGCTGACCTAGATCATTCAGCCAACTGTATGAACAACTGTGTGTGTCCAAAAAGTGAACAAAATTAATTGGGGACATAGTGAACTTTGGTTTTGATGAAGACTGAGCCATGCTTAAACTCTTAAGCCGGCCATAGATGTCTCGATCTATGGCCGGCTTTTAGCAGACCCCCTGCTGTGAGGAGTCGGCTACAAAACTGACAGGAATCCTGTGTGCTCCACCAACACACGCGATTCCTGTCAGATTGTAGCCAATTAACTTGCAAGGGGAGGAGACTCCCCCTCCGAGTTAACTGCCTGCAGCAGGATCGCTCACAAAAAGAACCAGCAGGATGGATCCGCGGGCGATCCGACCTGCCAGCTTTTTTGGTGGGATCCTCATGGTGGGCTGCCCTGTAGTTGCTGTCACCCGTCAGTCGGTCACCTGCAACTATGGCCAGGAATCGGCCCGTCTATCTTTCGTGTATTGGCATAAGCATCAAAAAAGATTTATAACAAATTTCAAATTTCTATTGCGATTAACGGCAATTCGAGAATTTGCAAATATCTTTGTAATCGCTTATATTTGGGTAGATTGTCTGTTTGAACGGTAAAGGATTGCTGACCAATCAATCATTCGGTAATCAAAAGTAAAAAAAAGTCTTCAAGCGAGTTCGATATGGCAATGACATTGAAGGTACAAAATTTCCATGAAAAAGTGCAGATATTCGCAAAAAGTAAACAGGAGAAATCACATTTTTTATTTACTTTGAATATTTGGAGAATAATTTGCAAAATGTTGAGCAGCTGGGTTGAGTTTAGATATGATGGGGATGTAGGGAAATGTTATGGGGACATTACAAAATAAATGTTTGCTCTAGCATATGTAGTTTTTGCAGAAATTGGCCTCCTTTGTGTAAGCCCAAAAACAGCATGGTTCAGGCAATCAAAGCAGAGTACACAGTACTTTGCTGATTTTTCCTGCCCACTCTCCTACACATCGCTGGCACCATTGATCAATGCGATGTGAGCCAGGAAAGCGACGCCACTCCATTAACATGTCGGTCTATGTAAATGCCACGGCATACCCACTGGTCACTGCTAGTGTGGCCTCTTCAGCGTCATTGTGACACCAAAGAGGTGGCGCCATAGTTAATGCAGGGGCGTCTCTTTCCCACCCACATCTTTGGTGCCATGGATGATGCCAGTGATTTAGAATCGGGATCACCGGACATAGGTTAGTGTCAGGATTAAAACCCAGGGATGCTCCAAAACCTGGTTGTAGCTCTACCTGCTGATCCACCTCACATTCTGACTTTATACCTTGCTGGATCTCTTGGACCTGGATACCAAGTCACCTAGTTCTCATGAACACTGAAGCCTTGGCCCCTCCCCTGGACTTCCTATAAAAGCCAGGCCCCAACCTGCATTCAATGCCAGATTATTGTGCCTTGTCAATAACTCGCTCTGTCTCCTCTTCGTGCTCCCATTTCTGATAACTTGTGTACCGAACCTTGGCTACTGAATATCGACTACTCTTCTCGCATTGCTGTATTCCTAACGTGACACCATTCCCTACTGACCCCGGCTTGGATTTGACTATGCTTTTGCTTGTTCCCTGACTGTTACCTGTGTTTGTGTTCTGTTCTTGGACTGCGATCAACTGTGTTCTGATTGCTGTTTCAGCTACTGGACTCTGAGCCTGAATTAAGATCATTATAGTAAGTATGCCCGATCCCAATTTAGTAAACAAAGTAAGTATGCCCAATGTTTAGTAAACACATTCTGCCTGAACTAGGTTTGGGCCAACCGACAGGGTGGTTAAGTTCAAAGTCAAGTATTTTAAGCCCAAATTTCAACTTACCTTTGAACTTATACCCATATTGTCATTTCTCCACCTGTATATCTAAGTGCCAATATCCCAATCATTGTCTAAGAAAAAAAATGAAACAAAGTAACAAGAGAGATAAAGGGGTTTAACCATCACTCATCCCTTGTTCCTAAATGGACATAGGAGCTCTGGAGCTTATTTAATAAATAATTTCATACATTTTATTTTTAACACTCATATATAATAAATGAATTGATGTTTTTCAGAAGCTTCTATGAAATCTATGCATTTCTTATATGTTAAGGTTTTTAAAAAAGCTATGAAATTATTCATTCAATCGGTTATGGATAGGTTTGTGTCCTGATAGGAGCCCCTTTCTCCATTTAGGAGCGACTGATAGTTATAGTTAAACCCATCTATCTCTCTCCTTTTATTTTTTTATTTAAATGAAAATTACTGTATTGTTGCTTTATAATACATCAGACCATAACATGCACCCATAGCTTTGGAGAAATAATTTGGGAAAAAATGCTTGGCCAATGGGATGCTGGCCTTTTGGCTGAAAGGGGAGTATCCCCTTTCAAACACCTATTGATTCTGATTAAATTTCAAGTTCTTCAGACCAATACTATTTTCAAATAAAAACACATAAACTCACTTAATGCACTTTATGTGCCTTGCTGGCAAAAAAAAACAGGTAGAGGATCTATCAAAAAAAAACATAAAACGAATCCTTATCTGCAATGAGATAATCCCAAATATCCCTCATCACTCCTCCCCTCTGTACAAATCAGTTACATCATTGTGTTCCCACAGAAGCACATGAAGATACATTTTTAACATTGAAAAGTATTATCTGGCAGCCTCTAGTGGCCATATGCGTTATTGCAGTTCATTAACCCCCACAAGTGTATTTATTTGTATTTTGGAGCATGTTTTAACCATTATGACAGCTCAGAGGTAAGTAAAAATGTAATGAATCTTTTGTGTGTGTTTTTTTTTCATTAAGGTTCTTTTAAAACAATGAAAAAATAAATCCCCTTCCCCCGCCCAACTATACAATTCACATTCTCACATCAGAGATGATACTTTTAGGAACCATAATGCAGTTTGGGAGCTGTAACATATTAACCCTTTGATTTTATATATATCCTACTGTATCCTATATATATCATCCTACTGATCTCCTAGTTTTGTTTTAAATCCTTGTTTTTTTTCAAAACTAAATTTTCTACTGATTAACTGATTAACATCAGTATTACTACTCACACTTGGAGATTGTGTGTAGCACTTAAGGTGGTCCCCATTATTTCTGCCTCTCCTGTCCCCCCTGGGCGGCGGGGGTTCTGGCCCCGTGGTGGCCCCCACCTGATCCATGCCACCTGGGGTAAACACAATGATGTACATGATTACCTGTCGCATCTGGAGGGCGTAAGTGTATGTGTAGGTTGACATTGAATCAACAAGTCAATATGTATATGATATATAAGTGATTTTGGATATTTCACATATACATGTTGTTGTATATTACACAGTTGACTGCATCTCCTGAGGAAGCCATTATGGCAAAATGCATTGAGAAGATGTCCATCAGTAATTTTTAGCATGTTTTGATACTGATAATAGATTGCAAAATGTTACCCCAATGTGACAGGAATTGTAATGCATTTGATTTCTGATCACAGCTGCAATCATGTATTTATTGTATCAAGATTCTTGAAAAAATATGTACAGATAATAAAAAAAAAAATCTTCATATGGTTTTATAAAAGCAATGGTTAATCAAAGCGCCTTAAAAGTCCTGGAGTTTAGTCTCCAACCCAGAGAGGGCAGTCTAGGGTTGGCATTATGCCTCCCCTCCCCCTCTGGTTTTTGTCTTTTGTGGAATCTATTTTTTCAAATAATTCAAATTTTATTTTATCTGCTCTAATAAATAAGCAATGAAGTTATGCAGTGGGAGGTTCTTAAGAAGATGTACCTTATTTTTTGGACTATAAGACGCACCACACCATAAGACGCACCCAGTTTTTAGGGCAGGAAAACCAGAACAAAATATTTAATACGTTTTCACATCAATTGGGTTAATGCAATAAATTCAGTAAATGCAATATTCAATTCAGCCAGAAGGTGTCACTAGCAGCAGTACACTCTCAGCAGAACACGTCATACTTCACACTGATCTGCAGTAAGGGTAGCCGGGCTGTCTCCATCTCCTCTGCTCTCAGTCTCTGCTGATGTTACTGTGTTCGTGGGAGCTGAAGAGTGATTGCAGTTCCCACGGACAGATGGGAGAGCCGGACACCGGCCGGCATCTCTCAACTGACAGTTCCTCCAGCTCCCTGGCTAATCTCCGTGCCGGGAGAGCTGGCGGGAAGCCAAGGTGCAACCACCGGCGGCTGAGTAGACCAAACTTCATATTTTTGTAAAATTAGCCAGGAAAGGTATTGGGAGAGTTCCCTAATGAATTAACCGCCCTAGTGTTAGCGACGGCACCATCTCGTCCAGCTCTGCGACTCTCACTATTGCACTGGATAAGATGGTGCCTTCCAGTGAACATCGGGGCTCGGGCAGAACATACTTACTGTTTTGCGCTGTCCCGGTGTCCCTGATGCGACATTCTGGCTGCTGAATCCTCTGGCTCATCTCCACTCCAAGTGACGTGATGACATCACATAGGGGAGGCGGCGGGAAATTTGAAAGTGAATAGCACGAAAGCAGTTTTCTATATAGATAACTGCTTTCAATGTGCTAAATCTCGCCCAAATAAAGTCTCTGGTGCCCCAGATTTGCCCATTTGCAGTAACGCTATCTTCCCTGGTGTGATTTTACCACATACAGTGCTGCCTGAAAGTATGCTGACCTCCAAGACATGGTCAGTTTGTGCAAAAACATTTAAAGAACCTTATTAGACATACATCTAAATCCCAATTTGTAAGCACCCACCTTCCAAATAGTAGACACACACACAAAAAGAGAGATATTATTTTCATTATTTAAGTAAACAAAGGAGGTTTATGTCCCAAAAACTGAAATCTTACATGTGCATAAGTATGTGAACCCTTGTATAGTAGCTTGTGGCTCCTCCTTTGCAGTCATTACTCCAACAAACGTCTCCTGAAAACACAACGCTACTCTCACATCTGCTTATGGGGATTTTTGCCACTCCTCCTTGCAGAACTCAGCAGTTGAGAGACGTGGAGGGACATCTGGCATGTATAACTTTTCAGGTCTCTCCACAACATTTCATTGGGTTAAGGTCCGGACTTTGACTGGGCAATCAGGGTGAATCCTCTTTCTCTGAAGCCATTTTGTATTCTTCGCGAAGTTTGGGTCATTGTCTTGTTGCATAATCCTTCGTCCCAGCTTCAACTCGCTGACTGATGGCAGGAGATTCTGGTCCGAGAATCTGTTGATAACCCGAGAATTCATGATTCCCCTGGGACAATATGAGTGTCCAGGCACCCCCCCAGCAGACACAAGCAGCCCCGACCTTCACATTTTCCACCGCCATACTTCACGGTTGGGAGAGTTCTTTTTCCTATGCCTTTGATTTTTCTCCAAACTGTCGGT
The DNA here is from genome assembly GCA_036250615.1 of Ptychadena robeensis. Lineage (NCBI taxonomy): Eukaryota > Metazoa > Chordata > Amphibia > Anura > Ptychadenidae > Ptychadena > Ptychadena robeensis. Next base: position 24,213,723 of record CM070040.1, on the reverse strand, counting down.
TTGATTGTGAACAAATAATTCTATTTTAGATCGTGTCGAGAATGGACTTCCAGAAGGCTCTGGTTTGTCCAAGTGCTCTTTGGCAAAGTTGAACGGGCAGTTTTTGTGCTTTTTTGAGAGCAGGGCTTCCTCTAACAACCCCCATGAATTCTGGCTATTAATTTTCGTGATTGTGACGAGCACATTTGTCCCAATGGCCAGAGAGGCCTGCACTTCTAGGGTGGTGGTTGGCTTACCTGTTAATTTTTTCTGGTGCTTCTGGTGATATTTTTGAGGCGTCATTTAGGCAAAGTTGCTGTCATGTTGAAGGCCCTCCATTGTCACATATTTAAAATGGAGGAGATGGAATCTTTTGGCAGATGGTTACTAGCCTTTCCCCAGGACGGATGGGGCTTTGTCACCTACCCTCTTCTCATGTTCTCGGATATCTCCTTTGCTCTTGGCGATTGTGCTCTTGTTATGGGACCACAGTGGTCAGTTGGTTTCCTCTCTCTTTAATTAGTGCAGGCCAAACACTTTTCAAGGACGTCTCATTCATTGGTCTGCTTAAGTGACTGATTAAGCAACCCCAAAGGGTGTTTCCACCTGCGTCTTTTTACCTGCTCGACACCAATGCAGCGGGGCGCTTTTTTCACTTCCTTTCTGCACAGACACTAGTCCCATGGTTACATTGTAGTAGTTTTTGGGCGACGTAAACAAAACCCTACTAACCAAAGTCTGCCAATTGATGAACACTATATCTCGAAACAGTTCAGAATAAACCACCTGGTGATCTGATGATAGAACCTAGAATCTAGAATGAAGAAACATGGTTATTAAACAACCCACCCGACAAATACACCACTTGAGGGGTTCACATACTTTCAAGCAGCACTGTATATCACACCAGGGTAGAGAGGGTTAACGACAAATGGGCAAATCTGGGGCACCAGAGACTTTATTTTGGCGAGATTTAGTACAAAGCAGCATAGCTTTGTGCCCTGTTTTTTTTTTTTTACATAATTGTTTGTTTCCACCATTATTATATTCAGGATGTGTATTAGACCCTTGTACGGACATATTTCGGGAAGTTACATGCCTACAACATAAAGATAAATTTACCATTAAAGTCTATGGTGCGCTTTTGATACAGAAATCTGGACCTCAGCAGTGCGCTAGGGAGGTTAAAGTAAATTGGAAGATATTGACCTGCAATCTCTAGTAATAATTTATATCATTTAGAAACCTCTTTTTGTTATCAGGACTGTCCAGGCTTCTGAAACAGTCAGACCCTGGATTTGGGTTGGTAGAGACCAGGTAAAATGTCTAAGCTGAAACCATCCAAGCAAGAAAAAGAACATGAAAGTAACCGCTATCCAGCTGTCCCTCTTAAGCCCCCCATAGACAGGTCGATTCCCGGCCATAGTTGCAGCCGACCAACCGGCGTGCTCACCCCCGCTGAGCACATAAAGGTTGGTCGGCCGCAACTGTAAGGGAGCCCACCTTGAGTTTCATAGAAAAAAAGCCGGCAGGTCGGATTGCACACGGGTCCGTCCTGCTAGTTCTTTGTCTGCACGATCCTGCTGCAGGCTGTTAACTGCTCCTAGTCTCTTTCCCCTCCGAGTTAATTGGCTACAGTCTGACAGGAATTGCATGTGTTAGTGGAACACACAGGATTCCTGTCCTCTCTGTAGCCGACTTCAAACAGCGTGGTGACGTCACCACGCTGTGAAGAGTCTGCTAAAAGTCGGCCATAGATCGGGATGTCTATGGCCGGCTTTACAGCAGATACAAATGGGAGACAAAGACAATAGTATAGTCACATATATTTAAACCCTTCTCTTCCAAAACAGAAAAAATGTTTGGCTTTAAATACACGTTTCATGGGAACACCCGTAGTATGTATGAACACCCTGTAAATATTGTTGATGTGCACTGAAATCTGATTTGTCTGTAGAAATATAAGTTACCTGTAGAATTTATCTCTACCACAATGAGTTAAATTCTATGTTGTGCACTGTTTTTAAATTTGCTTGTATTGAAGCAGTACGTTCCAGAATCTTCTTTAATTAAGTTGAATATGGTTACCTTCAACCTGTCATCTGAGAACTTCAGTCGCTCATTAGACTCAGGGATACCATCCAGTTTTTTTTACAATGTACTAGCCAAATCACTGCCATAGATGTAGCTTTCACTTGTGGGCAATGTAAGGTCACAGATTGTCCAATGTCACCTTTAATGACCACTGGTTCTCCATCCTCTTGTTTGACAATATTCTGTTTAGTTGTTGTGTAAAAACGAGAAGAGAAAAGGAAGAAAATATTGGCCACCATTAGAGTTTGTACAAACTAATTTTACTGTTAAATTACAATTCTATGTTTATCTACATCCTCATGTTGCACAATACATAAGATGAATTACCCTAAATCTGGGACTGAAGTCTTCATTTTCAGGAAGATATCCCACTAAAATAACATTCTTTAAAATACATATAGAGCCCGCTTTGCAGGATCAGTCAATCAAAACAATACTATCTGATACCATCAAACTGGGTGCAGATATTGTAGCGTTAATGCCAAGTGAGCAAAGGTTGGTAACTTTTAAAGAACACTTAAGCCTCATACACACGTCAGATGGCTGAGATGATCTCAGCTGAATATCTAAAACGTGGAAGGATTTTTTCATGACCGCCCTGCCCAATACCTGTAGTCTTCTATAGGATAGGACACAGCTGAGTGATGTCCCCCTGGACATTGTTGTACCATGTTTTTTAGTTCTCTGTTCATTATAAGTGCTCAAAAATTTGCATTCCCAATGACCAAAATTGAATGTGTGTATGTAGACTGGGGGGTGAGCCTCAAAGGTGTGCTCTTATGTCATTATGTCAAATTTATGACCATATTTATTCATGCAAACAAATTATTATTATTATTATCATTTATTTATATATATAGCGCCAACATATTACGCAGCGCTGT
>CM070040.1:24192670-24207788 GCA_036250615.1 Ptychadena robeensis | reverse complement strand
TGTGCGGCTTGTGGACTCCATTAAGATCCCTGTGTTCAACACAGGGTTTAACGGATACTAAAGCCCTAGCCTTAGGCTATGTCTCCACTGTGTTGTGCGCTCCGTGCAGTACGCTAACCCCTGCATCGTCGGTGCAGGTAATGTGTATGTGCTTCGTCGGGACCTCACCAAACACAAAGATGGAGACCAGGGAGCCATTAAAAGGAGGCTGAAGAGTCGTGGGTTGCAGACCCCAGTGCTAGAGTAATACTTTTTTTTGTAGTGATCTCACCCTCCTTTAAATCTGCAAAGTGAAAACCTGATATGAAACACAGTTGTGTTCAAAATTATTCAACCCCCACTGAAATTGAGTGTTTTTGCCATTTTGACATTGATTTTGATCATTTCAGTCATCTTGTTTACAATTAAATCAGCGAGGCACTTGTAAGTCAGACAAATATAACATAACATTAATAATGAAATAACCACAAATGTCTTTTCTGTGCTCACATCATTATCAGTTTTATTTAACCCCCAAGTGACATTCATTCTTAGTACAACATCCTTTTCCAGTTATAACAGCTTTTACACGTGTCTTGCAGCATCTACGGGTATCTTAGCCCATTCTTCATGGGCAAAAGCCTCCAGTTCAGTCACATTCTTAGGCTTGCGCATTGCAACTGCTTTCTTCAGGTCCCAACAGAGGTTCTCAATCAGATTTAAGTCTGGTTACTGCGATGGCCACTCCAAAATGTTCCGGCCTTTAATCTGCAACCATGCTCTAGTGGACTTGGAGGTATGCTTGGGATCATTGTACTGTTAAAAGGTCCAATGTCTTCCAAGACTGTACCTGCAGAAGCAAAACAGCCCCAAAGCATGATTGACCCCCCCGCCATGCTTCACAGTTGGCAAGGTGTTCTTTTTTTATAGGCCGTGTTCTTCCACCTCCAAACATAGCATTGATACATGGGCCCAAACAGTTCTAATTGTGTTTCATCAGTCCACAGAACACTATCCCAAAACTTTTGTGGTTTGTCCACATGACTTTTGGCATACCGCAGTCGATCAACGGATGGATGAATCAACGCTATGTTTGGAGGAGGAAGCACAAGGCCTATGAAAAAAAGAACACCTTGCCTACTATTCACTGTGTCGGCAATACCGTGTGCTATACATCTCTATTAACAAACCACGCCAGGAAACACATCAGGCTTGGTTTGCATGCATCACTCACTATGCCCATTATTTACCAATGGACATAGTACATGTTTCCGGTGAGTTTGCAGGACACCACCAGGTCCCTAACGCCCAGTCAGGAGCTATGAATCCTTTCCCTTGCCACCCCCAAGTGCGGGCATGACGTGGCAGTATAGACTGACACGTCATGCCCATAATAAGGGATTACAGGGGGGCGGCTCCACTGCACAATTTTCACTGCGGTCTATGCACAGGACAACCGCGCAGAAATCAGTAGTGTAGATGCAGCCTTAGGAAATGCTGTGTATTTATTTGTATGTTTGTTTTGTGAAGCACAACAGAAAGAAACACAAGTGCATACCCATTCACACTGTGTACTGACGTTAGCCCTAGGCTCCACTATTTGTTAAAACACCTGTGTTAAGTGCACAAGCCGCCCATTGTCAGCAATAGGGATTAGATAGGGCTGTCTCCACAGCCTGTCAGAGCTTCCAATCCGACGCTCCCCGCCTCCATCAGGTTAATGTTGACAAAGCCAATCTGTGTCCACAGTAACATAACCAAGGCTGACATCAGTAGAGTGGAGCCTGGGGCTAAGGGTGGATACCACGCTGCTATTTTACTGGCCTTGGTGGTAAAAAGCACAATAAGGTCATTATTTGTTCCCCCAAAACAGTTCCAAACTCAATTGGAGCCAAGTGAATGGCCCGGGTGTATTACCCAAAAGTGAAATAACCAGAACCATTGCAAACTAGAAACCAGAAACTCGTAAGCTTTACAAAACCAACTGACATCTGTCTGAGGCCTGTCCTTGTGTCCTGTATGGTTACTTGTTAGCCTCATTACTTCACATTTTAGCATTTGTTCTGGTACTTGCATATCTTTTGCTTCATATGTTTACTACTGTAGGAAAAATGGAGACTAAATAGAGAAGAAACAGGAGGATAAAAATATGCTTACAATCTAGAACTTCTTAAAGTGGTCCTTTAATATTAACACATTTCTCTGACAAGTTCTAAATGTTATTTAAAGGTTGCGTTTAAGTTGCTGTGACTTTTCTTTGGCTGAGGTGGTGTTATCAGTCTGCTGCACACATGTGGAAGCATTTTCTCAGTCTCCTCCTCCAGTTATCACACTACAACACTGAAACTTTGCAGCTAGTTATAAGGTAAAGTATGCTGAAGGAATTGAAAATTGTAAGCCGAGTGAACACAGCTAATAACTGTAAAGACGCCGGGATCCTAGTATGAAAAGTAGGATGTTGACCCCAGATGATTCATTGATAATGATGGCTCTGGACTTCTGGAGAGAAAGGACTCTGGTGGAGGAATTCCAAAGTTTTGTGACCTCTGTGAGGGGTGATAAAAACCATCAAAGTGTTACAGTTAGCATGTGACAGGTACACTTCATTAAGATGCCCAGCAGGAAGCAACGGACTATGAGACAAATGATGCTGAAGTATTCCATTACAATATATAGTAAATTGCGACCATCATAGCAGCCATCTGTGGATTAGAGAAAGGTATAGGTGAAATACCAGAGATGTTTCTATTAAATTTGAAGACTGATGTAAGCAAGTTTAATATAATAATATAAGATAAATATAAAGCATCAATTGTATCAAAATAGCATCTGCCATAATATGAAAAGTCCCAGTCTGTGTATGTGCCTGAGACAGGTAAAGACAGGCCCAGAGCCAACAGACAGAGACCTAGGTGGAGGGACTACATGACTGGATTAGAAGGAGCTGGCATACTAATGGTTAGCAATTTTTATAAACATGCTTAGCTATGTTGTTTATGGTATCCATGTTATTATGTTATCTTGTTCCAGCTCTACCAGATAGGTTGGGTCAGTTGCTAGGTGGGGTCCTCCTCAAGTTTAGTGTGTGAGGGGAATTCACCACAATTTAGTCAGAGAAAAGTCTGCGTCGGATGAATTTCCTGCCTTCCCTCCCTAAATTTTCTTTGGTTTAGAAAACTTTGATTTGTTCCTTCATGGCAGCCGCAGGGCTGTAAGTCCCTTAAAGGTGGTCTGGTCATGGAAAAGAGACATACCCTTAACCTTACAAAGATGGACCATTTAAAACCCAATGTTTTGCTAGTTAAATCTAATGCACCCATATATTTTAATCATAGGCTGAGGATGGAGAGCTAAGGTTGTCTTGGACTGCAGTACATCTATCCTCTGTAGCGTGCCCACACAATCTACTACAGTGCATTTACCCTGCCGTACATGTCACTATGGGTTGAACCATCCTGGGTAACACCAAACCTGGCGCCTCTGATCTTATCAAAACTTCCCAGAGAAACATAAAATATTACCAGGAGGTTCAATATTTTAACATTTCCTTGGCTCATTGTCATGCATATTCATTATAACAATCTGTGAGAATCAGAGTTGTGCACATGCCCCATTGTCTCCATACTCTTCTGGTCTCGCTCCCTCCATCAACCCAGATGTCAATCGGGTGACGCTTTGCCCCTCTGTGTAACGCGATTCAGATGTGTCAGGCTGTGGGCGCTGTGGGGGGACATGGGAAGAAGTGATGTCTTCTGTCCCATGTCACCTTTCGTGCACCGTTTCGTGTAAGTCAGTGAGGAGGGGGAGCATCTGTCTGTGCATCTGTGGAGCTCTGGTGCCGATAATAGGAAGCTGTATCGGAGGTGGTAGGTCTGCTTTAAGAGCACAAAGTGTTCTACCTGAGACCAGTGAGACTGTGGAAACCCACTGATAGGGTCATACAAAGGACATCATGAATGGATTAGCCAGGGGATTAGTCAGAAGAGTTGTCAAAATGCAAGCAGAGGTAAGTGCAGGCAGCAGACAAGAGAATTAAAATTGTCCAAGATCAAAACAGAAAATTAGCCCAGATATTTAAGTCCCTAGAGCTGTACAGGTAAACTCACAGACCCAAACCAGGTAGAGACTTAAATCTGGACACCTAGTCAATACTGATTCAGATAGGATTGTTTATTGTTCTGCCCAGACTAGTCTTTGAATAAATGCGTTCGATTTTTTGCACACCAAACTAAAGCCCCCCATACACCTTTAGATTCCTCCATACAATTTCCAGCAGACCTACCAACAACTATGTAGTATAGTGACCTCCCTTATAGAATACATAGAGATTGGAAGGTGTAGAAAGGTCCTCATATTACATGGTTTTGGTAGAAGAAAAGTTGGTTGTACAGAAATTGCATGGTAATTGTATGTGGTGTATGGGGGGCTTTAGGCAAGGATCACATTCTGTTTTCAGAAACAATCATTTTTTAGGTAGTCTGAACGTAAAAACTAACCCTGTATGCCTAGCTTTAGAGAGACTTTGAGAGGCGACAGGCGCCAGAGATGGGATTTAACCTCCTTTTGGTGTTGAGCTCGAATATTAAATTTTCGAATATTTAGCTTGAATATCGCCATTTCGCGAATATTTGCTAATATGTCATCGGATATCGAACGCGATCACGTTTTTTCACGATTTATTGCGATTATCACGATCCCATTCATTGCAATGGATTGCGATTATATAATCGCAATGCGATTTTTAAAAACAGAAATGGCGATATTCTCCCATTCGCATATCCAAACTCCATTGACTTGCATGCATTGCGCATATTTGATCGTAATTGCGATTTTTAGATCGCAATTCATGTCCACAAGTGCGGATATTCGAGATTATGAATATGGAATCGAATATTATGGCGGATATTCGCGAAATTACGCTAATTTGAATATTGCCTAGTCGCTCATCACTACTTTTGGAGATATGTCTTCCTTTTCAGTTTTTTCTGTGAAAAAGCAGAAAACAGACTGAAATAAAAACTTTATAGAAGTTCTAACCTTAATCTCTCTATCTAAACAAACTACATCCTAATCCCCCACACACCTCTCAATCAACACACACAATTTTCTTTAGATCTACCAACAACTATGTAGTGTCACATATAATACATAGTGATTGGAAGATTTAGAAAGATAATCCTATTACATGGTTTTGGTAGAAGAAAAGTTGATTGTACAGAAATTGTATGGCAAGATTGTAAGGTGTATGGTGACATTAAGACCGGTTCTTACAGGTGGTAGAATTTACCTGAGATGGTTTGAGGTAGATTGAAATCAGAAACAGTGCCCCTCTAACAATTGCTCCAACAGTTCATCTATTTTCACCAAACTGCTTGGCAATTGCCCAGCCATGTGAAGGTCCAAATTTTTGTATCTGGTGTCTTTTGGCACCTATTTGGTCTTGCCCATGGTAGTAGTTAGAGTCTGACTGTGGGATGGATAAGTGTCTTTAAAGAGCTCAGGCATGTGCTTCTAATTTAGATTAATGAGTGGAGTAGAGGTGGACTGAGGTGGCAGAGTAACAGGTCTTTGAGAGACAGAATTCTTGCTGATTGCCAGGTGTTCAAATACTTATGTGCAGCAGTGCAATACAAATAAATTCTATACAAATCGTACAATGGGATTTCCTGATTTTTTTGTAAATGCTGTCTCTACAGTGGGAATGCACCTACAATGTGAATTTCAGATCCCTCCATGATTTCTAAGTGGGAGAACCCTGCGTAAAATCGCAGAGTGTTCAAATACTTATGTTTCTCGCTGTATAATACACAAAGGATACACACCCTGGGACCTTAACTGAGGGAATGTAATAGGCTGAGCCCTTGTGGTGACTTTAAAGGCACCATATGTGTAACAAGGTAAATGTATATTGTTTTATATTTCTTTTACAAACTTTATTGGATTACCAATAAGCACAAAAATACACATCACAACATGATATACACAACAAAAAATCGTTTATTGGTAATCCAATAAGGATTGTAAAAAAATGTAATACAGTATACTGTTAATTTGTCAAACATATGATGCCTTTAAAGTCCCTACAAGGGCTCAACCTAGGGCATTACCTTAAGGTAGCCATACACGGGTCGATTTCCCACACGATTCCTGGCCGATCGATCACCGGGTGCGTGCATGCGGATCGATCGCCAAGGAATCGCGTGCAGCCCACCTTGCCTGATCGACCCCGCCCGATCGACATGGCCCCCAAATCGGATCGGCCAAGAGAACCAACCTGTTGGTCTTTTCTGATCGATTCAGCACACATCAAGGGGAGATGCCATTTGTGAAGTGATTGATCGGGCACGGAATCGTCCAGGAATCGGTGGCCTAAGGTGGTAGGCACAGACGTAATTGGGTGATCGATCACCCATCCGATCGCCTGTGGCATCGCCGGAATCGATCGCATGGGTGATCGATCGTTCAGGGAATCGACACATGTATGGCTAGCTTTAGTTAGGGTCCCTGGGTTCAGGGTGTGTAACCTTTTCTGTAATTGTGGTGAGTTGTTTAGTGTCAACAATTGCTTTATTATATTGCTAAGTAGTGTTGCGCTTGAATATTCGAAATGCGAACATTTTAGACGAATGTTGGCTATAGGAGAATTTGCGAATTTTATAAATATGGCGGTGGACATTCGCAGTTTCGAATATTCGAGAATATTCGAGATATTATGCACTGGCAAGCTTATGGTCATGCATTGCAATAATAAATACCATATGTATTTTGAAGATGATCACATTGCAATGGCATTATAGCAATGCATGGCCATACTCATGAGTTTCGCATTTACAAATATCAAATCAAATATTAGTAGAATTATTCCTGAAATATCGCAAATTCGAAGATTGCCTATGCTGGTCATCACTATTGGTAAGCAGTTGAAAAAGCAGTAAAAAAATCATCTTAGATTTATAATTGGTTAAGTGCTCTGTTACACTTATGGTTAATTAAGTACTTTGATACAATAGTTGTAAGTTGAGAATGCCCCCTAATTGGTGAAAGGTCACATTTCGGTGGTGGTTCATGAATGCCCCTCAAAATGGTGGCCAGAAGTATCACCCACCTTAAAGGACATTGGACTTGGCTGTAACTAATCTGGACACATTTACTGCTCATTGCTCAACATACCTCCGTAGAATCCCTATAACTACGATATATGGAACCCTGGGAATTATTATTTATTAGTTATTTGGACATTGCTTTTCAAAAAAGAAGATGACAGCAAGTGCAATTTAAAATATAACAGACAATGCAGTAAGTTATTGGTAATATATTTCCTTGTAGAGCTATTAAAACGTCTTCATACCAAACAAAAAGGTATATGATAGAATCCCATGTCCTAGTTGCTTATACAATCTTGTTTTTATTTATATGTGCATGTTTACTGGCAATATTTTTCATCAACATACATGCCAAATATGTATATGAATATTCATGCCATTATATGTTCTATGTTGCGACCAAATAAACATGATGGTAATTTTATCCAATACAGATTAAATATCTGTATTTGATACACTGGCAGAACAACTTGGCCCTTAAAAGTCCCCTTGCCCCTGTTTTCTTTCACCCTATTTTTGTGATTAAATATATATTTGGGATGTGGGCCATCCTATGTAGGCGATTTTAAATATTTACAATGCAGCAAGTTATTGGGAATATATTTCCTCTTAGAATTATTAAAAAGGCTTCATACCAAACAAAAAGGTATCCTAATTTAAAAGCAAAAATGTCATATATTCCAGTCTTCTTATTGAGGCTGAAATACATGTACATTTATTGTCTCTGGGAGGCAATGCTCAATTTACATACCATTGTGTCTATGGTTCCTACACAGGTCGGGCTACATATATATATATATATATATATATACATATATATATATATATATATATATCTGCCGTTGTTCATCTGCATTACGTAAGTGATAGAAATAATAGTTGCACTTGAAAGAATATTGAAAGAAAGAGTGATGGGACATTGGATTTCTGTCTGTCAGGTATATTCTGTAGAAGCTGAAGCTTAGTTTATATCAGGTGGTTGGTGGTTGTCCACCGGTATAGCATGGGGGCAGCTTGTGGGTGATTGAAAGCTGCTCACTGACCACTATCACCTTATTGGTCATTTTTGCACGTAGCAGCATGGCTATGGTTACAAGGTAGCTTCTGAGCCGTTCTGTATTCTGAATTTAGCCTGAAATATCCACTATCACTTCTGTAAGTAGCAATGTATTACATTATGGAGTCTACTTGTCCAGTCTAGGAAAAAAGTAAGCAGATTTCTGTAACAATATCTACAACACAAAGGTAAATACGGTGCATACATTTACCTACACACATGGATACATTGGGAAATTATAAATTAAAGAGACTCAGTGGCTGCTTTTATGTACCACCAATGTTATAAGATATACAATACCTGCTATATATGATTTTGGAATAACCTCCAATTTGGTACCCGATCCACTTCCCTTCTCCCCATGAGCTGTCTGTACATTGCAATAGTATACGCCGGAGTCATTCTCTGTCACATTGGCTATAGTTAGTATAGAATACCATTCGCAGCAGACATTTCGAGAGTCGATCGATATATGGGTCGGGTCCCGAGATGTAACTTGAACTCTTCCATTATAGCAGGATTGCTCCTGCATGTTTAAGTCGCTGGTGTTTCCTAATTTCCATTTCACAGTAAAAGCAGATGATACGGAGAAGAAGGAGCAGTTGATAGTCACTGACTCTCCGCCATTTGCTTTAATAAAATCCATTTGTCTCACGTCCAGGTCTTTCTTGCTGTCTATTGCAAAATAAAAATGAAAATAGTAGTTTATTTATCCTTACTTACTACTATTATATATACTTGTTTTGTTTTTTGTTTTATTTTTAAAATATTCTAAATCCCTTGATAATCCCTTATTGGATGACTAAACTTGTTAAAATATTATATTATTATTATTACTGTTATTATTACTGTTACTATTATTATTATTATTATTATTATTATATGTACTTTACATACTTAACGAGAGGCATGTCAATCTATTACATATCTATATCTTTAACATAGCTTTGTTTTTACACTACTGCTCATTGGTCATCCTCTTTACAATTTTAAATGTATTTCTCAACAATTAACAAAGTTTCTCAAAAGCTAACCAATTGTGCTAAAGGGATCCTTTGTTTGGGTTATACATTTATATTAGGATAAGAGATGTCCACAAAATTTCCATTTGCTTATTTGTTAATTGCAAAGCCCCTGAACATGGGATCATCATGAAACTTCCCAGAGATGTAGGAAAGTGCTGTGGACACATTACAAAAAACGTTCTAGCACATGTTGTTTTTGTAAAAAAAAAATATTTCGTAATCTTTTTTTTACATCTCCAGTTATTTTGATGATAAAACCCTCTTAAGGGACTTTTCAACTACCGTATATACTTGAGTATAAGCCAACACACAAAAACTACATGTGGTAGAGCAATATATTTTATATTATTTATATTTTTTTCAAATGTTCCCACAATGCTTCTCCACATCTCCAGCAAATTTTGTGACTATAGCATGTTCAAGGGCTTTGCAATTTACCATATGCCACAATTTTCCTTTCTTGACTTGAATATAAGCCGAATAAAAATTTTTGAGCACATTTCAGGTGCTGAAAAATTTGGCTTATATTCGAGTATATACGGTAACTCCCAAAATTAGCTTACAATTGTTTTTAGCAATAAAATCCCCTTAATGAGGAAGAAATAGATATCATGGTTAAGGATACATGTTCACCTATTGAGCGTGATTACGTTATATCCTGGGGTCATGATGCTCGCGCAGTGTTCACTATTGTCATCCAAGGACAAAAAAATTATTATGACCACAGAATCTGATCCGAGGTCCTACTAAGCTTAATGATAATCTTTTATGAATAAATTAACGTGCCCTTTTTAGTTTTATAACAGAAAACAAGGAAACAAATAGGTTGAAGATTTATCTAAAGTAATATATGAAATTAAATGTATAGATATACAAAAGCTATATATAAAAATTAAGCGAAGTGTTTTTTTAAATATTTATACCTAATACCTATTAGTATAACGACAAACAATCCAGAAGCGATCTGCATTGAAAAAGTTGCAACAAAGCAATCGGATTGACATCAAAAAGACATGGCACACATTTCTATGTATTCGTTCACTCATCCTACAAATATTCTCATTGTTTGTTACCTGCAATCACACAGAGGATCAGATGAGAGATGATGATGATGATTTTAAAAATTGCTGTCATCGCCATTTTTTTTCATTAAGAGGATGTCAGCATAGAGTACTTAGAGGTTTTTATTCTGAAAAAAAACATTGGGTGTGTTCAGCTGTGACATCTAGGAAACCAGAGTCACACTTTCTGATGACCACTGGTCTGTTTTTCATTCTGCTCCTTTCGCACCATCTTACAAACACCCATTTTAGTGTTTTACATCTAAATATATATATATATATATATATATATATATGTATAAATGTATTGGGGACATAGTGGACTTTGGTTATGATGAAGACTAATGCTAGCCATACACACCCCGATGGGTGCAGGCAGACCAGTCCCGATCTGCACCGGGATGCAAACATGATGACGTCATCACGTTTGCACCCTGGTGCAGGCCCCTTCAGTCGGCCGGCACCCTTTGTGTGCCGGCATTAGCTTCAATGAAGACGCCGGTCTTCATTGAAGCTAATGTCCTCGGCTCCCATCGGCCAGAGATTATCGGACATGTCCTTTCTCTGGCCGGCCGAGCAGTGGGGCGACAGGGATCTGTCTCCCCAAGTGGGCACATGCCGATTAGCGGCCGATTTTTAACCTGACCGACGGTGCGAGCGCGCACGCCCGTCGGTCAGATTAAAAATTGGCCTCTTATCGGCATGTGTATGGCTAGCATTAGCCATGCTTAAACTCTTCGGGACCCCATACACCTTTAGATTTATCTGTCAGATTTCCTTTCTAAACCATCAAGTCCTGTGTTCAATCACAGAGGACCTGGCACTACATAGTTGTTGGTAGATCTAAAGGATATCTGACAGAGACATCTAAAGGTGTATGGCCTGCTTTAGACCTGTCTTTCATGTATTGGTATAAGCATCAATCCAATTAATCCTAATATAGTGCTATATCTTACATTCAAGATTATATAGTGCTTTATAACCTTTAGGAACCATAAGAAAAGTTCCTGAGATAACCAATATTTTTCACCTCACAGAATTCAAATATAGTGAATATGATTTAGGTTGTGCAATCAACAAAACAGAGCTGGAAAAATCCCACAAAAATATACATTTATTTAGCATACATGGAGATATATACACATATAATTAAGGATAATAATACTGCAAGATATATATGTCCAGCAAGTCAGATATCAAAATGACAACATCAACATGTAATTAACTCAACATACAGTATATGGTGTCATGGCTGAATGTAGGCGAGCCAATTAAAAACTCTCAGTTATGTAACAGATCACACACACGCAGGGAACACATGAAACTTAAACTCTGCAAGATCTATGCCAACATCCCAGATAAAGGCAATTATTTCTCCAAGGTAACAAGCTATGGTTGTGATACAGACTAATGGCAAACTGCCAGCGTTTCGCTATTAGTCTATGGAAGCAGCCTGTTTGATGTATGCATTTCACCAAGAGGTCATACTAATCATAGACAATACTAGCTATAACTTCTGCAAACAAGCAGAGAACTTCTAAGCATCACCCCAGCTTGTTGAGAAATATCATATAAAATATATACTTAACCAAGATAGTGGACAATGTGACCTCGCGTTTCAATAGCTGGATCCCCTTGGTTGTGATGGTTGGAACTTTTTTTTGGTATATTAGTGGAAGGATCTCTCTCTGGAATCGCGATGGCTGAATCTTTTTTAGTATCCCCATGCCTCCCTTTTTAGGGAAAAATTTACTCAACAGACACACCCCGAAAACGTTAGATCATCCAATTGCACTGGACAAATCCTCATATTAAATTTTACCATTAGATCGCTGGATGGCAGTATGGTATAAACGATACAGTAAGAACTTTATTTTTAATATTAGGAATTTAAGAACAGGTGTTCACTAAAATGTTTCAAAATAAGTATTTTGCTTGCTTGATTTTAGGATGAATCACATGTTAAAGTAACGAAGAGTGTTTCTGCATACAATGTTATACAGCCCAGACAGATATCATAGGCCTTTCCCAACCATCCACAATGTTCCAAGGACAGGCCTGATACTATTATAAGAACGTCTATTGTTCTCACATGAACCACCTGAAAACACGTCTTGTATAATTCTCCTACAAACTACAAAAATGGAGAAAGCAAAACAAAATGGCTTATATATTTATGCCAAAAGATATTAGAACTAAGAATATATATAAAAATTGATACCCCTTTTAAAAGGCACGACAGTATTTTAAGTTTCGACTTACCTTTGAACTTGTTTCCATTAGACGTTGGGACCCCTCGGCTAAGCGTATACGCTAAGCAGGGGTCCCGATGATGGTCTGTTTAGACATCCGCCGGTGCAGAGGCTGAACATACTCAACTACGCTCAGCCTTACATCGGTAGATTGGCTCAGCACAATGAAGACAGATCCTCCGCCGAGCAGGTAAGTCTATCTGCTACGTTGGGACCTCCCACTAAGCGTATTTGCTTAGCAGAGCGGTCCGACGTAATGGAACCATAGCCTTATACCCATATTGTCATTTCTCCACCTGTATATCTAAGACCCAACATCCCAATCATTGTCTAAGAAAAAAAATAAGATAAAGATAAATAAAGATAAAAGGGATTAACCATCACTCATCACTTGCTTCTATAAGGGCATAGCTCTGGGGCTGATTTAATAAATAATTTCATACATTTTATTTTTATATATATAATAAATGAATTAATGTTCATTTTTCATAATGTTCATAATTCATAAGCTTCTATGAAATCCATGCATTTCTTATATGTTTAGGTTTAAAAAAAAAAGGGCTATAAAATTATTCATTCAGTCGGTTATGGATAAGTTTGTGCCCTGATAGGAGCCCCTATCTCCATTTAGGAATGACTGATAGTAATAGTTAAACCCATCTATCTCTCTCCTTTATTTTTTTATTTAAATGTAAATGAGCAAGGCTTTCTTCAACTCCCTAGCCAAGCTGAAAGCCATTGCCAGGTGGCAGGTCTTAGTTCCAGGGCTGAAATGTATATGTAAATAGCTGCTTATGAGTAAATTGTTAGTGCTAGATTTTGAAATTTGTCTCTCCATTAGTTGGTCAATGCATTTAGAGAATGGGGACTGCTAGACACATATCATTGTTCTAGCTCCACACTCTCTGCTGGAACAAAGCTTCTCCTCCTGGCACAGGCCTTTCTTGCTTGGCCAAAGGGAGTGGGCTAAAGCCTTGTCTCCTGGGATGCTGGCCTTTTGGCAGAAAGGGGCGTATCCTCTTTCAAACACTTATTGATCCTCATTTAAATTCAAGTTCTTCAGACCAATACTGCTTTCAAATAAAAACACATAAACTCACATAATATACTTTATGTCCCTTGCTGGCAAAGAACTAATTATGTTTATTAAAAAAAAAAGAATGAAAAAATCCTTATCTGCAATGAGATAATCCCAAATATCCCTCATCACTCCTCCCCTCTGTTCAAATTTGTTACATCATTGTGTTCCCACAGAAGCACATGAAGATACATTTTTACCATTGAAAACAATTATCTGGCAGCCTCTTGTGGCCATATGCGTTACTGCAGTTTATTAACCCCCACAAGTAACGTATTTTCCGGCTTATAAGAGGACTGGGCGTATAAGACGACCCCCAATTTTTCCAGTTAAAATATAGAGTTTGGGATATTCTCACCATATAACACTACCTCTCTTCAAACGCACACCAAATAAAAAATGTTATGTCTACTCTGACCTCTTTTAACCCCTCTGACCCCCTCTTTCAACCCCCAGAAATCTAAAAATGTAATATAGTATAGAGTTGTGTATCGAGAAGTTTTTGTACAGCTATTTAATATGTTCTAGCTAATCTATAACCTCCTGGCGGTTCACTTGAGGTGCAGATTTCTGTACCAAAAGTGATACAGTGTGTTGCCTTTCCGCCCCCATCGGCGTCAACCGGTGACGCCGATGGGTGCGGAAGGCCTTGTGTGCCTGCATCGTTGTGACATGCTGGCAGGCCAGCAGAGAGCCAGCGGTTAGCGCCTGATTCGGCACGGTCGCAGTTTGAAATTTACGATTATCAGACGGCGCCAGTCTTGCTTCAGGTGGGCGGCGTTCATTTGCAATTGATCACCAAGCGATTCCCCGAATGCGCATGTGATCATGTCGCAATCAGATAAAAGCGCTATGGCCGTCTTTAGAGGTAACAGAAAAAAAAAAATTTTTTTGAACAAAAAATATCAATTATATTTTTTTAGAAGTTTACACTTGTTTTCTTTTGTTTGGATTGGATAAAAATTTATCCAATCCATCCAAAAATAAAAATAAAAAAAAATGAAAAAAAAATGACAACAAAAATCTAAGAAAAAAAAAAAAAGTTTCTTGTATTGCTGTACCTTTAAATCTCCCTCCGCCGGATGCCGGCACCGGCATAGGAGGATGAGCTGTTTCACGGAGATAGCCGGAGACTCGGCTATTTCCGGAACGGCCTCCTGTGCAGCCGAGATCTCCCACTACAGCACGCTCACGCGAGCGTTTCTATAGCGGGCACAACTTTGAGCTGGTTATAGAACGAAGACTTTGCTATAATCCAGCTCAAAAGTTAAAAAAAAACGATTTAAAAAAAGACCGGCGCCCGGTCCGCCTCCGTGACGTCACCCGTCAACTGCTGCTCGGAACCCGGAAGAACCGGCATGGATGCGCAAGATGGCGGCGGGCGGTAGCGGTGAGCTTCCCACGATTGTGCCCGAACCCATTTCGGGCGATCTGATAGTGCAGTGTGCCTTTGTCCCGAACTGGTTCGTGCATATCGTTAGGGAGGTTAATAATCCCTCATACCAATTTCAGCCACAATGCACAATGTCGCTATTGAGCACACACTTGGCACAAGTAGCATGC
>CM070040.1:24166429-24186438 GCA_036250615.1 Ptychadena robeensis | reverse complement strand
CAACTGGGGGAGCTGAGGTGCCAAGTCACAACTGGGGGATCTGAGGTGCCAAGTCACAACGAGGGGAGCTGAGGTGTAAGTCACAACTCGGGGAACTGAGATGTCAAGTCACAACAGGGGGATCTGAGATGTCAAGTCACAACTGGAGCAGCTGAGATGCTACTTCACAACTGACGGATCTGAGGTGCTAAAGGTAGCCATATACGGCTGAATGGGAGACATGGCACAGCTCTCCGACTTTGGTTGTCCCCAGGACTGAGGTGCACGAGATATGCCACCTGAGGCTGAGATTGATGAAGCCCTACTGGGACCCCTGAGGAGCAGGTTCAGAGCCAAACAGATGAGGTATCCAATGGGTAACCAGCAGAGTAGTCTGGGTACACAGCAAGGGTCATACACAGGAATACAGTCCAATGAATAGCACAAAGACCCATAGCACAAGGAGCCCAGCAATCCAAGTAACCTGACACTTTCACAGGCAGGGCAGCCATGCCCCATCCAGGTTTATATAGGGCAGGAAATGACAGAGGCCTATTACCAAGTGCATTGCCACCTGTGAATGCACTCTAGATTTCCCCATGCCTGCAGGAGGTGGACACAAATAGCTTGCATGGATCATGGTAGAGTAGCAGCGGTGATTATGAAAAGAAAAAAACAGGATTTTTCCCATACCAATTGATGGGAACTAGGGAGGTTAAGGGCCAACTCTAAACCGCCCTTATATCATTGCATATGTATGTTGTTCTATATATGCTCTATGTTCTATACATTTAATTGACTGAGGTATCCGCCTACAGTGGAGGATACGTTTAGAGTTTGTTCCTGTGTTTTTCTTTTCATGTTTATTTGGGATGTCGGCCGGCTAGCTAACTTGGGCTATCTCTGATTACCCCTGCTGTTTCAACAATTATGGTTATGTTGATGCAGTACAACATGTTGGGCGGACTGCACAGTGGCGACAGAAGGAGTAGTGGGCGGGTGCCTGCAAATGCCTGGGTCCCAGTAGCCTGACAGCCTATTACTCCTAAAGTAAATACCGGAATATCGTTTGTTTTTTTAGGGGGGGGGATTATCATTAGGGAGACTTCTCCTACCTTCCTGGTTACATTGATATCCTTCTGAAGTAATGGGAAATGCCTTCTTAAGGCTCCCATACACGGGTAAATTTTTCACTTTTTGACCGATTGATCACCGCATGTGTCCACGGCGATTGATCAGCGATCAATCGAGTTCTACCCACCCTGAACGATTGACCAAACAAAATCGGAAGTGACTAAAAATCGAATCAGACATTGAACCGACATGTTGGTTTTTTTTTTTGGTCGATCGTTTGGCAATCGAAGTACATTGGTGGACCCATAGCTCCTTATGCAGCTGCCTTTCTGATCGATTTTGTGCCATTTTGGAGATCGGCTCCTGTCCAAATCGACCACTAATCGTATTACCAAGGTGGTGTTCCATTGACTCCTAATCCGATCAACCCCAGATTCCACGATAGTCTGGAATGAACAGATTGGGAATCGATCTGTGACAAATCAACCCGTGTATGGCTACCTTTAGACAGTAGACACCATATCAAGTGTCCCTGTTGAAAGATTTTGCCTCTGTACCTACTCTGGTTAACACTAGTATTTAGTATTTCCAATACATTTCTTATTTAAGGTCTTTGCACAGGTGGTGGAGATCAGGTCTTTTACCTTTTCCAGACGCCCAGGAACTGTGGCTTCCATAAGGACAACATGAGGGAGGTTGGAGGGTGATTAACTGCCACCGGTGACCACCAGCACAAATTGGCAAAAGCTCCAAAGAAGGGTAGTTTTCAGGGTGGCTACTGAGCAGTAGTCTGTCACTCTGGGGTTCTATCCTTGTAGGAACTGTCACTAAGGGGTCCATGGTGGTGATAGACTGATCTGTCACTGAGAGTCAAAACCCCTATAAAATCCACCAGATTCTTCTACAGTCCAACCTGACCAATCAGGTTTTCATTTTGTGCTCCAGTTCCATCACTTTGGTCAATCAATTCAGTAAAAATATATTTACTGAACAGGATCAATATGTCAAGTCATTCACAAAGCCACCTCCACCCATTATATATAGGCTTTGTATTGCTGGGGGTACACTTTGGAAACCCCACTTTGCTTTATAATAATACATTGTGTTACCTGATTTGCATGTTCTTGGTGTGACCTCCAGTTTGGTACCAGACCCATCTTCCTCGTCTCCATTAATAGTCTGCATATGACAGCAGTAGGTGCCGGAGTCGTTCTCTGTCAAGTTGGTGATAGTCAGTGTATGATGCCTCTCACAGCACTTTGTTCCTGAGTCAGTTGTTATATTTATGGGGCCTACATCATAATGATTAATTCTTCCATTGTAGCATGTTTGATCAGTGAGAGGAACCTTATGACTGCAGCCTCGAGTCCATATTACAGTATAAGAGGCCGACTCAAAGACAAAGGAACACGATATGGTCACTGACAGTCCGGCTTCCACTGTTACGACCTCCTGTTGTCTGACCTCCAGGAATTTCTTTCCATGTACTATAGAAGGAAAACAAAAGATTTACTATGCACACACAGTTATAGCACCTTGTTCCACATATTAAATAGATTATGGTTTTATCCTTTTCTCCTCATCATTAGAAATGCATCATCTGATATTCTCAGGTTTTGTAAGAATGAATGAATATCTAAAGAGGCAGAAGTTTAAAAATAAAAAGCGTACTACAAACAGGGTCACCGTCAGGCGGGGAGAGGGGGCACTTTTGTCCTGGGTCAAACCATCTGGGGGGGGGGCGGTTCGCTGCCCAGTCGGTGCAGTCGGCACTATGGACAGGCACCCAGAGTCCAGCTCTTGCTTATTAAACTCACTAAAATCACTGAGCCGGAGCTGATCTAGGCTGTGATGTGTAATGACCTGTAGACTGCAGCGCCATCTTGTGGACAAAGTAATTTTTCTAGAAATGGTTGAATTTATGTTTGAAAATTCCACTATCTGGATTTGCGAGTCAATTATGCTCGTGAACATGATATCATTTAGAGAAGGGTTGAGGGAACATAAAAAAAAGAAAAAATTAAGTTCAAAATCAAAGTTCTAAGTTTCATTTTTAATTTAACAGAAACTGCACATGCTAGAGCAATTTTGTTGTGTTCCCACAACCCTTTTCTACACCTCCAGCAATTGAAAAAAAGTAAAAAATCTTTTACAAACTCTACTAACTACACCAGATAAACCTGCTGCATAAGGTTCACATGCAACAAGTCACATGACACAGCGCTAGCATTAACGCAGAGTACACAGCTTTCCATAGGAATGGTGCCCACATTTTTTCTATGGTGGCCCTGTAAATACTGCCATTGCTCAACCTTGGACTAGTTTGGGGACAAGAGGGCACTGACCCCCTGGGCCAGTACTATCAAGAAATTTGTGGCTTAATGGGGCATATGAGAGGACATATCTCACAGAGTTCCTACATCTATCCTGCTGTGATCCTTCTCCCTGGGGACGCCAAAACTCCATCAATAGGTGGCAATCAATTGCAATGTGGTGACGCAAGAATCGCCAAACAATTGCACAACAATTGTTCAGGAAATCAATGCGCACCGCCTTGGGGAATCGATCCCTGGCTGATACTTTGTATGGAGCCCCTCGGTCCCCTTCCAAAGTAATGGCAATCAAACAGGGATTAACCAACCTGCCACGCTCTTTCTTGATTCGTTTCATTCATTTTTGTGATCAAGGGTTCCTGCTGCACAAGAAACATGAAAAAGTTCTTCTTTTATTTTTTCTTGTTGTGGGTTTTTTTTTACCTCTGTCTGGGTGCCTGTCTGCATCCTGTTGTCTACTCTATCATCCTGCCTGTTGGTAAGCACGCAATGGTGCTGGGACTATCAGGGAGGACATTTCCCTAGGGAGTGGTTCTGCTCTTATGTTAGGTACGTGGGAGTGTACCTAGTGTTGTTTTGCTCTATGGTTCTCCTATACATATTTTGGATGATTGGCGCAAATCTGTTCGAACTTATGTTTGGGGTTTTTGACAAGCATTTGTTAATATTGTTAATATTAATCCCTATTTTGTTTGGGGAGTTTCTATCTACTTACTTCTGTTTGGCTTCAATTGTATTTGATGTTTTTTTTTTTTTTTTTGCTCATGCCTATGATATTTCAACTGCTGCCTGTTTTTGTCTCCCCTCCTCTTTTTCGTCCTCCTCCTGCTCCTTCTCTCCCTTGGTCTTTGCCTCTTTGAATACCACTTTTGCTTTCCCCTTCTCTTGCCCTCTCTTACTCGTCTTTACCCTTCTATATCACCTTCCCTATGGCTCATACACTACCTATGATGTCTTGCATTGTTAGAGGTCTAATTAGTCCTGAGAAGAGATTTGGGGTCCTCTAATTTCCACAATGCACAAAACAAGCTTATTATTGTGTACAGGAGACCCACCTTCTTGCCACCATTGACTCTGATTTGAAGAGATGTTGGCTCGGAGCTGAGTATCACTCTGTGTACTCTCCCAACTCCAGATGTGCGTCAGTCTTAGTTCATGAGGCTGCACCATTTGAAATGGCCCACACTGACAATCTTTTGGTAACCCATGGCCTGGCCTCCTTCCCTCATTATTAACCACTACTCAATATGTTATAGCCTTCTGTAGTCCTTATAGATCCACTATGACTATAATGACTCCCTTATTCTATGAGATGCTCTCAAGGACTACCTCCAAGGGGTTCACCCTTAAGGAGCTGGAAGCTGCCATGGCCTCCTTCCCTAACAACAAAGCCTCAGGGGTGGATGGTTTCCCTATCAAGGTCTATAAACAATACCCTGCTGTACTCCTTCCTAAAGGCTGAATTATGCGTTTGAGCATGGCTACCTGTCTGACTCTATGAATATGGCCAATGTGGTCCTTCTTCCTAACCTTGGTAAACACCTGTTGGCACCTGAATCCTACAGCCCCATCTCCCTTCTCGCAACTGATATCAAAATCCTGTACTGTTTTTTTGAATGAATATGGTTATTCTAACCATCATTCACATTGATTAAACTGGTTTTATGTTGGCTAAATCTACTTCCATTAATTTGAGGAGATTATATCTTATATCAGCTTCCTGTTGATAATGCTGCGGATAGAGCTATCCTCTCCCTTGATGCTGTTAAATCATTTGAGTGTGGAATGGCCACATCTTGAGTCACCTCTATCTTGTTTTGGCTTTAGTGAAAATTTTATTAGATGGGTTCAGCTTCTTTACTCCTCGCCTAAGGTGGCCGAACTGGCTAATGGCACTTTTGGTCTACATTGTGGTACTGGGCAGGCTATAAAACCATTGGCTGCCCTGATACGTCAGGATCCTGAAGTTCAGGAATTCTGGTATGGCTCTCTACATGAAAATAAATTCAGGCTGATGGCAATTGAGACATAGAAGCTGGGCATACACAGCTGGGTATATTTCTAACTAGACAGAGCTCGATTGTGTTCTAATCTATTAAGAAATCTACCCATATATGCCTTCTTTTGAGCGGGATCAATCAATCCCACTCGAAAACAAGGCTATTGGACATGTCAGTAAACAAAGTCGATGTTCATTACTTCGGAGGGGGACAGTGATTCCCTACACACTGTGATCAGGTCCCAACAGTGGGAAGGGGGCGGGGTCTGTCACTGCTCTGTGTACAAGGAGAGGGGGTCCATGCTGGCTGTGGACTGCCTTCTCTCCTCATGCAGTTCACAGCAACATGGGTGTCCGAGTCCCCATCAAATGGCAATTGATGTGCACTTTGGTGCACACCAACTTCTGCTCGACTGACCCGCAATCAATCATGGGGTCATGTGATCGATCGTGGATCGACTGACCAGGAATCTACCCGTGTATGCCCAGCTTTAGTACATTAGAACCAGATGTCATTGGCCTATACTGAGCATTTTTTCCTTTTTGTAACAGT
The DNA here is from genome assembly GCA_036250615.1 of Ptychadena robeensis. Classification (NCBI taxonomy): domain Eukaryota; kingdom Metazoa; phylum Chordata; class Amphibia; order Anura; family Ptychadenidae; genus Ptychadena; species Ptychadena robeensis. The sequence goes on along the minus strand of CM070040.1, from coordinate 24,180,500 downwards.
GTATCTGTTAGAGGCTGATCTCTCAACAACATCTTTATTTACAATTCAGAGATATAATGTGAGCAAATGCCAGAGTTAAAAAGAAAGCTGATCCTGTACTCTTAAATATCATGTCACAATAAGCCATGTCCTTAAGGAATATAAGCCTACCACCATGATCACAAATGAATTCATGTTAATGCTTTTTATATAAAAATCTAATTAAATGTACATTTTGTTATTTCTATAACAAGCAGAAGTTAAAATTTGCCTCAGAACTTTTGTGTTTATTTCAGAGAGACTTAGAACCTCTTGTCCAAGATATTTTGCTTTAAATTATATCTTATCACAATCACTTAATTATTCTCTAAAGTTTTCGATCAAAATAACTAACAAAGAAAGAACTAAAATATGCCAAATGTCTGTATTAATATAAAAATTACATGATTATCATCAAATCATATTCAGAACCTGTAGAGTTTGATTGGCTAGGTTTTAATCTGCATGTACATTGCATATTAATGTAAAATTCTGTTCAGGTAGCAAGTGGTACAAGGTAAATAAACACTTCGGCCATAGCGAGTCAGCAGGTTAGCAGAGAGTTATTGTAAAATGTACAAGGTAAATTCCAGGAGGATAAAAAAAACAAAACATTTTTTTATACTTTGAATATATATTATATTGAAGGATGAAGTGTACTTGAATGATTTTAGGGTTTGTTCTTAAATATTTTCTAAGAATATAAGTCTTTGTGAAAATCAAATGGGTTACCCTATATGTAATGTTACAGCAGCCGTGCAAGAGAAAAATAAGGTTTATATTTTAAAATTATAATTTCAAATCTTAATCAGTCCTAAAATGTTTGATATACAGAATTTGGAGATATATCTTCTTTACATACACATATCTTCAGCTAGCCATATACAAATTGATTTTTGTGTTGATCCAATAGCAATTTGATTGATAGACATCAATATCAATTGAAATTGTTAAGTCATACCACCAACCACTGTAATCAGTGCACAAATGATTTGTAAGTTTGGATATTTTATTTTTACACTATTGATCTCATAATGAATAAAAATAAGCTGATGTGTGCATGCTAAAAAAAAGCCTTGACTGCTCCACTGAACACGAAAATCAACCCTTGTATGGCCAAATATAAATCCAAAAAAATTGCTTCTTCATGAAGGTTGGAGCTGAATTGATACTTAATTAAATAAATTAATTAAATGGTCATAGGCCATAATAGATAGAGATGGTTGAAAAATGTTGGAATTTTATCATTTCAGCCACAATTAGGCAGGGTGATTAAAAATGATCACATTAATTAAATAAAAACAACTGCTATTTATTATAAAATAGTAAATAGATTAATTAAATAAAGAACATGCTTACAAGGAATGTCCACTGGGCACAGGGCTGCGCATACTGCAGTGGACATTGTTACAACTGTGCAGGTAGGTCTGTTGAAGGGCAAAATGTAAAAAAAAATTATCTTACAAATTTTTCCCTGAATTTGGGTGGACAGCCCCCCAAAAAACTAAAAAAATTTGTTTTTTGGGGGGCTGTCCACCCAAATTCAGGGCAAAAATTTGTACGATATATAATCTTTGGCTAAGGTACATGATCAAATAAGATGTAAATTGCCCCTTAACAACATATTGAAATTGTAAAAAAAAATTCAAAACAGTTTGTTTGTTTAATTCTAGGATGTTCATTTAAGCCTTCAGGAATGGGTATGAGGTCCAGGAGACCACAATATTCCATTTCTATATGTAATCATTTGTGGAATTTAAACATAGAATTCGGAGACTGACGGAGTGTAGAAATTTTGCTGCATTTCACCATCTCTATTAATAGATCACACCGAATACATATGAAAGGGCTCCTTTAACATTCTTGTAAATGTAATATATATATGTATATTTCTATGTGTGTGTTCAGTATGTTTGCCATCACGTCTCACTAGCTCTAGTGATGAGCTACTAGGCAATATTCAAATTCGCGTAATTTCGTGAATATCCGCCATAATATTCAATTCCATATTCGTAATCTTGAATATCCGCTCTTGTGGACATGAATTGCGATCTAAAAATCGCAATTGCGATCAAATATGCGCAATGCATGCAAGTCAAGGGAGCTCGGATATTCGACTGGGAGAATATCCGTAATTTCCATTTGAAAAAATTGCATCGCGATTATATAATCGCAAACCATTGCAGGGAATAAGATCGCAAAAATAGCAATAAAAAAATCACTATCGCGTGATATGTCTGTTTATATATATGGCGATATTTGAGCTAAATATTCAAAAATCAAATATTCAAGTTCAACACTAACAAGCTCTAGTTTCCTTAAAACATTTATGCAGGATGACATAAAGTTGTCATCCTGCAAATAAAGGCTACAGCAGGATGTCCACAATTAAAAAGATTTGAGATAACAGGTATTGCATGCACTATAAAGGTTTATCGGTGGACTTGAAGAGAATAAAGAATATAAAAAATATTGCAATATTTCTAATACTGCCCGTTAGATACAATAGATTATTTATGAAAACATTTTTGTGGTCTTCAGAACAGAGATGTCAAAATTCCACCCTAAAAAGACATTTCTAACTATTTTGAGTGCAAAAATACTAATTATATGATATATGATAGGTAATATAATATTACCTGCTGACCCCTGGAAAATCAGACATGAAATGAAGATAATCTTTAGAGCTGAGATCTTCATTTTGTGAAGTCAACGTCCAGATGAAGTACTATGACAATGGAGCAGGTGACTGTTTTCATCTGCTGTCTGATGAATTCTGTCCTACACTTACATGCTGACTACTACATAGGTACATCACTCTTTTTTCTCCCCAACTAACAAACCCATACAGACATGTTTCACATCTAACTTACTGACTAGAGAACTTGTGGTTTTAGGGTGACTGACCCTCGGCACCAACGGTGTGAATAGAGCCTTGCAAATAATAATACACTGACCCAAAGTCTACAGCAGATATATGGCTTCCTTCTAACACCCCTGTTAGAATACTGTTTTGTATGATGCCACATTCATAAATTTTACCACATTCATTAATTTTACAGTATTTAACATATGGTATATACCTTCAACCAAACTAGACGACCAGTACAAGGAGGCAAGGCTATGCTCAACTCCCTCCAGCCAAGCTGGAAGGCCATAAAATGTTTTAAGGGTTATATGTAATAGTTCATGTAATTATTACATATAACCATTTTTGAAATGTTTATGTTTTTTTAATTAGCTGCTTTTCCGCTAAGGTGTTATTGGTTTGGGAATTATAAATGGGTGAATTTTTATACCATGTTAAAGTATTTATTACTGTAATTATTACATAAACAGTATACAAATACCTAAAATGTTCACTCTTTGTTATATTTCAGCCATTTGCTAAAATCTTTTAAGTTCTTTTTTTCCTCATTAATGTACACATAGCACACCATATTGACACAACAGAATTGTAGAAATTTTTGCAGATTTATTTAAAAAGAAAAACTTGAAATATCACATGGTCCTTATTATTCAGACCCTATTTAGTGACACTTATATTTACATCAGATCAAGATCATCTTTGAGATGGTTCCACGCCTTCATTTGAGTCCAGCTGTGTTTGATTATACTGTTTGGACACTTGTCTATATAAGAACTTTCAGCTCACATTTCATGTCAAAGCAAATGAGAATCATGAAGTCAAAGGAACTGCCTGAAGAGCTCAGAGACAGAATTGGGGCAAGGCACAGATCTGGCCAAGGTTACAAAAAAATTCTGCGTCACTTAAGGTTCCTAAGATCACAGTGGCCTCCATAATCCTTTTGATCAAAAGGGTGCTTCTACTAAATACTGAGTGAAGGGTCTGAATACTTAGGACCATGTGATATTTCAGTTTTAAATGATCTAATTTGTGGGTGCTTTAGGGTAGGGGTTAATGGTTTGGGAATGAGTAAGGGAGTAATTTGACCCCTATACTCATTCCATGATATATGTCATAATTTATTTTATTATGACATATACCATTGTTTTTTAGAGTTAATGTAAAAGTGTGTGTGTTAGTTGGTTTGAATTGTCAGCTATTTGGGGTAACAGATACATTTTTTAAGGTAGTTTAATGGTGTTTTTTTAAGCGCTTATTGCCACACTGATGTTAATGGTTTGGCAATGAGTTAGGGGTTAATTCCACCCTAGTACTCATTCCATGTTATCTGTAATATTTTATCCTGGCCCACCTCATGTCAGCCTACCAATGGCCCCTTGACCATTTCAGGACAACCCTATCAAGCCCCTGAAAAAGACCACTCCTTGTGGTGACTGGATGTTCTTTGTCTGTCCTCACTCCGGACAGCCCTTGTTTTGCTTTGTTTTTGTCTGACTTTTTGTTGGTTTAGCACTACTCACTTTTTTATGGTTCTCTCTCCCTGGGGCATTGCTTGTTACGTCCCATGGTAGGCTGACATGAGCTGGGCCAGGAATACTGAAAATTGTTATCCTTACTTACCTGCTATTTTCCTTTCCTGACTTACACCTCATGTCAACCTCAGTTCCCAGACTAACCATCACGTGGTTTGTTACTGAACATCCAAATGTCACAAGGGGATGTCTTTTAAAGAGGCTTAAAAGGGTTGTCCTGGAGGGGTCAAGGGGGCAGGGCTGACCCGTGGTAGGCTGACATGAGCTGTAAGCCAGGAAAGGAAAACTACAGTAAGGTATGGATAACAATTTTCCTTAATTTGATTATTACAGATACAATTTTTGAATGTATTTTGAAAGTTTTTCTTTGTTTAGCTACCTTGGTTGTGGTTGTTCTTTGCTTATTACCTTGGTTGTGGTTGTGGTTGATGGTTTGTAAATGAGCAAGGGGGTAATTCAACCCCAATACTCATTTCATATATATTTATTTTTAAATGTAATCTTATTTTGTAATGATTATATTTAAAAATAAATATAAGTGTTCTGAATCTTTAATTTCTGTTAAGTCAAAATTTCACAGAGAATTTCATATTTTTGAAAAATCAAAATCATCAACTAAAAGTCAAATTTTTAACTTTTTGTTTCAATTGAAAAATGTATTGACTATCTCTAATAATCATCCTATTAATCGCCTTTTGTTTTAAATCCTTTTAAATTTTCAGAGTGTTTTTTTTTCCATTTCTACTGATCGACATCAGTAATGCTCACACAGATTGCATGTACCATTTACTGATGATATATTTCTGATGATATATAAACTGACAAAGTTCAGAAACATGTTAATGAAATATTAGTTATGATAAATTTAGAAATAAACACAACAAGGTACCAATCATATAGTTGTATTTGATCATTTGATCATTTCAGATATAAAAAATATAAAGCTTGTATGAAAAGACAAGGGTAATGTAAAAATATCATTACCCTTATAAGTATAAGTAAAGGTTTTGTGTATATTTTATATTATGTCCAGCAAATTAAAACAAAATACTTTTTATCCAAGTAAAATAAACATAAAATAATGCATGTTAATTTTTACAAACAGTTAGTTAGATTTCAATATATTTTTGTAACTGCAGTGTACTAGAGAGATCTCAGCTTTTATATATAATTTACCATGAGATAGTCAGAAAGGAATCAGCCACTTATGAACTTTATTGGAATTTTCAGAACAACAAGGAAACAAAGTACCACAGATTGACCTTTATTAAATTTCAATATAAAAATATTTTTTAAATGAAATATTGAACATTTTACACTAGGAGTCAGCAGGATCCAGATCCTCCAGATTACATTTTCTCCCACTTTCATCATTCTAGTATTATGCCATGAAAAGCTATCTAAAAGACACAGCTAAATTTGTATTTTTATTACCCTGACCATAATAAATAAATAAAATCAATACAAAATGTCTATATATTCCCTCTAACAGATTCTCTTGAGGATAAAATGCGCAGAATCTCTACCAGCAGCCACAAATTATTCCAAGGTTTACAGTAGGAAATACCTGCCAAAAAAAAGAACAAATATGATGATCACACATTAATAAAAATAAGAAGTTGTCAAGTTGCTGAGGTAAAGCAGGTGGAGCTGAGCTGCTGAGTCACAATAGGAGAAGCTGAGCTACTTTGTGATTACTGGGAGGGGGTTGACTTGTAAAGTTACTGCTATTGGGTGGATCAGGTCAAACTGAGCTGCTAAGTCACAACTGGGGGAGCTGTGCTGCTTAGTTTTTACTAGGAGGGGGCTAATCTTAGGGGGAACTGCTCTACAGTACATGAGAAATAAGCCTATTTCTCCTAATGTAAAAATAGTCTGTAGGGTTAAATTCACAGATGGTCGCGAAAAGGTAATTTACTGCTTCCAAATAATGATGAGTGGCATATGCAATATTTATATTCACAATATTTCTTGAATAATTCTACAAATTTTTTATTAAATAACTGTAAATATATGAAATTCAAGTGTATGGCCATGCACTGCCATAATATATTAGTAATCACAACTATCTTCAAAATGAATGCTCACTTGGTATTTATTTTTGCATTGCAATTCAAGTTCAACACTACTTCTAACTACCTAGTAACTGTGGTTCTCCATAAGGGAGTCCATGAGGAATGTTGGTGGGTGGATACCCGGAAATCACCTGCACAAATTTGCACACTCCACAGAAGGGCATGGTGGGGGTTTCAGTTTGGCTGCTGAGTGGTAGTTGCCCTGACACTGCACTTCCGAATCCAACCTAAGGCTAATAAATGGGCAGCAGTAAATAACTGATATAAGGCTCTAATCCTTGTCCTTGTCACTCTCTATGCAATGGTACAATCGATGCAAAATTTATACAAATCTTTCAAAACACCTATAAACCCATCAGATTCTTCTACTGTCCAGTAAATTTTTTTCAACCTGACCAATTATGTTTCCTTTTTAGGTTCCATTTCTATCACTCTTGGTCAATCAATTCAGTAAAAAGAAAATGATTTTCTATCTTATACAGTATGTCAAGTTGTTCACATAGAAAAAGCCACCTGTGTATAGCCAGTTTATGGGTCTGTGCATAGGGGGTCTGTCACTATTGTTCTTGGCAATGAGTGCAAGGGTCCCCATACACCTTTAGATTTCTCTGTCAGATTTTCTGTAATATGAGGAACTTTCTAAACAAGTCTAGCTGTGTTCAATTGCAGAGGACACTATACTATAGTTGTTGTTTGATCTAAAGAATATCTGACAGAGAGATCTAAAGGAGTATGGTCAGCTTAAGTGATGGAGTAGAAAAGGATACAAAGGAGAGGAAACATCTACATTACGTACCTCCCCTCCCCGTTGGATTTAGGTTTTGCATTGCTGGGGGTACACTTTGGAAACTACACTTTGGTTGGCAAAAGACTTTTGTAACTAGAGTAACTAGTAGCCTCTACTTATGCCAGGCATACATGCGGCGACCATCGCCGACATCTGCCCCGATTTCTTCCGGGATTGTAAACGTGATGACGTCATCACGTTTACAATCCCATTGCATTCTGGGGCCCCTTCAGTCGGCTGGGCACCCTTTGTGTGCCGGCCATAAGCTACAATGAAGCAGCCGCTTCATTGTAGCTTATGGCATCGGCTCCCATCAGCTCAGATTTTCCGACATGTCGGATCTCCCTGTCGCCCCATGTGGGGACATGCCGATAAACGGCCGGATTTTAACCTGACCGACGGCGAGAGCGCGCACGCCCGTCGGTCAGATTAAAATCCGGCCGTTTATCGGCATGTGTATGGCCAGCATTACATATAGTAGAAATAATATTGGATTATTGTGTTACCTGATTTGCAGGTTCTTGGTGCCACCTCCAGTCTGGTACCAGATCCATCTTCCTCATCTCCACTAACAGTCTGCATATGGCAGCAGTAGGTGCCGGAATTGTTCTCTGTCAAATTGGTGATAGTCATTGTGTGATGCCTCTCACAGCACTTTGTTCCTGAGTCAGTTGTTATTACGGTGGACTCTCCTTCAGAAATATTCATTCTTCCATTGTAGCATGTTTGATCGGTGAAAGGAACCCTATGACTGCAGCCACGAGTCCATGTTACAGTATACGAGGCCGACTCATAGACAAAGTAACACGACATGGTCACTGACTGTCCAGCTTCCACTGTTATGACCTCCTGTTGTCTGGCTTCCAGGAATTTCTTCCCATTTACTAAAGAAGGAAAGGGAAGTACATGTGAGTACACACAGCTATAGCACCTTCTCATTGATATATCCAGTGTATCTTTTTGGACCAGTGTATCTGGTAGAGAGATCTCTCAACAACAGCAACAACTTTATTTACAGTTATGCGAAGTCATATGAGCAAGTGCTGGTTTTTGAAAAGAAAGCTGATCCTGTATGGTTAAATAGCATGTCATAATAAGCCGTGTCCTTAGGAAATATCAGCCAGAAATTTATGTATGTTCATGGCATACTTTTTTGTACTGTTTACCCATTTACCCATTTCTACCATAAAAAGTCTAATTTGTTGTGTTGTCCCTCGTGGCAAAGGTTCAGCTGCTCTGGTTGCTAGATTGAAATGGTTTTCATAAAAAGTCTAGTTTGTTGTGGTTGTCCCTCGTGGCAAAGGTTCAGCTGCTCTGGTAGCTAGATAGAAATGGTTTATTTGCACTGCATAAAGCCCTGACCTGGTGGTTTGGAGTGCATGTTGTTCCCCCAAAAATGTTATTTGGTTTTCAAAACTTTTTTTAAACAAACATGACAAAGTATCAAGAACAAATTCTTACTTATAACACATTTAGATACAGTGTAGTGGATAAACACAATAAACATGTAAATGTAGCACAAAGAATTAAAAAAAAGTAATAGAAAAGCAGTGATGGCGAACCTTTAGAGACCGAGTGCCCAAACTGAAACCAAAAGCCTGCTTATTTATCTCAATGTGTCGGCATGGACATTTAACATGAACTACACATACACAACTTATACACAACTTATACACAACTTATACACACACAAACTAAACATGTAAACAAAACATTTTACTTTCTTTCTAAGATAGAATAGGAGAGGGTATGGGGTACTGTGTGCAATTGTTAGAGGGGACAAAACTGACATAATTGAGAGCCAAAAGGCGGCAGTTCTTCCTTCTCTGCTGGCTGACAGCTCGCATGCCAACAGAGAGAGCTCTGAGTGCCACCTCTGGCATGTGTGCCATAGGTTCACCATCACTGTCATAGAGTATAAAATTACAGAACTTCCAGTGAGTCACACTATAACTCTCAAGGACCTACTCAACAAAACCCACAATAAAGAGAAGAGGAGGGTATCACAAACATGAGCAAAAGGGAATCAAACATAATGAGCTGACTGGATACCAAAAGGTGTTTAAAGAATATCAGGAAGATCAGAAAGCATTACCATCTGTTATGGATTTGGAGGGCATTTGGTTGTCATTTTTCTATAACTACCCTCTTTCCCCGAAAATAAGGCATCCGCTGAAAATAAGGCACCCTTACATTTTTGCCTCACGCTGAAATATAAGACATCCCCTTGAAAAAAAGCCCCCCCCTAAGATATGGTACTGTAACTCTGTACAGGGGGGGATCAGAGGGGGCAATCAAAATGACACAGCAGGATCAGAAGGGGTTACTAAAATGGTAATCCCCCCCTGAGTCTCCTGTGCCATTTTGATTCCCCCCTCTGAACCCCTCTGTGTCGTTAAGTGATCCCCCACCCTGATACCCCAGTGCCATATTTTTCTTCATGGAAAAATGCGACATCCCCCGAAAATAAGGCGTAGGGCATCTTTGGCAGCAAAAATTAATATAAGACACTGTCTTATTTTCAGGGAAACACGGAAGTAGGAGATCAGCAATGAAAAGCCTTGGAGGAAAACTTTTTTGATTGTTTCATATAGAGTTACAACCTCTAAAATATTTTGATATAAACTATATGTAATCACAATCCCTGATATGCATGTGAATTTTATTTCAGTTACCCTAGATAGGTTATGGTAAATTATTACAATGTTAAATTTTGATATAATTATTGTACATTGTTAAATTGTGTTAGCTATCGATTATTATAGAAAGTTTGGAGTTTAAGTGATACCTTTTATTGGCTAACTTAATTGGCTAAGAAGCAAGCTTTTCTCCGATCGCTTAAGAAGGGATCGGAAAAATCTCAAAAGCTTGCTTCTCTAATGACTTCAGTTAGCCAATAATGGGGATCACTTAGGCTCAATTTACACTGTTGTTCACAGAGAAACAACAGTGTAAATTTTGCCTTAAAAAGGCCAAACGTCAAACTAATATGCAAATTACATGCTGCCAATACAATTTGATTGGCCAATATTCAATATGCATGTAAATTGCATATTAATGTAATATTCAGCATCCCATTAAGCATTAGTAGTTTAACAAATGGTACTGGTTAAATAAGTATTTTGCCCATAGCAAGGTGTCAGAGGGTTAGCAGAGAATTCTTGATTAACCAATTAAACTCAACACAATTTCAATTCCAGGAGGAGCAAAAACATCATTATACTTTGGATGTATAATATTTTAAAAAGATGAGATGCACTCGTATGATTGTAAGGTTTGTTCTTAAATATATTCTAACAATATTAGTCGATGTGTAAATCAACAGGGTTACCCTACGCATAATGTCACAGAAGCCGTGCAAGAGAAAAATAAGATTTATCTTTTATATTAATCAGTCCTAAAATGTATGATATATATCGATTTGGAAGATATGCTTCACATATGACAGGGTTCTACCTACTCTTCAGCCAGCCATATTCAAATAGATTTTAGTGTTGATCCAATAGCAATTTGATTGATAAACATCGTCAATTGAAATTAGTCATTCATACCAACAACCACTGTAATCAATGCACCGGTGATTTTTACATTTGGATAGTTGATTTTTACACAATTGATCTTTTAATGAATGAAGATAAGCTGATGTGTGCATGCTAAAAAAGCTTTTTAGATATAAAATTGACTGGTCAATAGTGATGGCGCGAACCCTCCCTGGGGTGTCCGCGAACAGGGCGGGTCGAACTTCAAAGATGTTCGCCGTCCGCTCTGTTCGCGGACATATTCAAATTCCCCGCCTCTAGGCGGGGAATTTGAAACGGAGAAACCGGATGTGACGTCAGTGATGTCACATCCGGTTTTTCCGCCGGTCTTCTCACTACAAGACCGGCTTCTGTAGTGAAAAGATTCTTCCTCCGGCAGGATTACACAGGTTGTGATCCTGCCGGAGGAAGAATTTAGACCTTCTTCTGGCCGGCGAACAGTACGGGTCGAACACCCGTACTGTCCGCCGGCGAGGCGAACGGCGAACATGCCGTGTTCGCGGCCGAACTGTTCTCCGGCGAACAGTTCGGCCCATCTCTACTGGTCAACTGAACACGAAAATCAAACTTGTATGGCTAAAAATAAATCAAGAAACCTTCCTTCTTGATGTAGGTTGGAGCTGAATTGGTTGTTTTCTAATAGATAAAGGTGGTTAAAATATGAAAATTAAATTCAACTTTTCAGTCTAAATTCTGCAAGATTTTGACTTAAAATCTTATTTATTTATATTTAATAACTAAAATATATACATTTAAAATGAATATATTTTCCCACCCTATTGAATTAGTTGAGAGGTCTCCCTGATTCCATTCCTAATGGGTTAAAATACAGTATACATTAATGTACATACTTACAAACATTTGTTACAATTGTGCAGGTAGGTTTATTGAATTTATAAAAAATATTTAAAAAAGTGTTTTTATTTCTAGGCCATTTAAGCTTTTAGGAATAGGTAAGAGTTCTGGGAGACCTTCATACTTATTCCATTCCATTTTTAAATGTAATCATCTTACATATAAACATGGATTTATTTCATTTTTCAAGTAAAAATTTTAAATGTAATAATTCAACTTTAAATGGAAATTCTTCCTGGGTGACAGAACTTCCTGGGTGACAGAACTTTCGCTGTAGCAACAATTTTTTACCGGGGGGGGGGGGGGGGGGGGGGGGGGTCTTAATGTTTGTGGAGTCTAATTCTGCACCATTCATTCCCCCATCCCTACTAATATGCCATTCTGGATGCATGTGAATGGGAACCTAGATTTTTCAAAATTTTAAATATATGTATATGTGTGTGGGTGCATCAGTATGTTTGCCATTACATCTCACTAGCTTTCTCCTTAAAACGAAATATATACTTAGAGTTTGGAGTTCAAGGGAGTTCAAGGGATACCTGTTATTGGCTAACTGAAGCAAGTGAAAAAGCAAACTTTCGGGATGTTTCAGGTCCCTCTTTTAGAAGAAACATCCAGAAAGCTTGCTTTTTCAATTACTTCAGTTAGCTTAATAAGGGGACCACGTAAACTCCAAACTATCTGTATTTATCTACTCTACTATTGAGAACAATTTGTTTTTTTCTGTGAATCTATCTAAAAATGTCAGCCTGCAGATCAAGGCTACAGCTGGATCTCAAGCTAGAACACAGTTGAAAAGATTTAAGATAACAGGGATTTATAGGTTTTTAGGTATATTCTACCCATTAGATACAATAGATTATTTGTGAAAAAGCGTTTTGTGCTCTTCAACAGCAATGTCAAAACTAAAAACTAAACTTTTTTTTAACTATTTTAAACTATTAAAGGCAAATATATGATGATATAATATTACCTGTTGATACCTGGACAGTCAGATATGTAATGAAGAAAATCTTTAGAGCTGAGATCCTCATTTTGTTTAGAAGTCAATGTCCAGATGAAGTAAAATAATAGTGGATACAGGTGACTGTATTCATTTGTTGTCTGATGCAATCTTAATTACACAAACATGCTGACCACTAGATAGGTACATCACTCTTCTTCCTACCCAACAAACGCATACAGACATGTTTCACATGAACTACTTACTGACTAAAGAACTTGCGGTTTCAAGGTGAATGACACTCGGCACAAAGCATAATATACTGATCTACAGGTTACAGCAGATGTTTGACTTCCTTCTAAGGTGGAGCACCCCTGTTAAAAAACAGAGACCACAATAAAACAAATGTTGAGTACTATACAGATACATATTTTCTTGTATATGTATTTTAATATAACTGCAATATGAGTTGACCTTCACTAAAAGTTAAACATAGAAGGTAGTTACTGAAATGTAATACAATGTTGGGTTCACTAAACATAGGGTCATTTAATTTTTTATCTTTAGTATTATATAGACTGATAGTCAACCTTTTAATTGTCATAGAATGCTCATGGCCTGTTAAAACCCTGGAAGGGGGCCACTAAGGACCCATTGGTTTAACAACTTAGTTTGGCACATCTTAATTTTTCGACTTGCTAACTTTATGAGCTGATTAAAAAGCCTCTGAACATGGTATCATCACCAAAATTGCTGCAGATGTAGAGAAAGTTTTGATCTAGCACATGTACTTTTTGCATAAATGAAGTTCAAAAGTTGAAATTCCGATGTGCTGCCCATTGTGTTGGATAGTCAATGCAACCCTCTTCTCCCATTCTTCACACATTCTAGCAACACTGCAGGAGAAATGCTAGCACAGGCTTCCAGTATCCAAAGTTTCAGGTGCTGCACATCTTGTTTCTTCATAGCATAGACAATTGCCTTCAGATGACCCACTATTATGACCCCATTATAAGTGTCAGGTCCGAGCATTCCTAGATGAACAGTTTCCTGGAAAGTGGATTGGTTGTCGTGGGCCAGTTGAATGGTCCCAAGGTCTCCCGATCTGACCCCCTTGGACAATTATCTTTGGGGTCATCTGAAGGCAATTGTCTATGCTGTGAAGGTACGAGATGTGCAGCACCTGAAACTACGTATTCTGGAAGCCTGTGCTAGCATTTCTCCTGCGGTATTGCTATCAGTGTGCGAAGAGTGGGAGAAGAGGGTTGCATTGACAATCCAACACAATGGGCAGCACATTGAACACATTGTATAAGTGAACAGAAACTTGTAAAAAAACTCATGTAAGAATAAAGTTACGTTAAAACCAACTGGTTTTTTTCTGTGAAATTCCCAATAGGTTTGATGTGTCACATGACCCTCTTCCTATTGAAAAAACTAAAGTTGGATTCAA
>CM070040.1:24149337-24166386 GCA_036250615.1 Ptychadena robeensis | reverse complement strand
TATCACCAACCATTCCCATTGTATTAAGGTGTATCCATATAAATGGCCCACCCTGTATATCAGGGTACAGGTAACATAACAATACTAAAAGGCTTGTCAGGCTGGATTTCTCCCCAGCTTGTAGCATTTCAGCAAAATCGGCAACAACATACATACAAGTAACCCAGTCAAGGTCCTAGGTAAATGTAAAAAGAGACTAGCAGACTTGCATTCAAAGTAAAATACTTTCTTTACAACATGTTGGTAAATCCCTGTTCAATTAATTTGGATGGGGACCCTGGTCTGGGAATCGATTGTGCAAAGTGGTGCCCAAAGATTCACTGAATGATCGTGTGGTAATTTGTTGCATCACTGCGCTGCGATGGATGCTTCATTGATCGCACAGCATTAACACATGTGGGGGGCTTTACTATACAGTACTATATTCAGCAAATGACATATTGTAGTGTCGTGGAGGGCATTTTCTTCCTCTGCAAGACCAGATTCTTTGAATGTTTGGAACACACTGTCTGAGACTCACACACACCAAAAGTCAGGCAAGCTGGTAGGGGGATATGTACAGTCTTTATTAGCAGGGGTATATGTAAAGTTCATCACCAAACCCAAGCCTAAGAATGAGGCACACACTTGAGGAGCTACAGTTTCCAGTAAGGTGCTACCAGCTGCAGGGTGAATTGATGGCTTCATGTCCCAGTGAGAGGGGGTCAGGTACACTCCAGGGAGGAATCCAGCGTCTGCCTAACTCAGCACCTACTGGTAGCCACATCCATCTGTTCGGGCACGTTTGAGGGAAGGCGGTCGGGCACTGCAATGGGATGGCTGGTGGGAGAACCCAGGAAAAGGTAGGAGATTGCTGCTCCAAAGCAGGGTGAGACACACTGGCTGTCAGCTTGTTCAGGAGCTAACCCAATTCTGTCTAAGGAGGGCTAGGGAGGTATATTTATCCCCTCTGCCTGGAGGAGGGCAGTAGCTTGTCTTCAGGCAGATAGTGATGGCGCGAACCCGGAATTTGAACGGTGAACCTCCGCAAATGTCCGCGAACCCGGGCGAAACCCATAACTCAATGGGACAGAGCAACATTAAAAAAACAAGGGGACAACACTGGACCAAATGAACATGACAGAGGGGATCCAATGCAAAACCCCAAGAATTTTTTTTCCACGCAATAAATACGCACCGAAGGATTTCTACACAATAGATCTCAATGGGAAATTTGACAAACACTAAAGGGGAGCTGGAGAGCACTAACAAACATGGTGGTAAATGCCTGTGTGAACTTCCACCGAAACAACCTGAATGAAGATCGCTTCCACGTTGCCTACAGCTAATAAAAGGTAATTAATTTTAATGAGGACACTGGTGGAGATGGACAGTGTGAGGACACTGGGGGAAGATGGCAGTATGGCGGACACTGTGGTGATGTCAGTGTGGAGGACACTGTGGCAGAGACAGTGTGGAGGACACTGGTGGAGATGGATAAGTGTGGAGGACACTGTGGTGATGGTCAGTGTGGAGGACACGGGGAGGAATGGTCAGTGTGGAGACACTGGTGGGGATGGTCAGTGGAGGGACAACTGTGGTGATGGTCCAGTGTGGAGGACACTGGGGGAGATGGATATTTCCCATGAGGATGGATGGAATTTCAGTGAACACATGTAGATTACACAGAAACACTGCCCTACTAAGGTTCCATATAGCACACGCAGCAGCAGCAGCAGCACAGCTCTCTTCCTAACTCTCTCCTTTTCAGACGAATGTGTAATGGTGAGTCACTATACTTGATAGTTAATAGGGGGTGGAGGGTCTGTGATGGGGGGCTCATTGGCTGATTATGTCTGCTGACTGTGACTCACAGGGGTCCAAAGTCTCTGCAATGTTAAAAAAGATAGGGGGCCGAACCGAACTCGCCAATGTTCGCGAACGGCGAACGTGAACATGCGATGTTCGCTGCGAATAGTTCTCCGGCGAACAGTTCGGCCCATCACTACAGGCAGAAAAGCTACATTGTAAGGCCAGGAAAAGAGCGGGAAACTAGGAGCCATTAGTCATCCCTTCACCTGTTACAGAGGAATGCAAGGAACATTTAAAGGTGTATACTCAGAATATACACAGAATATGGTGACACGGGGCAATATATACTTATATCATCTATCGTGGTTTGGCCAGATTCCAGCCCTTTCTACAATAGTTTTTATATCATTTCAGGGTGCTCCGGCTAACAGTACCTTTTCACTTTTGTAAAATTATCCAGAGGAGGGTTTTGAACTTTATTGGGCACCCACATACTTCACAGTATGTTTTTGGCACAAAAGTGAAGGTGGCTTGGGGATTCTGAGCTTCATTAAGTATTATCACACGGCACAATTGATCAGCTATGATGCCAAAGAAGAACTGTCGCTTTGTGTGGACATGGAAGAACGGGAACTAACTAACACCCCTGACTAGAGACAATGTAATATGGCTTCCAATAAAAAGCAGAGGTCACATGTGTAACGCTATAATCTTGCACTCTCTGCTATTGTGGAATATTGTTAGGTTATGGTACCACCTTGCATTCCATTTCCATTTCCTTACAGTAATATTTACACAACCCAAACTTCCCAGCTGCCTACACATCTAGATCGACTTTTCATAAAATGAGAGTGTACTTTTTTTTCAGGAGAACAGAATTAGGTCATTTACAAGAATTAACTTGAGGTTTTCTGGTATCTGCAGATAAAACATTTTGACACCAGAGCTAATGTTCTTGGAACATATATGTATGTGTTATATCATTGAGAAAAGGTGTCTAAGAAAGGGGATCTGAGAAAGGGGATATAAATAAGTCATAATCGTTCGCCATCAGTAGATTCACTGAGAATGAGATAGAGAAGACTGGAGCTCCCCCTCCAGGCTGAGGCAGACCTGAGCAATCCACTAGGATCAATAGATTAGATAAGCAATGTAAGCAATGATATGTACATAAATGAATACAAACATATTGGTAGCCGTTTATTTCAACATGGACCAATATGTCAGCATTTAATAAAACAATTAAATTCAACAATACCTATTAATATATATGTTTCTTGCATTTAAGATAATAAAATCAATATATCACATATGAAGGACAGACAAAGCACCAGGAACTTTGTCCCAAATTTATTAATACATCTTGAAAACTCGCTGCATTACCATCTTATGAACGTAAGTAGGCTGCAGAGATAGAGGGGTGCTGTTCCAGGAAACGTATTGGGGGCAGATGTGGCGTACTATGCAAGCCCCCTCCCCCCCTAACGACACCTGCAGAAGAAACCAACTACAAAGTAGTGCTGAGATGGTATGTGTTTCCCTCATTGATCGACACACGTTTTGCTGGTTACTCCTCAGGGGTTATGGGGTGGAGGGTATAGATATATATATATTTGGTGTATCAGATCAGATAATATTGATGAATTCAAGAAATGTGGAGTCCTTAGATAATACACTACTTTTCATTTGATTTCAACATCGAACAACAATAATTGGATACATGGATCAACATTTTTTATTATTATTCTTTAATGCGCAGTGCTTGGCTGTGATCCAGAGGGATCACATACACTTAAGCTGGCCAGCGGATGCTGTGTTCAGACATCTGACGTTGCAAGGAATAACGGACTCGACTACGTTAACCCCTTCATCGGCGGAACGGCTCAGCGTCATGAGAACACAGCATCTGCCGAGCAGGTAAGTGTATGTGCTCCGTTGGGACCTCCCGCCAAACAATGCACTTAGCGTAGGGGGTCCCGAGGGATGTGGAAACATCCCCTTAGGCACTAGTTCACTAAGTATGTTCTTATCTGTTTTATGTTTCTTTTCTCTCTTTTCCTTTCTTTTCTCTCTTTTCCTTTCTTTTCTCTCTTTTCCTTTCTTTCAATGCTCATTTCTCTTATCCTAGTTAAGATACTAGTATTGGCAATCTTAAAAAAAACTTAAAGTTATTGAAAATTTTATTGTCCTTTTTTTGTCTTTATTTTTGTTGTCTCCTATTGTTGTTCTTGTTGTTACCCTTCTGGGCGTTATGCCTGAAACCAGTACGGGCGCAGTTTTATCTCGGATCAAACTGCGCCCGTGCCGGGATCGGGCACAATCGTCGGTGTTCTGTTAGCCTGCAGTGTTTCTGCTTCATTGCTGGCTCAGAGTTTTTACAGCTCCGAGTTTTCGGCCTCATTGACACTGAAGGGGTGGGGGGTATGTCGCTATAGACCTTTATGTTAATGGAGGGGGCATGGCTTTTCCCCGCAAACCGACGGCATTTAATTGACAGCGGCGGTGTGTAGAGAGCCGGGGTCAGAGCGGGGAATCACGGCAGGGTACAGTGTGTTGTCGTGATTGCCTGAGCAGCGGCTTTTCTCGCCATAAAAAAGTCAAGAAAAGCCTGTAATGCCCAAGAGGTTCAATTGTTTAATGCTTCTAAAAGAGATTTTTTTTTAAATATACATACAACACAGTATCTTTGAAAAGTAAGTACCCCTCGGACATTGTAAAATATCTTTTCATGAGTCGAAACTAAAGAAATGACACTTTTATGTAGTAAATGTAGTCAGTGTACAGCTTGTATAACAGTGTGAATTTGCTGTCTCCTCAAATAAACTCAACACACAGCCATTAATGTCTAAACTTCTGCTAACAAAAGTGAGTACGCCCTTAAGTGAAAAAATCCAATTTGTGGGCAATTAAGCATTTTCCTTATCCAGTGTAATGTGACTTAGTATTGTTGCAAGGTGTGAATGGGTAGAAGGTGTGTAAAATTTGATATCTCAGTCATATTGGTCACTATAAGCTCAGAATGGCATCTCTGAGCATCTGAAAAAAAGAATTGTTGCTCTACATAAAGAAGGTCTCTAGACTATAAGAAGATTGTCAACACCACTCAGAACAGACCTCGTCATGATCAATCAAACAAGCTGAGCTCACATGGTGAGAAGTACAAATGTGTGTTGTGACATTGTGGTGGATGTTTCATGGTTTGGTGTTACATAAGTGTTGCTCACACTGGGGAACTATGGGAACTATGAAAGCCAACATGAGACATACTGAAGGAGAGAATGATCCCTTCCCCTGGGCCAAAGGGTAGTATTCCAACATGATAATGGACCCAGACACATCTCCAAGAATACCCCTGCCTTGCTAAAAAAAAAAGCTAGGGTTCTGGACTGGCCAAGCATGTCCCCATACCCATAAAGCATTTGTTGTGCATCCTCCAACACAAAGTGTAAAAGTGAAAGGTTCTCTAGCATATACCAGCTCTGGGATGTTTTTATGGAGACCCTTTTAGAATTGTACATACTGTATAATTACACAAATATATGTGACACAATAAAGAAGAAACACTGGCTCATTGACTAAAAAATGTAACACAGTTGTCCATTTGACTATTTATATAAAATGTTTTTCTACTTTGATAAAAGCTGCTATTGTTAAACTAATGTCAGTGTGTACATTTATATTGGTGGTGGCAGGATATCACACATGTGACTAGATGTAATGTTGGTTTATGCATTTAACATAAAAATACAGAGAAACAGTTACCTTCTGGGTTTCCGCTACTGCTTCAAAACTGACACTTTATAGTTTATATGGGTCACTATTTGCAGAATACTGACCACACTTGGTGTTGACCACAAGTTGTGTACATTTTCACACCTATTTGTGCTGATATTTACTGACTTCATACTGAAGAATTGAATATCTATAGGCATATTATACAGTGTACATTTTCCCTGCAACAGACTGTTGGTTCTCATCACTGTCACCTTGGACACTGCAACTTTAGCTAATACAGAAGAAAGGTGTTATGGGCAAGTACTTAAGGCTGGGACACACGGCTCGATTTTTGAGCCGACAGCGTCATGACGTCACAGCTTCCCCAATATCGGGAGCCAGCTATTATCCCGTCCTATACTATGAAGCTGTGCAGAAATCTGGAACAAATCGATCCGTGTATTCCTACCTTTACCCCCCTAAAACTTTGTATCAAAGATTAAATGAATGTCCATGGTGTTTCAATTGTTTCTGTTTTCTGTTACTATGTAATCTGTTTAAATGTACCACTCTTTCCCTCCCTCTTCACCTGGACTGCCTATGCCTATTACAATAGCCACACCCAGGAATTCCCCCAGGGGGATAAAATCACACACCAACAATCTCTCAGATTTTAGAATTATTAAGGCCACAAACTTTGAAAAAGGCCCTGACAATGCATATGTGACTGAACCGAAACCAGAATGTAACCATCCATACTGGCCCCTTTTTTTCCAACTCTCTGGGTACAAACTAAAACTCCTCACTACTTAACAATATTTAACTCACCAAAGACAGCCACGATTGTAACTGTTTTACATTTTAGAGACTGTTAACCTCCTGAGAGGTTACAGCAAGTTATTTCGGGTGAGTTTGGGTACTTACAATACTACAGAGAGAGCCTGTGACATCCCTCTATATCAGTGGACCCGCCATTCTTCCTAGGTGGGCCTCAATGACATCATTATTGATCTTTTTTCCAGCCCATTGCTAGTGTTAACAATGATGCCAGGGGTATGAATGGGGGAGGAGGGAGGGTGCAGAATCGTGGCAGATTAGAGGAAGGTAAATCCCCTAACATGGTACCAATAAACAGAATTGTCTAAGATTTCCATTACACTCAGTGACAAGGTTCCACCACAGGATATAGTTTTTAAAGTAACTGCAACGCTGTATGACTTGCCACCAAAAAAAGGTACAACTATCCCAACCCATGAAAAAAATTTCTAACATTGACCCCCCAGCCTATGAGACAGTAATAAACAAATGATGATATGTAAGAAGGAGACAAAATGGAACTGTTAAGTCTAAACCTTTTCCTATCCCCTACTTCCCATTTTTCTACAAGCTTAATTGGGTCATCTTAAGATAATAATTCTGGGATGTGTAGTTTCGGAGTTTTGGCGCATTAGCATTTGCATATGGAGCTGCAAGTGCAGTGAATATATTACCTGCTATGATATGATGTATACCGGTAATTTCTCAGACTGCCGCTCCTCCAGAATAAATATGTAAAAAAAAATTCTAGGGTAGGGGTGGTCAAACTACGGCCCACAGGCCGGATCAGGCCCATTCGGCTGTTCTATCCGGCCCACGGAGCCGAAAGAGTGGAGGGGAGAGCAATAGACCCCTCTCAGGAACAACCTCTCAGCTCTGCGGGCGTGTCTCCCGACATTGTGATGATAGCACTACTACTACTAATACTGGTAGCAAAGGAGCGGAGCAGAGAGCAAGAGACCCCTCCACTCCTTCGCCAGCAGCAGAGTTACCATGGAGACATGGCTGTTGCTTTCTATATGGCGCTGAGAAGTTGTTCCTGAGAGGGGTCTCTTGCTTTCCCCTCCGCTCTTTCACCAGCAGCAGTGTTAACATAGCACCATCGGGAAACATGGCCTCAGCTCCTTCATTTGAGTGGGCGGATTTATATATATATGGTATGTTATTGTGCTATGATTTCTCCATTTTTTATTAAATTAAATTATAATAATTAGTGTTTACATTCGTCTTGTTAAAATGTTTGAAATTAATAAAATTATTAAAAAAAGACAGTACCCTTTTATGTAATAATGTTTACTTTGAATATATTACTTCACACAAACACTCCATCCATGCTTTTTCTTCTGGCCCTTCAGTCCAGTTTAGGACCCCATTGTGGCCCTCAAGTCAAAAAGTTTGCCCACCCCTGTTCTAGGGTGAGGAGGGACAGTGCTGACAGCTTGGACTGTGAGTCTCTATGAGATAGTAGTGCCTCTACTCTCAGTGAATGCCAGTATTAAGCATGTTAGAGCCCTGCACACTCTGTTTGGACATGCTGTGTATTCACTCTAGAAAATACACAGTCAATTCCCCTAATTCTGGGGGGTACAGTGTGTCTTATAGAGCAAAAAAGAGAAATATGGTAACACTGGCAGGGATGCTTATACTGAATAGCTATTATTCAAATGATTTAAAACCTTTATTCCAAAGAATAACCAATTTTTAACTACTTAATCTAACTAATTGTTTGTAGGAATGAGCATTGTTGGTCACTTATTCATCCACCTAAATCTATTATTCTGCCTTATGGCTACATTTCTATTCCAGAGATGAGTGTAGCTATACTGCATGTAACTGACTATATAATTAGCTGAAAACCAACGAAAAAAGAATGCAGACACGACATCTAGAGGTTGTTATTGGGGTTGGATACATTTTATTAGCTTTCAATGATGAACATTACTCATAACATCAAGGAAACAATACAAAATATAAAGGACAATATACAGTTTTGTTTAAACAAAGGAAGATCTTTAAAAAAGGAAGTTGCATTATGCATTTAAAATAAAAATACAGAGAAGCAGTTTCCATCTGGGTTTCCGCTACTGCTTCAAATACTTACACTTTATAGTTCATATGGGTCACTATATGCAGAATAATGACGATGATTCAAAGTTGTGTACATTTTCACACCTATTTGTGCTGTTATTTACTGACTTCATACTGAAGAATTGAATATCTATGGGCATATTATGTGTACATTGTCCCTGCAACAGACTTTGTTTTCATCACTGTCACCTTGGACACTGCAACCTTGGTAATACAGAAGAAAGGTGTTATGGGCAAGTACTTACCCCCTAAAACTACCACATTGGCTAATTCAAGTATAAGCAGAACCAACGCACCCCCTCCCCCCCGACACCCATGTTTTAAAAGAAACATGTACAAAAATTGTTGATTTCACTATAAGACATAGGTGGCTTGTTTTACATTTTACTAGAGCAGCGGTTGCCATTGTGCTCCTAGAGACATCAGGTCTCCTGTTAGCTGCAACCTTGTCCTCTACATTAATCCTTATCTTCTTCATTTGTATCTAATTCACTATATTGTGTATCCAAAATGTCATTGAATGTCCATTAACAACAAAGTGGAAGTATTAAGCTGGGCCATGCATGGGTAGGTTCCAGTGCGACAGATGCCCAGCTGAGAGCAGTGCGATGAAGGCATCGCACTGCTCTCGAGCTTCACCGAAATCGAGACACAGCACTGCTGCGTCATGGATATCGTCCACTACTTTGGATTGGGTCTCACTGTCCCCATGCATAGTAATGTAATCCAACAAGGTTTTCTTTTTTTAAACAATAAGAATTTTATTCCAACAAGGTTTTCCAACATGCTTCAACAAGCTTTTTTGAGCAGGAACGGCTGAACGCACATTATGCTTGAATCTATTACAAAATTGAGCCGTGTATGCCCAGCATAAGTCATTCATATTTACATCAAGAACAAATGGAAGTCATACAAGGAGAAAGCAGCAGCTGGAGAGGAGATTGCAACTGGATTTAGGAGTGAAAGTACAAATGGACTGGAATTTAAGCCAATGTTATTTTAGCATGTTTGAGGGTATAAAATTCTAAACCTACAGTATATTCAGTATACATTACAGTAACAGTATATTCAGATCAATATATAACAGACCAGTTAAAAAAACACACAGCACACCTTTGCTTTACCTATGGAAGGCAAAACAAACAGCTCTATTTGTAGTCACGCCATCAATAGAATTATTTGAGCCATGAAGGAACCAAAAGGAAACTTAGATGTAAACGTGCCTTATTTTTGGTATTTTATGTGACCATAGAAATGTTAACACATTTGTGGGTGTTTGGATTGAAGAAAAATGTTCAAAGTTCAATTTTATAGAAACAAAAACACCACTTAGGCCAAAACTTCACAACATTTTGCCAAAACTTAAGAAACCAGTGGCAAAACCATGCATCTTTTGAATGATCCCATTAATTTTGATTTTAAAATGAGTGGGGCCGTCCGAAAGACATTTTTCACATTTCACCAAAATGTAGTGGTTCTTGGCCATAGAGAGGGAATGAAGGCAACGTTTAGATACTAACTTTTGACTAGGGGGATACAAAAATAGAACATTTACTTCCTTCTCTGGCACCCGGTGTATTTCTGTCTTGATTTCTGTCCAGCATTTTGGCTGTGTGCAATCCTCACTCACTTTGGCTGTCTACAATGAACGTTAAGAAAGCGTCTGTGTGAATTGCCCATGGCTTGGTGAACTTTAAGTGCCTTATTAATTAAATTTTTTTTTTAAAGCGCAAAAATCTGCTGCATTTTTTCATGTCATGCTGGCACAGCCATTGACTTACAATAGATGCATGGTGCGTCATTGTTGGCAACGCCCAGCATTGCAGCAATGACAGTGAGACTGCTTGTTGTCCGTGGTGCAATGTGGCACAGGCACATACAGGCACATCATAGCCCATTGCTTTGAATGCACCGTGTCTGCCCTGCACCTTACAGATGCACATAGTGTAGACAGGGCCTTACAGTTTAGGGCTATGTTCCCTGCCTGACTTCTCCATGAACTGGATGTAGACAGGAAGTTACAGGAGAATAGGAGCATTCTTGGGGAGTCCAGAAATAAGGTAAGGAAATGTCCTCTTTGATTCCCCACTAGATAAAAATTTTTATTTAACCCTTGTGACAGACTGGTCATCTGTCACTGTGTGAATGGACCATTTGGTGGTGTCCTAGAAGGAGTGCGGGATATTATTGCCCAGCAATTATGTTTTGTTTTGTGTTTTCTTAAAGGGCTCCCAGACTCTAGGATAGGGAGGAAGGAACTGGGTGGGCCTTCCTATTTCCCCAGGGTCCACTTAAGGGTTAAAACCTGTTTGCAGGTGAGTGGAGCCAGGTGTGTCTCCACAAAAGGGACTGAAGCCACTCAGTCAGGGCTCCCAATGAGGTTGGAGACAGTGCTGCTGGGTGCAGCAAATACAGGGCACACAAGAAGTGTGTGGCCCCATGCTGATGGCTGCGAGGAGGCAGGCCATTAAGGGTTCCTAAAGGAAGGAAGTGTTGTTTGATCGGTGCCAAGCCTCCTTTCATTTGATTTATATTTACCCCTGTGAGGGTGATTTTGTGTTTGGACTTTTGGAGTGCTGCTAATAAATACGGGCAGGGGCCCTAAAAAGTTTCCTGTTCATGTGGATACCTCATTTACAGATGCCGTTTGAGCTGAACCCTCACACCCTTTAAATGTTGATTAACTCGCTTCACTGGTATTTTTCATTTTTCCTTGTGTTAGAGTGCAATTTCCTATAGAATTGACCTCCCATCCTATAGCCTATTGTTTTCCAATTATATGAAAAAGCTCTTCAGATTTGTATCCATACACCTAACTTTGGGGGTTTTATTTCAGTTCTTGGTAGAGTAGAAAAAGATAAGAACCCGATCAGATTTGGGGGCCGGGGTTTGTTTAGTGGTGAATCTTGACTGGAGCATAGGTAACCCTCTCCTCTGGAAGTTTTCTGGCCTTTGAGCGCTTTGGTTGGTTCGACTGACGGATTTCAGCATAATGGAGTTTTGATGGGCATTCCTCTTCAAACATCTGAAATTGCAGGGGATTAGCATTAAAAGTCAAACCTGAATTCTATTAACAAAGGTAATGTCTTAAAAGGAATAAGTGATATCTTATGTTTAGTAGACAGCCTACTGGTAAACTGGATAGAATATGGTTTCTTGAAGGTAAATATATATTTCCCCTATGATAAGCCATCCCCATCAAATAAGCCACCCCCTGATTTTTGCCCAAAACTTTAAAATAAGCCGCCCCTCCCCCCGCAAATAAGACACCCACTGATACCTGCCCCTGCCCGACTCTCCCATTCAGGTGGTACAATGGGTAACTAAGTGTGAGGGCTGGCTGCAGTGCAGAGCGGAGCAGGAATTGACTACAAAGGCCCGCGCACACGCCCGTGCCTCCGTGCCAGGAAGGACAAGCAAGCTGCTGATTCCTGCCGTAACTATGTATACAGAAAGTTTGGAGTTAAAGGCACCATTGAGCATGGGCAGCTGCTCACACCTATGTTCACTATGTGCAGGAGCAAGTATACGTTTTTTAGGTTTGGGAATCGGTTTGCCCAGATCAAGACTGCTAAAAGGTAGGTAATTTTTTTTACAGAACAGAACAGCTTGAATGTATTAAAGACACAAGCTTCGGGAATATGTCAGATCCCTTCTTCATACTACATGCTCCCTCAAAGGTTGCGACATTGTGCTGTGTGATCAAACCGAACATTTCAGAGAGGCCTTTTTTTGTGGGTAGTCTAAGGCACACCTGTGCAATATTCATGCTGTCTAATCAGCACCATGATATGCCACACCTGTGAGGTGGGATGGATTATTTTTATTTAGATTTGAGCACAGTTGAGCCGTGTGCACATTCATGGTGCTCGAATTTATAAAAATCGAAAAAATCGAGCCATGTATGTCTTTCTTCATGCTGGATCAATCAATCCACTCCCAAAAGGTCAGTCAAACTGGGAACCGACTTGTCTGCAAATCCTGGTTGATCTGATCCCCCCCCCCCCCCCCCCCCCCCCCCCCCCCCCCGCACAGCATGGCTTGACTCCACCTCTCAGCAACTGTCAGCTGAGAGTTGGAACAAATCAAAGGGGGCAGAGCAGGCTCACTCTCAGCAGCTCACAGATGTTGTTGCGAGTTATTAAGAAAATAACTCACAACACCAGGTGTACATTGGGCCAGGGAATCGTGCCTTCAATTGTGGGTCGATCGAACATAAATCTACCCGTGTATGCCTAGCCTAATACAGATTAAGACAGATTTGTGAACAATATTTGAGAGAAATGGGTCTTCTGTGTATGAAGAAAATGATCTTTGAATTCAGCTCATGCAAAATGGGAGCAAACCCAATATTGTTGCGTTTATATTTTTGTTTAGTGTATATAGCCATCTAATATTCCTTAAGCTGACTATTTTAATGTTTGAAGTGTGACTACTCTCCTCCTCTATAAATACAATGGAAAACATATTTAGGCACAATATGTGTTAAGCTGGCCATACACCTTCAGATTTCTCTGTCAGATTTCCTTCAGATCAGATCAGATCTACCAACAACCATGTAGTATAGTGTCCTCCCTGATAGAATACATAGTGATTGGAAGGTGTAGAAAGGTCCTCATATTACATGGTTTTGGTAAAACAAAATCTGATCTGAAGGAAATCTGACAGGAAATCTGAAGGAAATCTGAAGGTGTATGGCCAGCTTTACTTGTAAGATTGGTAGAAATAAATTATGAAAAAAAACTAAAAATCTAATACAGACATCATATATAAGCATTACTAAGATGCTATATACAAAATGTTTGCTTCCTATTTAAAGATACACTCTCAGGAATAGATAGATAGATAGATAGATAGATAGATAGATAGATAGATAGATAGATAGATAGATAGATAGATAGATAGATAGATAGATAGATAGATAGATAGATAGATAGATAGATAGATAGATAGATAGATAGATAGATAGATAGATAGATAGATAGATAGATAGATAGATAGATAGATAGATAGATAGATAGATAGATAGATAGATAGATGGCAGAATCCTACCTGGTCCTCTACCTGAGATGAACCTGTAAAATAAGGGAAGTTTAAAATTAGATATGCTTTCATTGTGTCATACATGTTCTTTCTTTAAAGGTAAACTTGAATAGTTTGGATATACCTTTGGCATTGAACCAGGTTGCTAGAAATCTAAAACTGGACCCCATACCAAGTTTTTTTATGCCCCCCCCCCCCCCCCCCCCCCAGGGCTGGCCACCCCCTCCCTTCTGCCCAGATCTCCATGCCCCAAACCCCTTCTGGACCTCACACATCAACACTGCTCTGTTCCCATTTGACCTCATCTAAGAATTAACCCACCTGGCTGTTCGATTCAGTACGGTTTTCTGGGCTAAAAGTGCTACCAAGAACTAAACCACTGTGGGGCTCCACTAAAAACAAGATTTTTTTTTACCAAAAGAGGTACATTACAGGTTAATTAACAAAAGTCAGATAGTATGACATTTAAAATGAAATGCCTTCATCTCTAGAAAAATGTTTTAAAACATCCTCAGGATGGATAAGTTTGTTTACATTTCAACAGCCAAGTCCAGTGTGGAATTACTGATTTCAGAACGTTTTTTATACCTTCGGGAACATCGGCCAGGAGGTCTAGAACTGTTTGTCCATCCCGATATCGAATGAAAATACATTAGAAATTACAACAACAGAAATTTACTAACATGCTTGATGACCTTTCTTACGATTTTTTGTTCGAGGTGGAAGAAATTGGCCATTCTAGATTTTTGATCAATCAAAAAATCGTTTGTTCTTCGTTGATCGAACAAAAAAATCTACACGTGTAAACCCACCTTAACACTCTTCTTTTGGCAGACCCATTATGTGCAGTTCAAACACCACTAGAAACCTTGTTAACAAGTCTCTTGTGCATGTGTGTAAAATATCTATTCAGAGATGAGATCTAATGACAACTTCTATAAAAGTAAAAAAAAAAAGGCTTGTACATTGTGACAGACTGGTCATCTGTCACTGTTAAAATTAGACTATTGGGTTGTTCCTGGAAGGAGTCTGGGAATGATTATTGCCCAGCAACTATAGTGTTACTGTTTTTGTTTTGAGTTTTTTTAAAGGGCTCCCGGACTCTGGGAAAGGGAGGAAGGAACTGGGTGGGCCTTGGAACATCCAAAAGGTAAACACCTGTTTGCAGGTGAGTGGAGCCAGGTGTGTCTCCACAAAAGAAGCAGAGACCAAGGTGACAGTGGGGTTCCTGAGAGAAGTTGGAGACACGGCTTCTGAGTATAGACAGGGGGAACACAAGGAGTGTGGGGCCAGGAGGCATTTTTGAAGGACTTGTGTTTGGATGTTTATTAACCCCTGCGAGGCCAAGTTTTGTTTTTTGACTGTGTGCAAATAAACACCGCAGGAGCCCTTAAAAAATATCGCAATTGTGTGGATTGATGCTGTGAGAGCACCCATTGAAGTGTGATGCCCCACAACATATATAGAAAAGCTCAGGACTATCCAGGAGGGATCCTAGCCACAGCTACTTGTATCACCATGTGGTTCTGCCAGGAGAATATAGGCAATTGGTGCACAAGCATAACCTCAAAAGTGTATGCCAAGCTATAATGTAAATTTTAATAGAGTTAGAACCATTCAGGGCTCATTTAGAAAACTTTCTTCTCACTTCTTGTCCTGCTGTAAATGTTTTATCAAAAGAGGAACACTTCAATAGCAGGGCCTTAGTTAGCACCTACCTCCTGGCTCTTCACCATGTTAATACTGCACATGCCATCTTATCATTTTGTTAAATGCCATTGACGTCATATTTTGTAGTTGATATCAGGAATGTGTATAAATGTGGTTATAATCAGAGGATAGCCTGAAGGGGGGGGGGGCTCTGCACTATGAGGTGACCTCAGGAAAAGACGTAGTGTAGACCCAGCCTAAGGTCAATATTCCAGTTAGTTTTTACAAAAAGCATGTATTTTAGGTGCGTTTTTTTTCATTGATGTCAATGTGATGTCAGTGTGTCCAGCCACTCGTGACACGGTTGCAGTGCTATGCACTTTAAAAAAGGTGGTAAGCCACATTTTTCAAATTAGAATGGATCATGCTGCAAGCGAGCCACCCCTGTGGGAACAGTCCCAATGGAAACAGCGGTGAAGGTTTTGGGTGGGTCTAAAAGACTAGAGATGGTAAAATTGTTCAACTAGCTGATTTTGTGAGTTAATTTCAAAGCCCTGACCATGGTTTTATCACCAGAATTGCTGGACATATAAAGAAGGATTGTGGGAACACTTGAAAAAAAAAAGGTTTGCCCTAGCACATGTAGTTTTTGCATAAATTTTCGCATTTTGAATGTAATTTATGCAAAAACTATTTGTGTTAGAGCAATACTTTTTTGTAGTATACCCCCAACACTTCTCTACATCTCCAGCAAGTTTGGTGATGATACCATGTACAGGGGCTTTGCAATTTACTAAAAATCGTTAAAATCTCTATAAAAGACGAGCTCAGTGCACTCATGAAACGCCTCAGTGGAGCCTTGGCCTACACATTGTTTTGAAAATCACACCTCAATCGCATTTTTTTTTGACTTATGTACACACTTGAAATCAATGGAAAAAAACAATTAGTGTACAAAAAACACACCTAAAACGCATGCTTAGTGTGTTTTCAGTGTGTATAGTTACTAGAAACAATAATTAGATCATTTCCAGAGACAGTAGAATAGGGGATGTTCACTTAACACAACTAAACAATTATCCAAGACAAAATCTAGCATCCAAAAGAGTCCAAATTAGAGTCCACACTTTTACATTTATCTGCAGCGCTTTTAGTTCACAAAAACACACAATTGTTTCAGAATCACAAAGTAACAGCTACGTACCTCGGACCCGACATCTGATGACAAGAACGACCAGTATGAGTATAATACAGGTCTCAGCCCCTACTACAGCATACAGGACAAATATCTTCATAGGTACGTCTGTATCAAAGAAAGATAAAACGTGGTCGGGTCACATGTTGTGTGATGGTGGGTTGCAACATTTTCCTATTTACATGAAGTCAAAAGAAAGAGGGAAAAACGCTGGGTAAGTGAATAGTATACATCATATGTTAGGAGTTTAGAAACCTTGCAACCAACTTAGTACAGAGCAGAGAAATCATGTACAAGCATCTGAGCTTTGCTGGCAAAGGCAATTATACAGTACAGCTGGGAGAGCCGGACACCGGCTGGCATCTCCCAACTGACAGCTCCCCGGCTAATCTCCGCGCGACCCCCGGTGGCCGAGTGGCCGCGGGGGTCGCGCATTTGGACCACAAGATGCAGGCACTTTTTGCCCCCAAATTTAGGGGTGAAAAAGTGTGTCTTATGTTCCAAAAAATAAGGTTATCTTTATCAAAGAAATAATGGCATGTTGTAATGTCATGTGTTTGATGCTTAGCTGTAAGATTCTATATCATTCCCTTTCTCCCCTCTTCCAGGTCCTGCATAAAAGAGTTGCTGGGCCAGCACAGATAATTCTTAAAGCGGATTTATACTCAATAAAATATATATATATTGTGGGTGATTAGCTGTAGAGCGGCAAGGGCGGTACCCCCTGGATGGGTCCCCAGCAGGCGAAGGAG
>CM070040.1:24125294-24136671 GCA_036250615.1 Ptychadena robeensis | reverse complement strand
GGTCACCCACGACGCATTGCAGCCAGTGCCCTTATTTCGGGGTCGCCAGAAAAAAGCCCTGAGTACAGCTCATATAGGTGAATTCATAAACTGATAGAGTTTGAGTGACAGCGATTGAGTACTAGTGTAGTGACCCGAGAAGGGGGTCACATAGCTGTATAATATGTTCTGTACAATATATGCTGTATAAAGCTGTATAGTGCTAATATTAATGTGTAACCCTCAAGGGTTACACCTGTTGTTTACAAAAAGCTGGTACCATGACTCATGTCCGGGTGTGTACTTCACTCCTTCCCTCCAAAATGTAACAAACATATTCCTGCCCAGTAACAGGCCTTAGACCAACCCCATTTCAAAAACATAAATAGAAGTCCTTTGGAATCTTCTAGGCTTTTTCCTGTGACTCCTGAGATGACTACAGGCCTCCAGCGTTACACCCTGGAGAAGGTCCTTAACACCCAGCCAATGGTCCAGCGGCTAGTGAACAACACAATTGGAACGTCTTATCCCGATGCCCGAACCCCATCCCTGCGTCTGGGTGACGGTGAAAGTGTGTATATATTTCCTAAATAAAACTGTCAATAGCCCCCACCTGCTGTCATGGACCTTGGAATTATTGGGCTGTGAGAGGAACCTGGTGAGCAAGTAGAGGACATCCACCCTACAGAACCTGGTCGCGTGAGTTGTTTGACATACTGCACTCGCACGACACTACACTATTAGCTGAATTCATTATACACTGCTCAAAAAAATAAAGGGAACACAACGATTAGACATCCTTGATCTGAATGAATGAAATATTTTTATTAAATATATTGATCTTTACATAGTTGATTGTGCTGACAACAAAATCACACAAATTTGGAAATCAAATTTGTCAACCCATGGAATTGGATTTGGAGTCACACTCTAAATTAAAGTGGAAAAAAAGGCTGATTAAACTTTCATGTAATGTCCTTAAAACAAGTCAAAATGTGGCTTAGTAGTGTGTGGCCTCCTCGTGCCTGTATGACCTCCCTACAACGCCTGGGCATGCTCCTGATGAGCTGGCGGATGGTCTTCTGAGGAATCTTCTCCCACACCTGGACTAAAGCATCCCCAAACTCCTGGACAGTCTGTGGTGCAATGTGGTGTTGGATGGAGAGAGACATGATGTCCCAGATGAGCTCAACTGGATTCAGCTCTGGGGAACAGATGGGCCAGTCCATAGCATCCATGCCTTTGTCTTGCAGGAGCTGCTGGCACACTCCAGCCACATGAGGTCTAGAAATGTCTTGCATTAGGAGGAACCCAGGGCCAACAGCACCAGCATATGGTCTCACAAGGGGTCTGAGGATCTCATCTCAATACCTAATGGCAGTCAGGCTACCTCTTGGTGTTCTCTGGCAAATGCCAAACATCTTGCACAGTGTTTGGGTGTAAGCACAACCCCCACATGTGGACATCGGGCCTTCATACCACCCTCAAGGAGCACTCCTAATGCTGGGTGATTGCTCTCCTACGGCCTCCTCCACATCTTCTGATGCACTGGCCTGTCTCCTGGTAGCACCTCCATGCTCTGCACACTATGCTGACAGACACAGATCACAGACACAAATCTTAGTCCAGGAGTGAGAGGAGATCCCTCAGGAGACCATCTGCTACCTCATCAGGAGAATGACCAGGCATTGTAGGGAGGTCATACAGGCATGTGGAGGCCACAAACACTACTGAGCTTATTTTGTTTTGTTTGTTTTAAGGACATTGCATCAAAGTTGGATCAGCCTGAAGTGTTTTTTTCCTCTTTAATTTTGAGTGTGACTCCAGATCCAGACTTCCATGGGTTGATAAATTCGATTTCATTGATCATTTTTGTGTCAGCACATTCAGCTATGTAAACAACAATGTATTTAATAAGAATATTGCATTCACTCAGATCTAGGATCAGGTCTTATTTTTGTGTCCCCTTCTTTTTCTGAGCAGTGTATAAGTGTACATTTAAATTGTATTTATCTCTTTTTTGTGACTACGATCAGATCTACATTGTGGTATTATAAGCATTCTCCAGAATGAGTTTAGCAATGGAAGTTTTCAGAATTTCTTTTTTTTGGCCTATTTTAACTCACGAATAGACATATTTATTTATATCTGTATACAGTGGCTTGAACGTTTCCACATTTTTGGTGTGCGTAATTATTTAGCCCCCTGAGTCAATACTTTGTAGAAGCACCTTTTGCTGCAATTACAGCTGCCAGTCTTTTAGGGTATGTCTCTACCAGCTTTGCACATCTAGAGACTGAAATCCTGGCCCATTCTTCTTTGCAAAACATCTCCAGCTCAGTCAGATTAGATGGACAGCGTTTGTGAACAGCAGTTTTCAGATCTTGCCACAGATTCTCGATTGAATTTAGATCTGGACTTTGACTGGCACAGTCTAACACATGGATATTTCTTGTTTTAAACCATTCCATTGTTGCCCTGGCTTTATGTTTAGGGTCGTTGTCCTGCTGGAAGGTGAACCTCCGTCCCAGTCTCAAGTCTTTTGCAGACTCCAAGAGGTTTTCTTCCAAGATTGCCCTGTATTTGGCTCCATCCATCTTCCCATCAACTCTGACCAGCTTCCCTGTCCCTGCTGAAGAGAAGCACCCCCAGAGCATGATGCTGCCACCACCATATTTCACAGTGGGGATGGTGTGTTCAGAGTGATGTGCAGTGTTAGTTTTCTGCCACACATAGCATTTGCATTTTGGCCAAAAAGTTCCATTTTGGTCTCATGTGACCAGAGCACCTTCTTCCACATGTTTACTGTGTCCCCCACATGGCTTGTGGCAAACTGCAAATGGGACTCCTTATGCTTTTCTGTTAACAATGGCTTTCTTCTTGTCACTCTTCCATAAACGCCAACTTTGTGCAGTGCAGGACTAATAGTTGTCATATGGACAGATTCCCCCACCTGAGCTGTAGATCTCTGCAGCTCGTCCAGAGTCACCATGGGCCTCTTGACTGCATTTCTGATCAGTGCTCTCCTTGTTCGGCCTGTGAGTTTAGGTGGACGGCCTTGTCTTGGTAGGTTTACAGTTGTGCCCTACTTCTTCCATTTCTGAATGATCGCTTGAACAGTGCTCTGTGGGATGTTCAAGGCTTTGGAAATCTTTTTGTAGCCTAAGCCTGCTTTTCATTTCTCAATAACTTTACCCCTGACCTGTCTGCTGTGTTCTTTGGACTTCATGGTGTTGTTGCTCCCAATATTCTCTTAGACAACCTCTGAGGTCGTCACAGAGCAGCTGTATTTGTACTGACATTAGATTACACACAGGACGCACTCTATTTAGTCATTTGCACTCATCAAGCAATGTCTATGGGCAACTGACTGCACTCAGACCAAAGGGAGTTGAATAATTACGCACACCCCACTTTGCAGTTATTTATTTGTAAAAAATGTTTGGAATCATGTATGATTTTTCTTCCTCTTCTCACGTGTACACCACTTTGTATTTGTCTTTCATGTGGAATTCCAATAAAATTGATTTATGTTTGTGGCTGTAATGTGACAAAATGTGGAAAAGTTCAAGGGGGTCAAATACTTTTGCAAGCCACTGTATTTGTTCAAAAGTGTCCCAACAGCATTAAGATGATTAACCACATTAAGAAAAACACCTTTCCACATATCAAATGAATTTGGGGCATGCTAATCCTTCCTGTCACTCCCCAGCAATTATTGTGATAATAGGGACAATGTTTTTAACTCAAGGATTTGGTGGCCCTACATTCCAAAATGTTGTATTAAATTATAACTTTTTTTAGGTTCTAGTAAAACAGATTTTAGGGTTAAATTTGTGATTTGGCCGACAATATTACACTTATACTTTTTTTGTAACACTATGTATGTAACACTATTACAACAAAACTCAGATCTGGCAAATGTCTGCTTGAGTATTAAGTATTCAGTATAGATATACTCAGGAGCAGGGCCTTGAGGGCCACATACAGCCCAGGTTTTGGTGTCAACAGCCATTTTCCAAAGGACCTTACCTCAGTTCATTAACTGCAATCTATTAGAGAGAGAAAAAAAACTGTGTTCTAATCTGGCCTTCAAATCATTGGCCGGCACCACCCAGGAGGATCTGTGCTACCCCATTGAGATGTACTTCTCGACAGGATCCTTACTAGTGATGAGCGGCATAGGCAATATTCAAATTTGCGATATTTCGTGAATAATTCTACTAATATTCAATTGTTCGATATTTGCGAATATAGTGTATAGCCATGCATTTGCGAAAATATATTCGCAATAATAATCGCATCACTATTACCTTAAAAACGAATGGTCACATGGTATTTATTTTCTGATTGCGAATATAAATTCGCAATGCATGGCCACGCACTCGAATTGTGAATATATTTGCAAATATTTGAGATTGTAAATATCCACCGCCATATTCACGAAATTTGCGAATTGTCGAATTAGCCGATATATTCAAGCTGAAAACGAATCCTAACCCCAAGGACAGGGGCTTGGACATCCTAACTCCTCAACCTAACACCCTCACCCTAAACCCTAATCCCCAGAACCCCTCACCTGCCACAGAACTTCTCAACCTAAACCCCCTAACGCCAATACCTCATCCTAACACTGAAAAAGTATCCCTCTGCATTTGCTGTGGCTGTCAATAGACAACTGACAAACCGAGATCACATTGTGCCTGTGATGTGGCTACCTGTGCATGCATCAGGTAATTCTTCTTGATGGGTATTTTATCTCCAATTGACACTGGAATATTATTTCAGCTTACAGGAGGTGTGACATGCAAATGAGTGAACCTGTTGATGTGTTGTCATATTGCTAATACAGGTTCTCTAAAGATAGCAATAGAACTTGTATTTGTATGAGTGAGATAGGAGATAGGACTATCATATTATGAACTCTGGTTAACAGCAAGGTCCTGGACATGGTATCATCACCAAAACTTGCAGAGATATAGAGAAGTTGTGGGAATATACAAAAAATGTGGACTTGAAAAGTTCCCAAAACACTTCTCAATGTTGGTGATGATCATGTTCAGGGGTTATGCAATTCACATTGCAAAGTCATTTAGTTGAATTTTCCTCCCATAAAATAAAAAAATTCAAGCATCTCTATTCTGTACAACAAATTTAAAATTCAACTCAGATGAACTGAAGACTTCCAGCATTGGAGACGCGATCCAGGGGGCCTGGAGTACACTTGTGCACAACTAAGTTATACAAGGCAACCTGCCCTAATAGACCAGTACACAGCATTGAATGCACTTTCTTTGTGACGCATGGGTTGAATCTAGACCTGGATTCTCCTGGACAGCTAGACCTGGCTTCTCCTGGACAGCTTAGGATTTACCTTATTGGTCCACACATCTACAAAAAGTGCATTGACCTATTTATTTGATGTAAATCTTTAGCCTATGGTTGTGCCTCTGTCATGCTCCCCATTCGCCAACAGGGGCACCTGACAGTCCTGGTTCCCGGCATGGTATATTTGAACTCTTTCTACTCAAGCTATAATTTTCCTTGTACTCTCCAGAAGAAGCGTTAATTCATTCTGAAATGCTTTGAAACAAGCGCAAGGCACTTGATTAATTTCAACATTGTATACTCCCAGTAGGAGACATGTGACATAATGTCGATTTGCACCAATATGTTTCCTGTTTCCTATAAATGTACCTAAGCGTGGTAGTATGGAAAAATGTGAGAAACTACAGCTTTTTTTTATTATTAACAATCACATATTTTCAGAGGCTCAAAAGTAATTGGACAGATAAGTGTTTTCAGTTGAGTCTCCTCTAAATCTACACTGAGTGACACATCAACAACATTACAAATACATTACTATGAAAGAGCTAAAGCAAGCTTGGCTATGAGCATTTAATCAGCAGCAATGCCATATACATGATACACCCATTTACACAAACATATATATATATATATATATACTTATATTGTTATATTGTTATACTGTTGATCCCCCCTATATGAGCTCTGATGCCAATAACCCAACCAATAATATTTAGATCCAAAAGAACAACTTTTTGCCATGGTATTAGAGGGTAAAGGGACTTTGGAGGCTCTATTAGTCTCCTTAGACACCTGCTGGGCTGTGAATTGAAGTAGACTACTGCAGAAGATGTATAGCTGGTTGAAGAGCTAGTAAAGATCACCATACACCTTATACAATACCATACAATTTCTGCACATCAGCTTTTCTACCAAAACCATGTAATATGAGGAACTTTTCTAACCTTCCAATCACTATGTATTCTATCCGGGAGGACCCGGCGCTACATAGTTGTTGGTAGATCTAAAAGACATTGTATGGAGTGATCTTAATAAGCCTATGATGGACCCTTTCATTATAGCAAGTAGAGATGTTTGAATGTTTTGACTAGCTGACTTTGTGAGCTGATTGCAAAGCCCCTGAACATGGTATCATCACTAAAATTGCTGGAGATGTAAAGAAGGGTTTGCTCTTTGCTCCAGCAATTTTGATGCTGATACCATGTTCAGGGGTATACATCTTCTGCAGTAGTCTACTTCAATTCACAGCCCAGAAGGTGTCTAAGGAGACTGATAGAGCCTCCAAAGTCCCTTTACCCTCTAATACCATGGCAAAAAGTTGTTTTTTGGATCTAAATATTATTGATTGGGTTATTGGCATCAGAGCTCATATAGGGGGGATCAACAGTATAAAACTATAAAATAAATAAATATATATAAAATCTCTAATAGCAAGCTGATTTTCTGTTGGAATTAACTCTCGTGCTTCATTCAGCCAGACCCAGCCAAACTAGCCTCTGAAGATAATACGGCCCTTTTGCTACATGATTGTAGGAGCATCTTTACCCATATAAAATAAGATGGGATGGATATAAATCTCAGGGATGGGATGGATATAAATCTCATTGGATAAGATTATGTTGAGTTTGAAACTAAACTCCTAAAGCTGGGAATACACGTACCATATTATCCAGCGATCGTTTTTTATTCCGATCGCCCACCCGATTCCGGAATCGATTTTAATTTGTGAAAACGATCGCAAACTGCAACATACCATGCATTCAATTTCTGGGCGATTCTATCCTGAAAGTCTCAATATGTCTTGCACGCACACATTTATGGGTTTGGAGTGGTGCTAGCTGAAGAACTGGCCAGTGACCAACAGCACACAAACAAAGGTAATTTCCACATGAATCATAGACGGATCGCTTAAAACGATCGCATGAGACAACTAACAGCACTCGATTCCTTTGCTTTTTATTAAAATTATCAATCAGAACGGATCCGTGAACGATTGTTTTTCTGTCCGATTTTTGACAAAACCGATCACTCGATCGCTTTTGGCATGCTTAAATTTTTATTCAATCCGATCGCACGATCGATTTTGATAAACTATCGCACTAAAATTGAACTAAAAATCGTGACGTGTATGCCCAGCTTAAGGAAGTGTCCAGGTCACGAAACACGTCGAGAGAGAAGATAACAGAATTAACCTGCTAAGAATATTATAGGCCACTACTCGCATTGTAATGTAAAATTGCACATACAATTTCAGACACAGTTTTTGATTTGCATGTATGATATGTTGTAGGATTAATGTATACTACTTCGCTTGCCTTTGATAATTATGCTCTAAAAACTCAAAGTATTAAATGTTACTATTGGATTCCCGTAAAGTCCCTTAACCCCCTTAAACGTCTAAGGTTGAGGAATCAAGTTGTTATATATATATTTATTGTTAGCATTATATAGGCCTCGCCTTATAGACAGACAGTGGAGCAAAAATATATCCACACTTCCAACGGTAAGTTTAGGGATATGAGACAACAGTAAATAATTTATGACGAGTTTTTTTTTTCTTTATCAGAAAAGCCTCCTCAGTAAGTATAAAGCTCAGTTGTAGTATGTAATAAAGTGTTACTCTAACACCATTTGCATTGCTTTTCTGTGTCTCACATTAGAAATCTTAAATATAACCTGCAAATACATTTCCTGTATGGGATACTTAGTGAATTAGATTGATTGTGATGGGGGGTTGTTTACACAAAATTATGACAACATGTTCTAAATATATATATAAAGGTTTTTTATTTTAATATATAGTATCTGTGTTAAATAATAAAAAAACAAAGGCTTCTATCTTGCAACCTTACACTAAAGTCTAGACAACAGGTAAAGGGCACATTGAAATGTTTTGATATTATTTATTGTAGTCTAATTTAGATTATCTATATATATATAAAAAAAACATTTCCACACAAACCTGGTATTTTAACAGGTGTTTAAAAGGGGTGTGTGCACTCCCTATAGCCACTGATCATTAGTGATGGCCAAACATTGGCCATATCCGTTCAGGAACAAGCAGATCGGACTTTTAGAAAAGTTGCAGGGGAATTTGAATGGGAAAAACTGGAAGTGACGTCAGTGAAATCACTTCCAGTATCTGGAATGCACAGCTCCTTATTCCGATTACCGGACGTGATGTCACTGACATCACTTTTGGTTTTAAGCCGTTTTTTTTCAGTAGACACCGGGTTCTCTACCAGGTCTCAAGAGTGAAAATATTCTTCCTCTGGCTGGATCTTTTTGCTCCTGATCTGGCTGGCGGAAGAATAATAATCTTCTTCTCACTGGAGAACGTGGCGTACATGTTCGTCCATCACTTCTGATCATACAGGCAGATTGCTGTATGTAAGTATTGTATCATACCCCTGCCTTAAAGCTAGGTATACACGGCTAAAAAAATGTTTAAATGCACGCAGAATCCAGCACTGTGCCCATTCATAAATATATTACAAATTTGAGCCATCCTGCTCAATTGAACAGGGAACCAACATGTTGGAACATGAGGGTCACCATTCAAATATTGGCCTGGATTGATGACACAGAAGTGCTGCATCTTGATATGAAGAAAGCTCGAGGCTCATCAAATTGACCCCTGTATGCCCAACATTACAAATGACTACGAACAGTGAATGAGATATGGGGGCACTACGGACAATAGTACACACACGTACAGCAAACTTAAGGTGTTAAATGTTTAATTTACTTATCCAAATCTTTTTCCCCTAGAAGCTCGAAGTAAATATATATATATATATACACACACACACACACATACTCACACAATAATAATATTACTATAGGTCTCCCCTTTAAATGGAGCGAAGCAGTAAAAAATAGTTCTCTATTTATTAACATTTGAGGTTATCTTATTGCGGTAATACCTGTGCCTTTTCCTATAATAAATTAAGCTTTCTAACCTAGATCTCATGCTTTGGTTTTTTGTTTATTCATACAGAAATTAATTCTGAGAATTCTAGAAATTTATGGGAACCAGGGTGACAGTCAAATTCAAAGATAACATTGATATGTGTAAGCATATTAGGTAATGTGTCTTATATTTAGAGCTATTAGGTTATGAAGCTAGCAATAACAAGTTGAACCAATTGTTTGTTAATTGAACCCTCTACAAAAACTTACCTTAGGTATATTTTAAGGGTTGGCTTAGCACAAATTATAGATATACATTTACAGATGGTTAAAACTAAATTCGTTTTGGCAAAAAATGTTTACTCCCCACCTCCCCAACCAGGACTGAGCATAAGCCCTTATAGTACACCAGCACTGGAGAATATGAGGTATATAAACATTGAATGGATAACAGCAGTAAGTATATTATTTTATTTATTGTTTTATCTTAATTTAAAAGGTAAAAAATACCCTTTTTAACCTCTTTGAATGGATAAGAGATTATGGAGACTTTAATATTCATTCCATAGGTCGGGGGATTATATTCTTTTTATATTTAATCTTTTTTTAGTTCGTTTTTCCGACTTTTGACAAAAATTTCCACTGAAAAATTAGATTTGCAGGCTTTTTGACCATCTCTACATCCATTTAGTAGATATCAAAAAAACTGTATAAAAAGTTGATAATTCAGCAAACATAAGGAAAAAAAAAATTAAATGCAAAGGCAAGCAGCACACTAAGAATATCAATCTTTAATCGGCAAACTAAGAAATTTTGTTTTTTAAAATAAATAACCCAATGCCAGTAAAGAAATGAAGAGTTTAAAAAAAGTTTGCAATTTACTGTTTTTAAGTCTTGAATGTATTGTTAAACTTTGTTCCCATGTTTACGTTTTAATTGCTTTAGTATTTTTAAATTATAATACAATTTAAAAAAAAAACTATATTGGCTTACCCTAACATTAAGGTTAGAAGTACAAGAGAATAAAACAAAAATACAACAATGGCATTAAATCAGATTGAAATATAGATTTAATCATTTTCAATTGATAACCTACGTTTCAGGAAAATCTCTTCAATACTACTATTCCCATAAATGTCTTACCAGTTTGTGGAATTGCATGAAGAAGGATCAGAAGCAGCAGGGCTTTAACGAGAAGAGCAGACATCATGGTCTCCGGCAAACACGTGAGGGTAAAATTTAATGAACGGTAAATTTCTTCCTCTAAGCACTGACACTTCAGCCCCGCCCCTCCTACTCGAGTCCATTGCGCTTGAATACTATCATGGAAAATGTGGTTAAGTCAGTGGTGTTAGCCATCGGTATTTGTCAGCAATGAAACATTGCCACTAGGGCAAACGAAATATCAGTTGTACTAAATAATATCGCAGGCTTGAGCTCAGGAAAGAGCAAATTGATTGTTAATCAGGCTAGGGGGACTAAAGATGGTACAGAAGATAAGAGTATGCAAGATAATAAGATAGTTCATACCACAATCCAGTAAAGGAAGAGAGAAAACCAACATTTTCTTAAATTCTTTATGAAGCAAAGCTTAAATCTACAATATGTGATGACCAAAAATTTTCTTAATAGAAGGAGTATTTTTTTTTCATTGGACCTGTGCTGTGTGTACGCTTCATAGGACTGTTAATCCTAAATAAATAGATGACACATCCCAACTCAATATTATTTAGTGCAGAAAGAAAACATTGTTATACCATTTTTCTTCCTTTTGCTTCCAAACTGCTTGAAAAAGACTCACCCACTATCTGATTGTGAATTCTCTCCTTGACCCCCTCCAATCCGGCTTCCGACCTTTTCATTCCACTGAAACTCCCAATTCTAAAGTTGCTGATGACCTGCTCACTGCCAAGGCCAAAAGCAACTATTCTTTGCTTCTTCTGCTGGATTTCTCCTTGGCCTTTGACACTGTTGACCACCCTCTTCTTCTACAGACCTTCTATTGGTATTCACAACTCTGCACTCTCCTGGTTCTCCTTCTACCTGACCGACCGGTCTTTCCAAACTTCTTTCACACCCCCCTCCCTGTTGGGGTCTTACAAGGCTCAGTCCTTGGTCTGGTCCTATTCTCCCTTTACACCTCCTCCCTTGGCAAACT
>CM070040.1:24082214-24113905 GCA_036250615.1 Ptychadena robeensis | reverse complement strand
ACCCCTTGCTATTGCTGGTCCCCTGTCTCTAAACACCCCCAGTGCCCCCTGATGTGGTCACCTGGATTTCTGGTCATCTCGTGTGTTTTGGCCAAAGCAGCCATGATCCGAATATTTCTTATGTGTCCTGTGATCCCTCTAACCATCTTTAATCTTCAATGTTTCTTCATCTGCAGCCTTTAAGATGAGTAGCTCGGAGGAGGTATCCTGGATCAGCTGGTTCTGCGGCTTAAGAGGCAATGAATTCTTTTGTGAGGTGAGCAATCCTAGAATTCTGTACAATAGATGGGTCAAGGTTGACTGTACTTGCAGAGTTAAGTTATGTCACCCCCACCTCCCCATGACCGAACCTTGTAATTCTCAAGGGGGGGGTCTTGCGAAGTGGAATTACAGTTGTCCTTTACAGAAAGGGTTTAAAGGGTTTGTTCACAATTTTCAAAAGGGTGGTTTGCCACATCCCAACAGAATCAAGGAAAAGAAAAAAGTATGTCTCCCCGATCAGATACTCTGGTGGGGGATTTAGGGACTTTTCAGGCAATACCAATCAAGGTTATAAAAAATCAAAAGAACTTTTTATAGGTGCATTGGTACAGTTGTCCTTTAACCTTCTTGGCATAGCTCGGGGTAAGTTTGTTTACAAACATTTCACACCCTGAGCTACTTTGTTGGTTTCATACCTGTTCCAGGCGAGCCTGAACACGTCCTCACCGATTCTTCAGGGTTCCACCATCTCATGTCGGTTAAATAAAGGCATTGGTCCCCTAGGTCCTCACATCCCCGGCGTCATTGATGATTAGGGTGTTTAAAATATGACAATGTAGTGTGAAATCCATTAAAGTGTCAATTCCACTTAATGTCTGATGTACAAGTCTCATATTGTAAGAAAAAAATATATATATTCCTTTCTCCAACTGTGCCAAACTCTATTTCACCCACTCCCCTTCTCAGGCAGTGCAGCGTGACACAGTGCTGTCAGTCCAGAACACAGAAGTAAAGACTAGGTGTGATCTAATAAACGTTAAAGCATCACTGATTTTAATTAACCTCCCTGACGCTACTGCCGAATATGTACTCTGCCGTGATTCTTCGTCCTCCCCTCTATACATATATGGCGTCCTTGATGACGCCGGCGATGTGGGCTGGCAAAGTGACGCCTTCATAAAGATGGAGGTCTTTGATGTCACTGTAGACGCAGCGCCGGAAGCGATGGGCAGGCCTGCAGCAATGCAAAATAACTGCAGGCGAGTATGCCCAATCCTGGCACAGGCAGTTTGTTTTTAAGCAAGGTAGGTTAGGGAGCAGGGCATTAGCTTCTCCGTACAGAAAGGTGGATTATTTGCAGGATCAAAATATTTGTGCATGGCAAGGAGTAGCTAAGTTTTTCATATGGGAGACCTTTTCTATTATTGTGGTCATTGATGGCTTTGTAGACTTATTGCATATTTTATGATAAGTAATTTACTCATCTGGCTTTGTGCCCCATTCATGTCATAGAGTTCTTCTGAACTGTTCTTCTGTAACGTTTCTCTTTGTTTTTGTAGGTAGATGAAGATTATATTCAAGATAAATTCAATCTGACTGGACTGAATGAGCAGGTTCCACATTATAGACAAGCACTGGACATGATCCTGGATCTGGAGCCTGGTCAGTGTACATTTATATTGCAGTTATACTTGTCCTCATTGCCTTTGTGCTCTGATCAGCAGTATATAAGTCAGTTCCGATCTTGTTGGTTTGTATTCTGTA
Source organism: Ptychadena robeensis (assembly GCA_036250615.1). Taxonomy (NCBI): domain Eukaryota; kingdom Metazoa; phylum Chordata; class Amphibia; order Anura; family Ptychadenidae; genus Ptychadena; species Ptychadena robeensis. The sequence goes on along the minus strand of CM070040.1, from coordinate 24,112,159 downwards.
AGACAAGGTGACGTCTATGCAGAGGTAATCCCATAGCCCCCCACCCCCCTTACTCATCTCAGCATTGCTTATTCTACAGTTACTGCTAAGATCTGCTGTGTCGGCAAGCTGGTGTAATGAGGACATCAGTCAGTGATGTGATGGTGCTCCGATCCAGTGATTGGCTGCCATGGCAGGGTCCCATGGGCAGTGGACATGCTTTTCAATAGCTGGAAGTTACCAGTAATCTGACTTGGCAACAGACGAGAAGGAAGATGAGATGTGAGAGTGCCATTGTGGTGTAATTACAGGCCTTCTCTTAAATGTTGTCACTGCTTTGCATGCACATAAGTGTCTCCTTATAGCAGACCTCTCACTGAAAGGAATATGTAAGCTGCCACTGCTTACAAAACTGTTACTGTTAGATTGTTATTTTACATGAGGGTTTAACCCCACCCCCCCAGTGGTCTGCCCGTACGGTGCAGTACAGCGATCACACCAGAGTACAATGTACTCTGCTCGAAATTCCCATCCTCCCCCTGTCTCTGTCCATGTCATTGGTGAAGACCGACACTCTCCATTAACATGGAGGTCTATGGCATGGCCCCCACCCCTTCGGCGTGACATGATCGGGGTGATCTGCTTTGGAGGTTACTAACCCTGTAAATAATTCTAGATCCCTGGATGTACTGCTAATCTTCTGAGCCTTAGGTAAACTGAGCTGCATACTCACTGTGGGTCAGAGACTCGGAAAGTATTACAATCCAAAGATCAGAACACCAACCAGGCAAATAGTATTTTTTCACATTCAGTTTAGCAATAACAGCTTCCATCAGGGGAGTCCAAACTTTTTGCAAAGAGGGCCAGGTTTGGTGAGGTGAAAATGTGTGGAAGCCGACCATTCACACTGACATTCATTAAATGTGAAGTTACCTGTGCCCAAAGCACACTGTGGTAAGTACAAGTCCAGGATAACATGGGGTTTACCCTACTTCACACATTATTGGTAGTATTACTGTAAAGCATTAGTCATTTACTGGCATAACACGAGGGCTGCCCCTTGGTATGCTGGGACTTGTTGTTCCCCCAACTGTCAAACCATATTTCACCAAACCTCAGAAGTCCTGACCGTTCACCTAACAGAAAATGGCTGTGGTTGGAAAGTTGTGTTGCCACTTCTTTGTGGGGGAGGGGCAGTGCTGTCACACCAGTGCGGATTGCACTCACACACTGTGCTGTTGATGCCTCTGCATATCATTGATTTTATGTATGAGGCTGTGTGGAGATTTGAACATGGGATGGAATGTAAAACGTCTCTAAATTCAGTGACACTCCGGCCTCTTGTGACATCCGCAGCGCACTCCAGTAGCATGGGGACTTAATAATGTGGACAGCACAGTGATGCCTGCATTCCACTTGTGTATAAAGACACAGCACCCGCAGATAGAGGTAAAAGCCAAACGTTTCCTTATTTCAAATCAAACGGTAGTTAGTTAACAAACAAAATTAAAAGCCGCTTCTTAAGGCTGCTCCTCAATTAATGCATTTCAGCCAACAACAGGCATATTGGTAGAGTGGGGGAGGAACCCTTCACACCTCCTGCTGATTAACCTAAAGACGGACATACACGGGTAGATTTCCATGCAAAAGATGCCCAGCCGAGAGCAGCATTTATATTGTGGCACAGTACCCGCGGTCCCCATCCAAAGTAATGTAAACAAAGTCTGGATGGCTCATATTTTGTCATGTATTTTAACAAAATTGGGCACCATGTATGTGCACAGCGCCCAATTATGCTTAAATCTGTTACAACATCGAGCAGTGTATGCCTAGCATTAGGTTGTTACTTACCCATCCCCAGTGAGCCCACAGCAACTATGAATATTGGAGGACTCGCTGATCTCTTCCGGCACCGCCTGCACCGCCAGGGAAGTTAAGAGCCCAACCTCCCTGGCGTATATGACACTCTTGGTGTTTATTATGTGACATATGCCACTCTGAATACGTCTGAGACAGAGGAAGCGCTGCCTTGGGAGGCTGCTTTTTGTTTGTCGTTGTTTTGATTTAGAGTAAAGGAACTTTTGTATTTTATCTACATAAACATAAGTAAGGGAACTTCATACACAAGTGGATGTCATCATGACCATACCCAGCTCCTATGGTACTCGTAACACTGGAGGGGAAGTCTGTGTACTGGAGGCGGTGAGAACTGTGTGTTCCGAATCATGTTACAGCGATGCCGACCTTCCCATGGTCCCCTTGCATCTGGCAGTCCGTTTTGGCATCACTGCAGGAGTGGAGATCTCTTTATCAAGACTCCTCTCCAGTCTGCGACGGCCACTAAGGGAATTGAGCCAAGTCTGTGACGTCCATCTTAGAGGATAGAGAATTGGAAAGGTTAAAGATGGGAGCAAGTAAGAGGCAAAGGTAAATGTGTTTTATAGGTTTCAGTTTGCCGGACTCCAGACAGGTAAGTTCTAAAAGCTCTCAAGATATGTTTCAGATTTTTAGCTGGACACAAACCCTGTATGCCAGTGTGAACTGTCCTATCACAATTTATGGATGTTTCAGAAGTCAGCATTTGCCTGACTACTGGTATGCATACAAATCGCTAGCTGTGAGCCAAGCTTTACATTGGTACATATGACACATGAGCCTCAATGTATTTTGTTTACACTTTATTTCCAGATGAAGAACTAGAGGACAATCCCAATCAGAGCGATCTCATTGAACAAGCTGCAGAGATGCTTTATGGGCTGATCCATGCTCGCTATATACTGACTAATCGTGGCATTGCCCAGATGGTAAGGATTTGCTACGTATGGATGGGAAAACCTATATTTATTAATGGGACATTTAAGAGATCATACAGATAATAGTTCTACATGTCTGGTTGTCATACTTGGTTCAGATTAGAACTTTCTGTACCAGGTTATGTGATCTATGACAGTGATTTGGGAGACAATAGGACATCCGAATATCAGCCTGGCTTCTACCTATTTTTATGCAGCAGCAGTCTCTTATGTTGCTTGTGTTTCTTTTGAATGTATCAACATCAGTGACCAACATGATCATCATAGAATAATGGTGATGCTGGGAAGAACAGGTTTTCTGAGCGTTTATATGTGGTGGATGAAGATAATATTTCTTATTCAAGTGTTGCTTGTGATAAATCAACAGTGTCGCTCTACAGGGAGACCTACGTTGGCCTGTTGGAACACTTGCTTTTTGACCTCAAAATATTAAGATTAAGACTGACTGACAGTTCATTTTTTTGCCCTCTCTGTTTCTCGACAGTCTCTTGGGCGGCAGCGCCATCTTGTGGGGTTTTCTAGAAATGGTGGAATTATAATTTTAAAAATCCACTATCTACATTTGTTAATCACAAAGCCTATGAACATGATATGATCCCCCACGTTGCTGAAGATGTAGAGAAGGGTTGGAGGAATGTTACAAAAAAAGTAAGAATATAAATTAAAAAGTATCAAAGCTGTCCAAATTTTAAACTTGACACTTACATGTGAATTCGGTTCATGCTAAGTTAAAAATGTCGACAGCTTTGATATTTATTGAAAAAAGTTTACAATTGTGGAAGGTTTTTCTTCTCGTCGGATATAACCGTGAACACGGCAACTCTATGGATGTCAGTGAGAAGTTTGAGGACCCCTGGAATACGCTCTACAATCAGTATCGGCCAGTCACCTGGTATTTTCAGAAGCAGGGCACAAATGACAGGGTTGTGTTTCATTCAGCACAAGGTTTAATTGAACAAAAAACAGTAGTACACATGAACTGTATTTTTCGCAGGCAGAAGCCTCAGGACTCCAGACTAGACCATTCACAAGGGGCAGGGGTCAAGCAAACACCGTGCTGTAGCTGCGACACAGACACAACTGCTAGGGTTCTTGACATACATATAACACACTTCACACAGGCTGGTAAATACACATATACAATCTTCCAACTCACCAATTTTTTCTTGCTTCGAGCATCCAACTATGGAAGATCCTTGTCCCTCCCAAAACCCAACTGATGATTGGCTTTGGGAGCTAAGAGAGGGACTGTGTACACTTGGACAGGCTCTCTGTGGGCCTGTATTTATTCTATAAGATGCCCAGGCATTCTCCCCTTGATTTTGTGTGTGTGTGTGTGGGGGGGGGGGGGGGGGGATTTCTCCGCATTGTTGGCCATTAATAAAATGAGAAGTGTTTTGTAGTTCAGCCAATAGAGCTCGGCAGGTTTAGATTTCAGTGAAACCAAACCATCATTGAATGCACACTAATAAAAGTTAGAAGCTTGTTGGATGCCTGAATGGATCCGAAGATATTTTCCAGGGTGGATTTGATTTAAATCACTAGTCAGTAAGGCGCGATTTAAATCAATCATTCTTCCTGGTATAACTTTAAAATGCAAGTAGGTGAAGATTTTTAGAATAACAACTTTTCATATGAGTTTTTTTTATCACCAGTTTAGGTTAATCATTCATATTTGGAGAACATTTCTGTTGCACTTAGTTTTGAGAACTGCAAAAGTAAACCAAGCATCTGTGATAATATCTTGTAGGCGGAGAAACTGCCCAATAATCTTACAGAAACAGACAGAAGTTGATGAGGGCATAAGCACATCACCCAAAATTTTCCCTTGAATAGACACGGTTGAGGGGACACAAAAGCAATACATTTATTATACACAGTGCAAAAAATTAAGTAATGGCCATCTGATCAATCACAAACAATGCACAATGTTGTTACACATCTGTACACGTGCTTAGACAATTAGTCCAAATTTCACCCCAACGCGCGTTTCGTTGAAGACTTCTTCAGGGGTACGATATGTAATTTAATTGGCCAGATCTACATAACCCCAACAGCCGACACAAGGGTATCCATCATATTGAATAACCAAATCGACATAAAAGTATACACTGACCCTCAGGGGTTACTCACGTCCATAGATCAGTATAGGGGGAAACACATGATTTCTGAAAATGGCGTCCCCACTGGTGATCTGCATAACAAGACCGACCCAAACCATCAACTGATCATGTTGATCATACCAAAGTAAATGTAATAAAAATCGCTCTTGTACATTGTAATTACATATCGTACCCCCCAGGGTGGTCAGATTTTTTTTATTTGAATTGAATTTTTAAAAAATAAAATGCTTTTTGAGGAAAATATATTACCATCCCAAGGTTATTCCATGATAAAATAAAGATTTGTTTTTAATTATGCAGAATAAGGTTGTATATGTTTATTTTTTTTGGTAAATAAATTTCATGGATCTATTCACAATGTCATGCTCTTCCAGAGGTGTTTGTAAGATTTTATGATCAATACAACTACACTCTCCAATGTATAGTGGCCAACATCCCAAAACAATAGACAGAAGTTGATGATGGCATAAGCACATCACCCCAAATTTCCCCTTGAATAGTCAAGGGTGAGGGGACGGGCCACTCACTATGTAAAAGCAATATGTTCATTATATACAGTGCAAAAGATGAAGAAATGGCCATCACATCAATAAAAAACAATGCACAATGTTGCGGATGTACATCTGTACACGTGCTGTTAGACAATAAAAATAGTCCAAATGGCACCCCCAATGCGCATTTTGTCTTCAGGGGGTACAATATGTAATTTCATTGGCCAAATCTACATAACAAACAGCCAACACAAGGGGATCAGTCATAGTGAATAACCAAATCCACATAAGAGTGGACACAGACGCTCAGGGGTTACTAACGTCCATAGATCAATACGGAGGGAAAGACATGATTTCTGAAGATGGCGTCCCCACTGCACCGACACCAGTGGGGAGCGGAGAGACAGACCGACTTTAACCACATAAATGCTGTGGTGTTCTGCGTACAACATACATTTACTTTGGTAAACATGATCAGTTGATGGTTTGGGTCGGTCTTGTTACGCAGATCACCAGTTGCGACACCATCTTGAGAAATCATATATTGATCTATGGACGCGTGTCCACTTTTGTGTCGATTTGGTCATTCAATATAACTGAACTTGTGTTGGCTGTTTGTGTTACGTAATTTCATAGGCCAAATCTACATATCTTACCCCCTGAAAAAGTCTTCAACGAAACGCACGTTGGAGTGAAATTTGCGCCATTTGTGTAACAGCATGTGTACATCCGCAACATTGCGCATTGTTTTTGATTTATAAGATGGTCATTACTTTATTTCTAGCACTGTGTATAATAAATGTATTGTTTTTGTGTCCCCTCAACCGTGTCGATTCAAGGGGAAATTTTGGGTGATGTGCTTATGCCCTCATCAACTTCTGTCTGTTTCTGTAAGATTATTGGGCAGTTTCTCTGCTACAAGATATTATCACAGATGCTTGGTTTACTTTTGCAGTTCTCATAACTAAGTGCAACAGAAAAGTTCTCCAAATATGAATGATTAACCTAAACTGGGGATAAAAAAAAAACTCATATTAAAAGTTGTTATTCTAAAAATCTTCATCTACTCGCATTTTAAAGTTACACTGGCAAGAATGCTTGATTTAAATCGCTCCTTAGAGACTAGTGATTTAAATAATGATTTAAATCAAATCCACCCTGGTACCCCCTGAAGAAGTCTTCAACGAAACGTGCTTTGGGGTGAAATTTGGACTATTTTGATTGTCTAAGCACGTGTACAGATCTGTACATCCGCAACATTGTTTCTGATTGATAAGATGGTCATTACTTCATCTTTGCAGGGTGTATAATACATGTGTTGCTTTTCCATATTGAGTGGCCTGTCCCCTCGCCCTTGTCTATTCCAGGGGAAATTTGGGATGAATAGTTTATGCCATTATCAACTTCTGTCTATTGTTTTTGGAATGTTGGCCACTTTACATTTGAGAGTGGAGTTTTTTTGATTATAAAATCTTACAAACACCTCTGGAAGAACATGACATTGTGAATGGATTAACGGAATTTATTTACCAAAAATTAAAAAAATTTTTACATATACAACCTTATTCTATTCATAAATAAAAACTAATCTTTATTTCATGATGATATAACCTTGGGATGGTAATATATTTTCCTCCAAAAAGCATTTTATTTTTTAAAAATTCTATTAAAATTTTGTTAAAAAAAATCATTGATTTTTATCCACCATGATATTTTTTATACTTAAGAAGTGAGAGATGTACTGAATATATTTCATTTTTTGCCCTGGACTGCAGATGAAACTATTCCTGCAAGGTCTGTTTGGAGTTACGGTGAACAACTGTCAGGAACACCGTGACAGCTGCTCCTGCTGTACCGCAACACCCTCCTAGGACGGCTAACATCACCACACCCTCTTTACAGTCTACATTCTTCTATAGAGACAACTAGCATGGTCCTGCTGATGATTTATTTACTGCAGTCAGTTTCCATCATGCGGCGGTTCCTTTTTACCACTAGCTAGTTATTTGTGGATGTATCTTGCAATGCCTGATGGGGAAAGTCTACTCTACTCTAGTATTCTCCTGAAACATTTAAGTGATAAAAGTTCTGAATATACCACTGACTTTTTTCCCCTTGGTAGTTTGCTGCAGTTTACTGGTACCACTCACTTGTTTGGATCCCAGCTGACTGACTTGTGTTTGTTCTTTCAGTGCATTAACGCAAACAAGCTTTTTTTTATTTATTTATAAAAATTTAGATCACTTCCAATCATCTTGATCATAATACATCTTCCTTAGAACTGGTTGAGCGATTGCTGTTCGACCTGTGTTGAAGGTCTGGCCCAATGTTAAGCTTGTCTGCATTGTATGTGTATCACGATATTTTATGGAAGATAACCCGGGCCCCTGTATATACAGCATGTGTTCAGGGGTGTGTCTCGTCTATGCTGTGATCACTCCTGTTAATAGACAGCACCTAGAAGAAGGGAAAGGGACTCAACCCCAGATAACTGCAGACAGACTCGCCTGTCCTCGGGAGGTGCTATAGGTTTCCATGTTAACGAAGGAGTGTAGCATTTTCCCAGCATCGACCTCCTGAAGAGTTTAAGTTGCAGCAGCATTTAATTATTTCCACCATGATTGCAACGTTCAGGAGGTTAAGTTTCTTAATGCTATTTTTTAGATCGAGCAGCAAACGATAAAATTAGATTGACACTTTCCATATACCTTAGGTGTTTAACAGATCAATTAAAATGTACCTTGCGATGTTTTTTTTTTTACGTTGAATCAGTTGAATAAGCGATAGTTTTATGTAGATTGAAGGGAAATATTGAACCGTGTATAGCCAGATTAACACTCATGTTGAATACAGGGGTGTCTTTTCTCTTATCTGCTCCCTTTGCTTAGGTGCCATCTATCGACTGGGAAGGAGGGAGAGCAGGGAATGAGCAGAGTAATTAGTGTGTGTTTCCACAGCATTATGTGCTCCATCGTACCCACTAAACGCAGTGGAAATAGCCGGTGCGGTAGGTGTGTATATGGATGGGCTCTGACGACATCCACATCAAGGTATGCGCTTAGCACAGGGGGTGTTGACGGAGCCCACAATGCTGTGGAAACATGCCCTAACACATGTTGTCTACAGAGGTGTGTCTTTTCTCCTATCTGCTGAGATCACTCCCTTCTCTCCCCCCCTCACTTCCCCTAGGTGCCATCTATTGAACAAAGTTTTGGGGGGGGGGGGGGCAAATCAGGGAGTGATCAGAAGGAGACATAGCGCAGAGACACTGGTGGCAGCTGTCCGTACACTGTCTAGGCATTTGCTCTATAAGGCTCTCTCCGTTTACAGAGCAAAAATACTGCACAACTTGACATCCTGAATGTTGTGGTCCAAAATAATTGTTTCTATGTGAGCTGCTTGTGAATGTTCTAATTCTACATGCCTTCCTCCAACATTGATGTGAACATGCTGTGGACAAGATGTAGAAAACCTAGCATGTGGTTTTTAGGAAGGGTTATGTTGTGGACTTTTTTTTAGACATTGAGTAAAATAAGTGTTGCCCATTCTGCCGGGACTAAACATATGCATATAACTAAATATATCTAGCTAGATTTTACAATGGTCATGTCTGATTTCTCTTGTGTTTTTGTTTCTGCAGTTGGAGAAGTATCAGCAGGGAGACTTTGGCTATTGTCCCCGTGTTTACTGTGAGAACCAGCCCATGCTGCCAATTGGTGAGTTTTCTCTGGTTCTCCTTTCTCTTCTTATTAACTCTTACCTGACTGGATTATGCATCTAGCGGCAATCTAGTGTCTTTTAGAATTGCAGACCTCCTTCTATTATATCATCACGCAGCAGGTCATTTACCCCGAATAACTATTAAGTCAGCAAAATTCAAACTGCCCATCTATGTACAGCCCCACTATTGTTGCATAGCTCTCATGTTCTTTCCGTGTCTACGTGGGTTTCCTCCCACACTTAAGACAGACATGCTGATAGGCTGATTTCCTACCCCCAAAAAGATTCTGCTATGTTAGTTACACATGACTGAAGGTAAGGCTCCACTTGAGTGGTTTGGGAGCTGATGCGTTGTGTTTTTTTTATGCACGTTCAAAGCACTCCCTCTAATGTGCTTAGCATTTTTATTCTGCGACCGCATCCATTAATTTCGGGCACAGTTTGCCACATGTTTAAGCCCATAGACAGTCCAAAAAGAATGCACCGAAAATTCACGAAGGTAAACAGTGGCTGATCCGCCCAGAAAAACGCATGCTTTTTGCGCATGTTTTTTTTTTTCATTTCGATCCGTAGTGGTGGAGCCTTACCTTTTAGACTGACAGATGACTATGTTGGTTACATATACATGACCATGGTAGGGACATTAGATTGTGAGCTTCTCTGAGAGACTGTTAGTGATATTACACAGCGCTTTTCAGAGTATATATAGTCATATGTCAGCATTCTATAACTAACTTTTTAAAAAGGTTAATTTTCTTTGTTAATCTTGGCCCAGTCACATATTTATTATTCTTGAAGCTGTTGTCTCCAGTAAGCTGCACTTCTCTGTATTCCCTTCACATTAGCATGTTTCGGTCCCTTTTCAAAACAGATTGCTGCATGCGTCTATGTGCTCTGTGTTTGCATTGAAGTCAATAGGATTCGCAAATGCTTAGTAAAACATACGACAACAAAAGGGGCATCAAACTGCACTACATGGCAATGTCTTCTCTCCCTGTGTGAAATAGTTCTAAAGCTCATTATATCTTGCATTGTTTGAAACACCATTGAAGATATGTTCATGAGACATAAACATTCTATTCCCTTGTTCCAAAATGTAGGTCTCTCCGACATTCCTGGTGAAGCTATGGTAAAGCTGTATTGCCCCAAATGTATGGATGTTTACACCCCTAAGTCCTCCCGCCATCATCACACAGACGGAGCATACTTTGGCACTGGATTTCCCCATATGCTATTTATGGTTCACCCAGAATATCGACCTAAAAGACCTGCCAATCAGTTTGTTCCTAGGTAAGTGGATGAATGCCATGAGAATTGTTGAGACGTGTGCTATCTGTGTGTGATTAAGGAAAAAGCAGGGGGCGACCTGGAAGAGATGGGTGGTTTGCCCATGCTCTTCATTGCTGAAGATAGGTGTGTAGCTCGAGGCGAGTTTGTGGGGTCAGCAAACTTACACCGAGCACTACACTCTGGCCAGACGCTCAGGGGCATAACCTCCCTAGCGGTATGGCCAACACGCCACTGTATTCTGCCTGATTCCCCTCCACACATAGCCGGCATCATCGAAGATGTGACGCTGGAAGCAATCGACGGGCCTGCAGCAATGCACAATTGCCACGGGCTTGCAGAGCATAGATGATTATGCCCGATCCCAACTCGGGCTGAGTTTGTTTTGTAAAACAAGGCATAAAATCAGGCATACCGCCAAGGAGGTTAATGGACTCTTTCTAAAACCAGCCCAGCAAGACTGTGAACATGTAACTTTCTAGGGGACAGCGATTCCTCAATTCTTTGCATCCAATGCATCTCTGGTCGTCTTGAATTTGTGAGACTCGCCCTGGATAATCCCAAAGGAAGGTGGCTGTACAGTGATGCTATATTTATAGACTGAGAAGCGAGCCAGCATTTCCAGATCCGGTTCTACTTGGAAGAGTTCACTGGCGCTGCATATTAACATCATGATTCTGGGAAGTCGTAGTCTTCTGTCTCAATGCAGAGAGATGGTTCTCTCTTTTTTTTTTATCGCCCTTTCACTATTGATTTCCTGATCTTATGCTGCGTGTGATTGTTCTTCCTGTGCCCTTTCGTTAGGAGGGGAGGGGTTTTCTTTTCTTTATCCATTATGAATTTGGCAAAGTAACCAAAAATAGTTATAGTTCTTAATAAATTACCGTTTGTGTTTTTTTAACTTGTTCTTTACCTCATTTTAGGTTATATGGCTTCAAAATCCACCCAATGGCATACCAGCTTCAGCTTCAGGCAGCCAGTAACTTCAAAAGTCCTGTAAAGACCATGCGTTGAGACCATCCTATTAATACGGTTTCAAGATGAGGCCTGGAATCCCCCCCTGCGCCTCATCGTAGTGCACCAGTCAAGGAGCTATGTCTTTTTTCAGTGTATGGTTTCCCACCCCTGTTTTGATTTTAGTCCTGTTAAAAGTGTTCATATGACCCAAAGATGTGGAGGAATAAAAAATTATATAGAATGAACATTGCTGTATGTGTCAGATGAAGATAGTGCACGTGTCTTTATAGTCTGTTCACTCTTCACTACTCATAATTTACAGCTTACCTGGCAACAGCAGGACCAGGTGTTGTCCTAGCATCTTTGCTGTCCTGGGTGAGCACCCCTTCTCTGGCGCCAAACCCAACCACAGGTTCCCTCTGTGCACATCTCTATTCTCTTTCAACATCATCCACCTTCTGCCAGCACACCCCCGGGCTCCATCAAGAGAACATGTCTGTCAGAGAACATCTGACAGCACATCCCCACCAACAAGAGGAGAAGGGGAAAAGCATGTAAAAAAATTACCACAAAATGTGGCACGTGCAAAGCCTGTGGAAACCAGTCTACTATGTGATAATGCATAGTTCGGCAATGTGTAGAGTGTAAGAGAATCAGGTTTGGTGATGCCCTTCATGACTAAGAAATACAGTAGTGTTACCAAGGATCGAAATCCTTACCTGCGCCTCCTGGGTGTTTGGCCCAAGTTAACTCAGGCTGAGTTTCATGCATCATGAAACTCAGCCAGAGTTAACTAGCGAGATATTCACCTGTCCGCCGGATTCCTCCGGCGGTCTGGAGCATCGGCATGCATGCGGATGCTTCCGGGTCTGCCCCCAATTGCGTCATTGGTGAAGGGGCGGGGGTAGGCGGCGCCATTAGACCTCTGTAAATGGAGGGGCGTTGGCTTTTTGCAGCATAACTCCGGCGTCTCCAGTGACGCCAGATTTATGTACTGAACCTCAGGCCGGACAGGCTGTCACGAGGAAGCATGTTGTGCTCTGACGCGATTGCCCGTGGCGCGGTTATAAAAAAAAAAACGTGCCACGTGTGCAACGCCCAGAAGGTTAATGCAACCCCTATGTTTCCAATGTGGTCACTCTGGCATCAATACCTCCATTCACTGTTGGCACAGCTTTTCAATTCTGCCCATGCTGCGTTCCCCTCCACTTGTTCACTGCATTGGTGTTTGTTGCGTTGTTTCCATGGTGATGTGGGGACACCATTGAACAATCAGAGGGGAGCACATCATAGCCATAGTTTGCACATTACGAGAGGCCTTTAACACAGGATATTTACATCAAGCTTCTGATTTCTGTTACAGGCATATCATTATTTTAAATACTAAACATTGCCTTTATAATATAGCTGACCCAAATTTTGAGTGAATGGGCTGCCCAAGTGTAGTACATGGTTTTACAATTGACTGACAGAGAAAAGAAGATATACAGTACTACTAAAACTATCTGCCTTACTCACTCAGACTTGGTGCACAGGTCATGGAATATTTGGAATTTGCATTTTTTTCTTGTGTTTCCGATGCAGATCAGTCTCACATTTACATTTAAACAAAACACTTTCTGCTCTTAAGCATACAGTGTATTCAGCACAGTCTCTAAAATGCATTTAACGCCATGTGTGATGGATTTCAGTGTGTTGCTCTAGTTTTATGTGATGTGTTGATGAAAAAGATTGAGATGATTCTGGGAAAAAAAGCTGCAGATCATTTGCTAAATAAAAACCAAAAAAGAACATTTGCTAGGAGGTCCATGATGAGCCGTATAACACAGATATCATTCTAGTTGTCAAATTGGATAGGTGTCATAGTTAAGTGTCCATAACAATTTAAATTATATAGTAAATTAACATTTAATTTATAAAGGATCAGAACCGATAAAACAGTAAAGCTGGCCATTCACATTTAGATCAGTCAGATATCCTTTAGATCTACCACCAACTATGTAGTGCCGGGTCCTCTGGGATTGCGCACATGGTTTTGGTAAAAAGGAAATCTGACCGAAATCTAAAGGTGTATGGGGGCTCTTTAGAATTATGACAGTGTTACCTTACCAATCCCAATAATAAACTTTATCACATTTAAAAAACTTGCTGTTTGAAGAGATGTTAGTGTATATGCAACATCTGATTATGTGAATTCCATATCTTGCCTGCAGAGGGCAGTAGACTGCTCATGTGATCACAGGGCTTTGGAGGAGGATGTTCCATTGTTCTTAATCATATGCTGTTTCTGCTGCACATTTTTTCCCCAGTCCTCTTTCATCAGAGATTATGGGACCATTACTTCAGCCATATGACAACCATCTGAAGTGTTCAGGGCTTTTATTCACTTTCTTTTTTTATATAAACTCTGGGATCTTCAACTTGAATGCTAACTGTGTGGTAAGTCACCTGATGCATATCTGGGGTATAATAACAAAGTAAAATAATCACCCGTGGAAACCTATACTTTAAATATTTAGATTTTCTATATAGAAATGGTTGCTGTTCCTAAGCAGAACAAATCTATGTTTTCCATTAAATTGTATTAAAAGAAATTCCAATAAATAGGAGAGAACCCTTGTGCGCAGAAACTACTGTGCTCATGTCCCGAAATCTCACATAATTGCCCACCTGTCAGTCTCACATGCTGAAAAACTGCTACAGAAACTGCTAAAAAAACAAAAATGCCTTCAATCCTTGGTTTCATTTGTGGCGCCGGCATCTTTAGTACTGGCAAACTAAACCCACTTTCGCCGATCCTTCGCTGCAGTGATGAGAGGTGCTCCTCCAAAGACAATCATCTCTCTCCCACCTCAGATGCTGTGCACCTCTCATCACTGCAACTGCAATCCACCCCCCAAACCTCATCCACAGACCAGCGTTTCCCTCAACTGCAGGAGACTGCTGCGGGGCTTGTATTGTGGTTGTAGTGATGAGAGGTGTTTATCTGGAGGGGGGCCCATAAGATACTCTTCTCTTTAAAAGCACCCCTCATCACTTCCGGGTGGGTCAAGGGTATCTGTATGTCATGCGATCCCACAGGACTGGGCAGGCATGACGTCATACAGCCACTAGTGCACTTGTGGGAGGGGAGATTTTTTTATCGCTCGTGAATTACGCTTATTCAGCTGATACTGCAGAGTGACCTGCAGACTAGGAATTAAACCAGTAATATCGCTGCTATGGTGCCTACTGTTCTCTTTGCTGAAAAGGAAGCTGTACCTTAGTCTCTACAGTGCAAGAAGCTTCTGCTTTATTCCTTCTATAGATTTGATCTTTCTTTATCTCCACCACTGCTTTTTGATTTTTAAAATCCCTATTCATCCCTATTCACTAAGTGATAATAGTGATAATAGTTTTCCTGATTTGAGGAAAGAAAGCCAAAATGCAGAATATAGCGAGGTAAATCAGTAGTATGGAAAATGATGTTTATGGTGGCGGGTAATCATATTCTTTCATTATAGATTTGCTCAAAGTTTGATCCATCACATTTCATTCATACGTATACTAGGAATGTCTCCAGAGAGTCATCACCCATCAGAAAAATGTTGGAATGCCGTATCCAAGCAAACCCTTTACGATAAGTCTAAGAACCGCCGAGCACATGAGGTTTGTTATCTTGAGATTTCAGGAATTTTATAATCACTTTGCCATCTAAATTATCATCTGGGATTTTTTTATTTCATTGTGCGGTACAAGTATTTAATTAGTAAGTGAATTGCATTCACAAGCATCTAATACCTGTTTCCCCGAATATAAGACACTGTCTTATGTTAATATTAGGTGTGAAAAATGCACTAAGGCTTATTTCTGGGCTTAGAAGAAGTGACAAAACACCTTCTGCCATGTCTTTTCTAAATATGGAAGCTTTCTCTGGGACAGGTCTTATTTTCGAGAAAGGGCTTATATTAGAAGCACGGGGGGATAGCAGCTAGCTCTGTCAGGGTAGGTCTTACTTTCAGGGTAGGTCTTATATTATGGGAAACAGGGTATAACATGAAAATAGCAGCCTTAATACTAGATAAGAAATTATTTGAGTTGTCTACTGTAGCAGAATAAAGCGGGAAAGTCGCTGCAATTTTGGCATAACTTTACCAACAGGCTTTACCTATGCTTACCATTGTGCACAGTGCCAAGCCTCCAACTGGGCCCATTAATATTTGGACAGAGATAACTCTGTTCTGGTTATTTATATAACCACAATGAATTTAAAATTATACAACTAAAATGCAGTTCTTTTTTTCTTTCTCAGGATGCATGCATAATGTAGTAAATTCTTGGATGGGTATTTTACTGTTCTTAAGGGCACATTTTTCACTGGGCTTGTGCATTGCGCTGTGCTTGCATTTTACCTGCAAAAATGTATGCTGTAGGGTGTTTTCGGTAATAGGTCTATGGAAACCTGTGTACCTTGCAATAATGCTAACTGTACTGTGTTGCAGTTCTGTACCAAACCGCAGCTGCACCACGGCTAGTGTGAATAAGTCCTCAAGATGGCTCATTCCACCTGTATGGAGAGCTCCTTTCACCCACACTTTGTAACCTCCCTGGCAGTACCCCGAGTGTAGCTCTGGGCTCAGTTGCTTTACTGAACAAACCCACCTTGAGGTCGACTTGGGGATACTCCCCTATGCTTGGCGATCTAAATCTCCGCAAATCTCAACAGACTCAGATCGCTTCCGACACCACCTCTCTGGCATAATCGGTGAAGGCAGAGAGGTGGGGAGATGGTGCATTTGACTTACATGTTAAAGGAGGTGGCAACAGATTTCTTCCCCACACGATGTGTAGAGGGGAGGAGGGAGAGCAGGGAAAGACAGCAGAGTACTATGCAGAGTGGTAAGGCTAATCAAAACAGGTTACTGTGTAATCTGTTTCTACTACCCGCCCTCCCTCAGCCATACAGACAGATGGCTGAATTTTTTAAATGGGGGTTGGAAAAAGTGATAGCCAGTTAGATAGATGGAGAAAAAAAAACGAGGATGGACAAAATTGTCATATAGTCTAACTGTTGGGTTACCTATGGTCTTCCCACTGGTTATTATTAATGGTCTTCCCACTGGCTCACAATGATCTTTTAAATGTTTAATATTAATGGTCTTCCCACTAGCTCCCAATGATCTTTTAAATGTTTAATATTAATGATCTTCCCACTGGCTCCCAATGATCTTTGCAATGTTTCTTTGGTTTTCACACTGGCTCCCAATGATCTTCCCACTGTTTATTATTTATGGTCTTCCCACTGGTTACCTATGGTCTTCTCACTGGCTCCCAATGATCTTTGCAATGTTTTTTATTAATGGTCTTCCCACTGGCTTCCAATAATCTTCCCACTGGCTCCCAATGATCTTTCCACTGGTTACCTATGGTTTTCACACTGGCTCCCAATGATCTTCCCACTGTTAACTATTTATGGTCTTCCCACTGGCTCCCAATGGTCTCCTACCTGTTGCAATTGCTTCACAATGGCCTTCCATTGTAGATCATAATGTTTTTATTTAAATTTTATTTACTTTATTGGTGCCATTTTCTGTTTCTCTATATGAGTCTACTTTTTGATCTATGGTTGAAACCTGTTGGTTAACGTTAGTATCCTTCACACATTTTATATGAGAAGACAGTTGTCACATGACAAGATCATTGGACATTTTTTTTTTAACAAAGATGCAGATTCAAAAGGTTTAGCATACAACCCTTAAAAAAAATTACCAACTAAGCTTGCATGAGATTTTAGAGCTTGAGCTTAAAATCTAAAACTGCAACTTGAATGACTCGCATTGCAAATAAGTCACACCTTTAGCTGAGAAAAGAACTGTGTACTTAGTGATAAGTTTATCGTTAGCACTAAGTGTTTCAGCACGGCTCATTTTGTGATAGTGAAATGTTATCGTACCCATTAAGCATGTTTGGTCTGTATGGGTGAAAGCAGTCACAAGATGGAACGTTCACTATATGTAAACATCTATAAGGAAATATTAATATAAATGATAGAATAACAACAAAATGTTATCAATGCAGGGGGATCTGGTTTGATAGTTGTGACTGCAAGATTCTGCAATATCACAACTGATATTGAAGGTCAGAGGACTTAAAATAAACCATGTCACGTGTTAAACCGGCCACCTCGAGCGATCTATCTCTGGTCGATCTCATTTTGGATGGGACCCAGCATTCCCAACCAAAGAATATGCCACCACAGAAAGGGTGTGCGCCGATTCTCGGAACAACCGGCCATGCATGATGACTTCATCATGCACGGTTGATCAGCCGCGCATTGCGCCTTCTATGGCCAACTTCATGCATGCTTTTCTTTTAAAATTAACGTCACATTAACAAAGGTGGTTGAGATCAGCAGGAGATGGATATTAGTCATCTACAATGGTCAATCTTGATTTAAGAATGTAAAGGTGCCCATACATGCATAGATATGAGTTAGGATTAATCAATCCTGCTCGAAAACAGGGTTATCAGACATGACTGTAAACCACGGTCATTGCCCATGCAAAACATCAGGACCGCTCCTACTCTCTGGAACTCTCTCCCTCGTCCCATCAGACTTGCTTCTACCTTTGCCACCTTCAAAAAAACTCTAAAAACCCACCTCTTCAGCCTCTCCTACCCATCTTCTTCCTAACATCACCACCATGCCAGTCCCATCCCCCCCACCTATTGTTTACCTTGTTCCCCAACCTATTAGATTGTAAGCCCGTCTGGGCAGGGTCCTCTACTCCTCCTATGTCATTACCTGTACCTGTGTGTTATACTGTGTTGTATCCCCACTCTAATGTATTGTACAGCGCTGCGTAATATGCTGGCGCTATATAAATAAATGTTAATAATAATAATAACATCAGCTGAGCTGGATGACACAGCAGTGCTGCACCTCCAGCTCCTTCAATATCGAGCTCAGCATGATGTGGTTATTGCTGAGCTCGAAGGCTGATCCATCTCACGGCATTGACCCATGTATTGAATACAGAGCGAGCCCGGATCCTTCTTTCTAACAAATATTAGGCCAACATCCCAAATAAAATACACAAAGGGGGGAGGGGGTGGTGGGGACTAATGAGCCTCAGACCTAGGTCTACGCTCACCGTTCCTATCACACACCGCCTCACAGGATTTTCCCTAGACAGTAGGGACCTGGGGACTTTAAAGACCAAAGATTAGATGGATATAAGTCTGTATGTAATCATACGCAATGCGTAGAATCTCCTCCATAAAAAGTAAAAGAATGTCCATACAAGTCTGAAGGTTTACAAATTATAAATAGTCTGATAAGATTTAATGTCCAAAAGAATGGTGGGAGCAGTAAAGCATGCTGAGTGGTGGTGGGGTCCTATCCCCACGATGGAGTGGGAAATGGGCGAAAAACAAACGTCCCTGAGATGGATGAAGGACAAGTGACCCCAAGACATTTGATTCGTGAACGATCGTTTATAAATAGAACAGAAAATCGACTTATGAAGATAAAGCACTATATTCGAGATCTTCACGAATTCTCGAAGTGCCGATATTCACAATAAAAATTACTGATTCGCATATTTTTGAATAATTTTATGACATTGCTTATTTTTCTTTACAATAACCTACAATACTGTGATTGTGTATGTAAATTATTAATACTGGATAAATATGTGTATCTGCATATTTGAAAATTTGAGGCTTCCTTCTCTAGGATCAATGAGAGATACAGCCAGGTCCATTAATATTGGGACATCGACACAATTCTAACATTTATGTCTCTATACACTACCACAATGGATTTGGAATGAAACAAACACAATGTGCTTTAACTGAAGACTATCAGCTTTCATTAGAGTGTATTAACATCCAAATCAGGTAAACTGTGTAAGAATTACAACAGTTTGCATGTGTCTCCCACTTGTTATGGGACCAAAAGTAATGGGACAATTGGTTTCTAAGCTGTTCCATGGCCAGGTGTGTAATATTGCCTCATTATCCCAATTAAAATTTGCAGATAAAAGGTCCAGATCAAGTGTGCTATTTGCATTTGATATCTGTTACCATCAATTCTCTAGATGAAATACAAAGAGCTGTCACTATCGGTGAAGCAAGCCATCATTAGGCTGAAAAAACAATACAAACCGAGAGATAGCAAAATCATTAGGCATGGCGAAAACAACTGTTTGGAACATTCTTAAAAAAAACACACAGGTGAGTCTAGCTAAAGACTCCGAAGACCATAGAAAACAACTTTGGTGGATGACCAAAGAATTCTTTCCCTGGTGAAGAAAATACCCTTCACAACAGTTGTCTAGTGAAGTGAGTGAAAGAACACTCTCCAGGAATACAGTTGCAATAGAGGGCTGGCAGAGCATCACCAGGGATGAAACCGAGCGTCTGGTGATGTCTTTGCATTCCAGACTTCAGGCTGTAATTGACTGTAAAGGATTTGCAAACAAAAGTATTAAAAAGGGAAAGTTTGATTTATGATTATTTTTCTGTCCCTTTACTTTTGGTCCCTTAACAAGTGGGAGGCGCATATATAAATATAAACACCCTCAAATTAAAGCTGTCAGTCTGCAGTTCAAATCCATTCCAAATCCATTGTGGCGGTGTATAGAGCCAAAAAATGTTGAATTGTGTGGATGTCCAAATATTTATATTGACTGTATGTTTGTGTTTAGAAGGAATACCCAAACATGCTAAACAAAGGATACCAAACTTTTCAAACAAATGGACTTCAATTGTTCTTGAGAGTGTCTAGCGAGTATAGAAAATCTGAGCACCTGTAGGTATAAAACATTTAGCACCCCATAGCTGGAATCGGTGGAAGAGAAGTTTCCTATTGAGATTATTGACCTACCTACATATGGGGTTGTTTACCAAATTACAGATATGCATTTGATATGGGGAAGGCACCTATTTTGCTTTTATTGGATTTGTATATCTTTGTAAGATATCGATAAGTATTGAAAAATATTGTAATATATACTATTGTGATAACTACATGGATATTATATCAAAATATTTCATTTAACATTTTTATTATATTTGTAAATACATTAAAAGGTCCCTAGAGACTTTGGGGCGTTAGTATTTTTGATCAATGTGAAACCCCTACATATTTTTTATTTCATGCCGGATTAGGTGTGCCTGTGAATTTCGCTCTAGTGACCCTTTACATCTGAAAGCTGAATACCTACAGAGCAAAGTGTCTTCAAGTGCATTCCTAACCTCAATGGCTTTGCTCTCTGGAGTGCAAGCATGGGAGTGCATTAAGAAACAATCCCTCTGGCGCATTAATAAAAGCATGAAATGTAAAATAAATTTACAGATACCGCTAAATAATAATATGCGCACATCTGATAGGAGCCATGGATGTGCAAGCGGCATCAACGGGTTCCAAAGCATGTTGCACCTTGTTCCCTAAGCACTAATAAGCACTAATAAACAACTATTTTCCGAGGGTGACTCCACAAATGTGGCATAGTTTTTCAGATTTGCACTTTCAAGGCTTTATTTTAATGCCAGATGTCACGCTTGACTGGACACTCTGTTGTTTTAAGGGTAGGGCTACACTATGCTTGGATGTGCTGATGTCAGCGCATCTAATGAGTACAAGCCCCCCCTGTTTGCTACGCTAGGGCTGTGTATAACTGATAACTTGGCCCTTTTAAATCCATGAACACTTTAGTCATACATCGCTATGACTGGTCCATTGACTTAAATGGATGCGTCATATGTCAAGAGGCTCACCGATGGATCGGGGACTATGACAGGCCTGTCATAGCCCCATTGCCATCAATGGTGGGCATGTGCATTGTTAAAATTGAGCCTTAATAATAAATACATTGTAGAGAGAAAAACTGGAGATGCTTGCCAATTCTAATTTTCTATGTCTACCATGTTCACCTGGTCATTTACTCCAACAGATCATACTGCCCTAAAACAGACCTGTAAAATAAAAGTAAATGAAATAAATTATCTCAGAGATACCATCCACAACCCCCTGGTAATCCCACATGGTACAGCGTAATGCTTTCCCTACTAGGTATCAAAATCTCCCAAGGCTTTGGATGGGTAAAGTCACCCCCTTAATGACTTACCGTATTCTTTTGGAATCTTGCGTGAAGGACAGCATGTTACTGCAATGCAGATGGGGTGGAGGAAGACCCCGAGATGAAGATTACCAAAGATGGGTCATTTTTGTTTGTTTGCTAATTTTATTTGTTATGAATGTTTGTTGTTTATTAATATTCTTTAAGGTGACTGATGTATCTTGCAGACAAGAAGGCCGCATAGATTACATAAGCTTTAACTCAACAGGACAGCCATACAACATGTGCAGCTTTCTCAGCCAATACAGAACACGAGGCAACAGGAAACAGGAATTCACATAAAACACCATAGAAGACAAATAACAAGTAATCGTAAAAGTGACACCTACAAGTCAGAGGTATGAACATCACATATTCCACTCATAGTAGAAAATAGTCTAGTCCAAAACATGAAAAAAATTAAAAGAAGAAGTTGTAAATAATTGTCTTAATATTACACTGCAGTGTACCTACATCACATAGTCCTTGGTCCACACAGGAGGCTTTCGGATCCTTGGAGTATAATGCGGTAGTTCAGTTTGTAGGTGTAAGGTCCTCGTTGGCTTGTCATTATAAGTGGATCAGAAAATTTGGATTGGCCCTGTTTCAATAATCCGTGTTTTTTTTTTACCTCTACCTAAATCTCCAGGCTGGAAGTGCACTTCGTTTGCACCATGTTTGCGATCAGTATGGCACTCTTATCTTGTTGCTGCTGAACAGTCTTAGCAACTGATGGTCGCAGAGGTACTGAACGAGGAAGTTGAATATCTGTAACATTCAAATCCAACCAGGAAAATGCATAGTAGGCTCACCCGTGTGTGGAAGGAAAGGTGCAGGCTGCTGGAGAGCTAGGAGAGACATCCACGTCACCAATTTGTTGTATCTTGCAGTCAGGAAGGCAGTGTAGATTTTATAAGCTTTAATTAAACAGGACAGCCATATAACATGTGCAGCTTTCTCAGCCGATACAGAACACTAGGCAACAGGAATTCACATAAAACATAGAAGATACCGTATTCAACATGTAAAGGTAACAGTGACACTTACAGGTCAGAGGTCTGAACATCATAGTGACTAGGCTGTATTGAAAGAGGAGACATGTATCCACCTTTAGGCTGGGTCTACACTATACCACTCCAGCAACTGCAGGGGCGTGTTATGGGCACGTCGGCGTGTCCATAACGCCCGTCCATTGTTTGGGTGCTGTTTAGGATGTGGTATTCACCGTGTAGGCAATACAGTGTCCTATACATTTCTAATAGTATGTGTCACACACCTCGCCCATTGTTTTGCGTACATCCGTGGGACACCCCCGGATCCCCAACACCCAGGTGGGTGTTGTGAGTCTGTTGCCGTGCTGCCCCCCAACCCCAGCCCATGCCCCAGCATGACATGCCAGGAAAACCGCACAGTTTTCTGTAGTGTAGACACAGCCTTGGATACCATCATTGTAGAGAGGGTAATGTTAGATGGCATGATAGATTAAGACCTGTTCTCGAACATGCTGTATATTCACTCTATATACACGTTTTATATATACACGCCTTTTTCTCCTGATTTGGGGAGAAGCATGTGTCTTTTAGAGTGATAATTTGGTATATAACTTAATTCTGGTTATTGTAAGCACTTCTGTCAGTGGTAAATAACTGCTATTTGTACTTTAGCTTGATCTGTCAAAGATAACTGTAAAAATCACTGTCCAGCAGGATAAACAGGAGGGAATCATAAGGTCAGAAGAGAATCAGAAAGACAAAAACTTTTGTGTTAATATTTATACAGATTACACCATATAAATGACATTTTTATTCTTGCTTTAGTTATTACCATATTGTCAACTGTAGCAGTCACTGTGAGTTTTCCTGTAGTGGATTCCTGAAGGCACGGCCCCTTCAAGCTTGGTAAGTGTTCAGATACTGTATGGAATGTGACTGTAAACTCCAGCCAAAAGAAAAACAAAGCTAGCAATCCTCTCTATACCCAAATGTGTCTCCACCTTTATTCTCCAGTCACATGTGTTGTCCTAATTTTATCTTCCTTTGTCAAATATCTATTCACTGACTTCCCACCCAGCAGACAAAGCCACCCTGGAACATTCTTCAGGCAATCTGAGCGTCACGGTACATTCACAGGTTACCTTCCTATTAAAGTTCACTGCACACTAAGTCTTCATCCATGAGAGTGTGATTCATCTATTGACATCAAAATAAATCACCAAATCTACTCTACACATTGTTTGATCTGAAAAAAAAATTACTCTATGAAAGAATGGCCCAGAGGGGTAGATTTTCCAACTGGTATCATCCACCCCCAGCCAAGGCACCGTGGTCACAGGGGGTGCCTGACTGGAGCGGGATAGGCCCAAAGTATTGCAGAGTTCATCAAGAAGAAGCACACTCCCTGTGGGTTTAGTCCTGGGGTGCATTGACAATTGTGGAATTGTATTCCTTTTCTTCGTCACAGCAGGCGGTGACTTCATGGGGTGACATGCTGGTGTTAGGGCAGTCACCAGAAACCCATTGATTATTTAAATTGGAATTACCCACTGAGCGGGGGTATGGCTAGTGGTTGGTACTGGTGGTTTGGCGATCTTGGACTTTGGGGACACTGTCTTGGACCTTACACATTTACTGTTTACTGTTAGTTGTTATGAATTGATTTAATAAAGCTATGGCCATTTGTATATCCCTTCAAAATCCACATTAGTATCTCATCATTCAGGTAATCGGCTAAAAAAAAGAAGTTTTTAAAAGGGGAGGGAAAAAAGGGTAGAAAGGTAAAGTGTAGGTAGGGGGTTGTTTTACATTTCTCTCTCCACTGCTCATCCCTGCCCAACCCAGATCTGGGATATGTCATAAATGTCTACCCTGTTAATTCATTTCTATTGGCATTGCCATTTCTGATGATAACCTTATGATGTCACCATTAGGCTCATCTTACAGGGGTGCACATAACGTTAGTGAGCTCCTCAGATGAGTTCCAGGAGATGGTGTTTGATGCTCACCCCATATGTAGGGTGGTCTTCCTCACTGTCTCCCTCACTGTCCTCTCCATCAGCTTCCTGCATTGTAGATTCTACTGCAGACTGACCTCCCTGTTCCTGATTGAGCCGGCTTTGGGTCAAATGTAACTCTCACAGTACAACACCGTTTGAACCCCCAGATCTAAGTATATATCTCAGTATCATCTCAGTGGTGAAAATTTTCTCTTGTCAGATTTTACCCTACATTTGCCTACTCTGATTTCATCCCCCAGATCTCCAACAGCCATATATATCCAATCAGTTTTTTTAGACGATTTTGCATACCAGCTTACTGCTTATGTGCAACCCTGCTTATATATGCATCTCCTTTGCAGTTACTCCCTGTTTATCTGGGGGTATGTTTGTTTACAAATATAACTCACCACAATCTATACTTGGAGTTATTAACCTGGCCCTGGAAAGCCCGCTACGTTTTTTCTACATTGGCGAGCTCGCCAAACGTTGGTGGTTCCTCCTCTCCTTCGCCATTGATGGCGTTGCAGAGGCAATTGAACTTTATATTAATACAGGCAATTTCGGTTTTGGTCCTCACATGTTGGCTTTGGTGGTGGAGGGAGTGATGCCAGATAGTAATCTGCTTTGTTTATAGATAAAAAACTCAGCAGGGGCTAAGCGCTATGGGGGGGGGGGGGGGGGGGGGGTGTATAAACTTTAACATGTTAAACAAATGATGAAATCCTCATATAAAAATAACTATTACAACCTACAAGCAATACCTTATAGATAAATGGGATTTTTGTTTTACAATAAACATTTTTCACTCCTTTATTACTTTTATTCTATGTTTCTTTCCTGTGTCAATGCTCCCTTAAAGCGGTTTTAAACTAAAACTAAAAAAAAACACATACATGAAATAGGCAGATTACTTACCTGTCAGCAGTGCAGATCCTGGAAAACTGCTACACAAAAACAAATAAAACTTACTTACCTTCCTCCCGTTTTCACTGATGGTGAGAACATGTTAATTAAGGGCAAGAGAAGCCACTTCCAGACCCATTCTTCTCAGGGCACCAACCTGCCCACAACCTCCCCCCATGCTTACACAAACAGACTCACTCCTCTGCAGGGAGCTCCGGTGGAGGGGAAGGGGGGTGGCAGTCGGCCGCATCCATGGAGCTGTCAGCTGGGTGAAGAGAGTCTTCTCTCTCCCCTCTTCACTCATCACAAAGTCTCGCAGATGTGACACTGAAGTCACATCTGGGTGACTGAGACACAGGGGCTTTTGGGACAGAATTCTCAGAAACCCTTGCAGTGTGTTACATCTTGCCTCAGTGATATGTAACACAGTGGGAGGGGCTGTCTCTAAAAAGATACTCCTCCTTCTGTCAGAAATTGTTTTTCCTGTATGTGAAATGTTCCCCCCTGTATGAGGGCTCTTTCCCTGGACTACATGTCCCAGCAGCACTTGTGTGAGTTACTTGCTGCACATGTACGTGGGAAACAGTGATGTGTGACTGCACACAAAGCGGTGGCTACATACAAGCTCCATAGAGTCCCGATAGCTAAGGTAGCCACCCCAAAACAGGAAGACTACCTTTGCTATTGGGACTCTATGGAGGTCTATATGTCACTACTGACTGACTGCACATCCCTGAACCACCCCATGAGCAGCAAGTAGCTCACGCAAGTGCTCCTGGAACATGTAGTCCAGAGAAGGAGCCCTTGTATAGACAGGAGGGTGTGCTCCCCATAAGGAAGTATGGGGGAGCACTGGTACAGGAAGACAGAGGAAAGAATACAGAATAAAAGTATAAAAGTGATGAAAGAAGCTTTCTGCTCTGACACATTAGCTGAGACATACTTTTCATTTATCAGTCAGTTACATAAATAATGTTAAGGTTGTCAAATTATCCCCAAATAATTTTATATGACAATGAATTATGTGCTAATGGTAATTTACTTCATAACGTAAGTCTATTACACAGCTGACTAAGAAAGGATTTCCCCTTCGCTTTAGAGAGATTTCCTGTTACTTTTTTTGTGCCTCGAAGACAACAAGCAATGATAAATCACCACAACAAGGATACAGACAACAAAAAGAAATCATGTAGTTGAACTCCCTAAATAAAAAGTTTTAATGCCTTCTTTAAGTAAACAGCTGTGGGAAAGGCTAAGTAGATCCACCCACCACAGACTGCTTGGTAGAAACTACAGAAGTGGGCAGATACAAGACCAGCTGCCCTGAATATTGACAGAGAGCATCAGTGGACGGTCTTTATTAAAGAAAGTCAAAACATTCCAGTGATTGCACCCAGTCAACAGTGGTTGAAGGCTATGATGACTATTGGGGACATTAACACCGCAGTAAAAAAATCATAACACAAGGCGTCTAAAAACAATATCTTCAAATGTTTATTCAAAATATAAACATAGTCCAGAGCACTTAGGCTTTTTAGTCTTGTGTAGATTCTCTACGCGTTTCGCAACACCTGCGGCTTCCTCAGGAGATAACAAGACTGTAAGCTTTGAAGAGAACCACATGAGAAACCTAAAGTGAGCTATATAACATAATCCATAAAGGCTAAGGTAGTACCTCTATTGTTATATGGGAACGCAGAGCCACAGGGACATCCTCCCGGTGGGTCCTCGGATGGTAGAGAGCTGTGTATAAGTAACTATTTCAATGTTTATAAACAGATCTCTAACCCAACAGGAGCATATATGGTACGATGTAAGGAAAAAAAATTATACATATAAACCTATAACTTATCTATTCTAGTATGGAAAAAAGTGAAAGAGGGAGGATACATTGATCCTGCTCGAAAGAAGCCTAGAGGGCTCAAATTTTGTATATAATAACCAGAGTGAATAGGTGTACCTAGGATGCTGTGATAAAAGAAGCACAAGTGTGAGTGAGGTGTTAATAGTGCATTGTGTGTGGGTGTGTAAAGCTAGACATATACGATTTGAATTTGTAATAGCTTCAAGTGCCTGATTTTATGTATCTGTCCTCTTTCACTTTTTTCCACACTAGAATAGATAAGTTATAGGTTCATAAACATGTTTCCAACATGTTGGAAAACCCTGTTCGATTACCAATACTTTGAACGGGTGGGTGATGAAGCTTGAGCGCAGCAGGATGACATCATCATGCTGCACTCGATACTCCTCGAATTGCTGGGGTATTGACCCATGTATGCCAGCCTTAAGTGATGCTATTAGTGTACTATGTGTCCAGTGCAGTAAAGCCTAAAGCTGGCCATACACCTTCAGATTTCTCTGTCAGATTTCCATCAGATCAGATCTACCAACAACCATGTAGTATAGTGTCCTCCCTGATAGAATACATAGTGATTGGAAGGTGTAGAAAGGTCCTCATATTACATGGTTTTGGTAAACCAAAATCTGATCTGAAGGAAATCTGACAGAGAAATCTGAAGGTGTATGGCCAGCTTAAAAGGGAATATATGAGTGATGCTATGAATGTACTAAATGTCCAATACAGAAAAGTGTTGGCAAACGGTGTTGCAGTGTGGTGTTAGGGAATGGTTCCCAGTGAGGTGTGTAAAGAAATGGGAAAGTGTATAAAGCAAAAATGTGTATAAGCTATAGTGTTCATAAAAGCTTCTTATACATCGCAAAAGGCATAGAGCATCTACGCAAAAGGCCAAAGTGCTCTGGACTATATATATTTTGAATAAACATATGAAGATATTGTTTTAAGACACCTTGTGTTATGATTTATTTACTGCCATGTTAAAGTCCCCAATAGTCATCATGGCCTTCATCCACTGTTGACTGGGTGCAATCTCTGGAATGTTTTGACTTTGTGAATCATGGGATGTTGGCAGTTTAATTTTAATAGATAATCAACTGATTAAGGACAATTGTTTGTTCATTTCAGGTGTAAATCTTATAATGATAATATTAATTGCATTTATAAAAAAACAATCCTGGGCAGTGTGTTAGACAGGCCCGGAGCCAAAAGACAGAGACCTAGGCAGAGGGACTACATGACATGATGAGTTAGAAGGAGCTGGCATACTAAGGGTTAGCAAATCCTATAAACATGCTTAGCTATGTTTTTTATAGTATCCATGTTATGTTATTGTGTAATCTTGTTCCAGCTCTATCAGATAGGTTTGGTCAGTTACTAGGTGGGGTCCTCCTGTAGTTTAGTGTGTGAGGAGAATTCACCACAATTCAGTCAGAGAAGGATCTGAGTTGGATGAAATTCCCGCCCTCCCTCCCTAATTTTTCTTTGGTTTATAAAACTTTGATTTATTCCTTTGTTTTCAGGTTTCAAAACTTGTCACGGCAACCGCAGGGTTGTAAGGCCCTTAAGGGTGGTCTGGTCATGAAAAAGGTAATTGGAAGGGACTGTCATAGGTACAGAGTCCCACCCTTTGTTAAGGATGTCGGAGTGCCAGGGAACTAGTTCTGTAAGGTGGTATCTGCATTTTATTGTAATTATCTCTTAGTCGGTGTAGTGCGGCTGGAGGCCGATGTATTGGGTAATGAAGATACAGGGTGCTGGATAACTGCCTTCAAGGGACCTTCATTATAATCTATATTGGTCTGTTTAATGATTGTTATATATTATTTTGTTATGTTGGTGATAAAGGCTGCCGGCCCATTTAAAACCCAATCTGTCTGAGTCTCAGTTAAGCCCCCCATAGACAGGCAGACTCCTCCATGCAACTTCTGTACAACCAACTTTTCTTCTACCAAAACCATGTAATAGGAGGACCTTTCTACACCTTCCAATCACTATGTATTCTATCAGGGAGGTCACTATACTACATAGTTGTTGGTAGGTCTCATGAAAGTTGTATGGAGGAGTCTGCCTGTCTATGGGGGGCTTTATTCCAGTTGAGTTTTTGGTGAGTGAATGTTGTTAAACAATTCAGACAGAAAGGACAGCTATCTGGTATACCCTAGTCAAGGCTGTTATGCCATGCTCGGCTGCTGTTGTGATTCTGGTTACTAACACAACAGATGACCTGATTAATGAAGTGTGGATATGGGGCGGAGAGCAGGATGGGAAATGATGCTGGAAAGAAATGCTGGTGTCATCAGGTGAGGTGACGGCAGACCAAGTCAGAGATGTTCTGGGATTGTGATCTGCCATTTGCCTAGGTAACTAATGTTTAACTCATAGGCTTTAATGTCCTGGCACCAGTATGTCATTTTTCTACCTAAACCATTTTTATATTGTATGTTGAGGTATGTTGAGGTAAACACTACAACTCACATCGGCACTTCTGCATTATTTTTTTGAAAATATTTTTTTTTTTATATGGGCACCACATTATCTCTGCTGTGCCTTTTGAGAAAGTAAAGCCCCACCAGCATTAACAACTATTTACAAACAAAGCCATGTGCTTACCATGCTAGAAATTACTTGATTGGATTACTTATTTGCAGAGGCAGGGAGTGTACTGACTGAGTAGTAAACTTTATTGCACAACAGAACAGAAGTATTTAAAGGG
>CM070040.1:24051584-24069321 GCA_036250615.1 Ptychadena robeensis | reverse complement strand
CGCCGCGTAGGCTCCACCATGGTGACAACAGAGAGGCCCACACCAGCGCCCCCGATTACCCCAGTAACGTCAGCACAGGTACAACACAGGGTCTGGAGGGAGGCTAAGGCTGGGAGTGTAGCAACGACAAGCCGCTGATTGTCACTGGATCCTGACATCGTGTGAGTGAGCCGAACGAACCTCCAGGCACAAGTGAGACCTGAGCATCTCATGACAGAACTCTACAGGGGTATGTCATGAGAAGGATGCCACTCTCTCCAGTCCAGCCACCCCGCCACTGTCCCATCCCATATGCATCCCCAGTGCCCCAGCTATAGTTCGGTCCCAATACGTGTCCCCAAGGATTGGTGACAAAAGGGCCGCATGATTCCAAATTCTACACATCCCTCAAGCCTTGGAAAAGGGGACCCACCCCCCCCCCCTTGTCCTCTAAGCCTGACACCCGGGGGTTACCCCGCGATTAAGCCGGGTTCATAGACGGGTAGCTGAAGTCGGTATGGTGGCCCTAGAATAAGGGGTAACGAACTACCCATATACTCTAAAACTTCCCCTACTACTACGCCCAAATACCAAGCGAAGATCCTCGAGGAGATAGAGATGCTCCGGATGGTTGCCGCCGATGAGAATCTGGGAACATCATGGACATCCCAAAGTCACAGAGGGGGTACTCCATCGCCATGTTTGGAGGCCGGTTCGCAGGAATATCCGTAGACCGGGGAGCATGTGGCGCCATATCTTACATGATCGGGTCACGATAAAGAAGCCCAAATCCGGCGAACACAGTAAGAAGATGGTGAATGTCTGGGTGAAGACGGGTCGCATGGTACGCTCCCTATCCCTGAAATTCTATCTAACTACCCGGTGAACAGGGTAAGACCCCTACTACTGTTTGTCTTCCTGATGTTCACTTTCAAGAGTGCGTTTAGTTTTGTGTGCGTAATCCCTCCACACCTTTTTTTCAGCGATGCTAGAACGTTCTTTTGTTTTGTTCTGGCTGCAAAATGTCATTTGTCAGTTAAAAAAGAAGCGTTTTTCAGTTGGCTCCAACGTTTTTGTATAATGCGGGTTTAACGGACTCCCCCAGGACTGAGGCTGTTACCCAACCCGTTTGTCTTTGTCTAAGCTGGATCCTTTCGCCGGGAGAAAGGTGAACATGACTTTGCCTGCCAGAACACTGGACTCAGATTCCTTAGAGGCATCACCCTCCATTCATTCTCTTCCTCCCCCCTTCTCCTCTTTTTTTTTTTTTTGAGGAAGGGGCATGACTAAAGTGTGTTGGGAATGTTTGCGAGGATACTGTGTTTAGGTCCGTTCTATTAACTTGTAAAATAACATAGTTTAAAAAGTGGTTATAGGTAATGGATGTTCAGGTCTGGTATTGTGACAGTTGTGAGCCAACTGATTAAATATAGAACCTCCTGACCACTGAGATGTTAATGTGAAAACATTTGTATATGAAGATGACTAAGTTATTGCTGTATTGTGTTTGCTAAGTAGCAAGGAAAAAAAAAAAAAACTTTTTTTTTTTTTTTCTGTGTTCTTCCACTGATGACTCTTCACTTCAGGTAAGTGGGTGGTGCGATTTCTGATGTCTAAGCCTTGGGAATGTTTAGATGAGTTGTGTACTGAATGTCATTTGTGCAGATTTCTGGTATTGGCTCACCTGGGGTCTCTATGGTGTGCCGATACAGATGTTCCCCAGTATTATGGGGTACAGTGTGTCCGATGGCATGAGTTGTGTCCCACCGCTCCATCCCATGGGAGATATGCTGCGATCCCCTGGTATAGATAATCTGATAAAATGTCCTTAGAGTGTATGGTCAGGACATAGGTACCTGTTTGGCTGGTGTGGGGCGTACAGCGAAACAGAACCGCTCCTATCAGTATAAGGTACAGGTGTTATGTGAAATAGACTGTATTCATAATGACTTTGAAATGATTTATGGTACCTATTTCATAAATAAAGATAAGCTTATAGTACTTGCTTTGAGGTAATACAGTGTAACGGTAAAATGACATGTCCTTATGCAGGTAATAAGAGGCAATTTTCTGCCTCCCCCCCCCTTGGTCTAATAAGCATAGAGGGTACATATGGGCTTTTTGCTATGATATTGGAATAAAGAATGCTTACTAGAGGTGTCAATTACTAGGGGTAAATGTTCCAGACTGCCTACCTCTGAATATTAGTCGATTGCCATTGTTTGTAACTATTGCTAAGGTAAGCTTGCCCACCCTTGTTCCGCTGTATTGTCAGGGTCTCGTCCTTCGAGTGAGTAGGGTGGGGTCTTCATGTTTTGGAAGCGGGGGCGGAACACCTGTGTAAATAAGAAGAATTGGGTGATCTTCCTTAGGAAGTCACGCCTTGGAGAATAGAGGGGGCCGGCGAAACGGAAACAATTACCCTTGTACATGAAAGGACAAACTAATAAAATCGTGAAGTTGAAAAAAGGGCTAGGAGTTGGAAATGGTACAAGAGGACGGGGCTGTGGTGGGGCCGGGACAAGACAACCGTGAGCTAAAATAGACTGCACAACATCTTTAGAAGTGCCGTGAGGACACTGTCCTAATCAAGGGGAGTATGTGTAGCCCCCATGGGTGGGAGAGTTTAAGGATGTAAAAAGGGTTAACATTGGTGATTTGAGGATCCAAAATCGAATTGTATGTCATTTGTGTCACCCATCATAAATGTGCCCAACATCCCCTAATTGTTAAGAACAAGAAAGACAAATGGGAAAGAGCACCTATTTTGCTGCAATCACCATCCCAAGATGGAGCCTGGCACTCCGGGAACTTTAAGGCACTAAGTTAACAGATTTTAATTAAAGTAGGATCAAATAATAAATATTTCCAATATTATTCACATATCAAGCAAAAAAACAGGAGGCATGAGAAAATCATACATAATGTCCCACAAGATGTCATAGTCGGCAATTAATATCACAACATCAACATTATTACAATGATGTTTCAATTACCAAACGCATGTACATATAAACAGGTTTATAAATGCTGATATATGATCTCGACGCTTTTCGCACTTAAGCTGTCATCAGGAGATATCGAGCATATCGATTAAATCTGATAACAATCAAAAATATGATATATCAAAGATATTTTCCAATGATTTTTTTAATGATAGTGGTGCTTGGTTATGGCTGTTATACTCACATCCCACAGCGTTGACACAGGTAGTATGAGGAGGATCAACATCCCTCCGCACAATGGTTAGCGGATGATGGTATGGAAGGCCCGCCGGTAAGGCCATCAACAGACCCCATATGACCACAGCGGGAGGGCGGGGGAGAATGGAGGTGATAACGGGGGACCCAAATCATGCTAGGGCGCGACTCCATTAATATAATACAGCTCCACCTGCAATGAAGTGTAGATAGGATAGTCAACTTTGATCTATTGATGTGGGCCCCCCAACCACCGAGTCCTCGCAAGGTTAATAGCGAGGGGCGCCAGGGATAGGGTATAAAAAGAATATCAAAATACATAGGACCTAATAAGTGTAGCTGTATTGAAAATTGTAAATTAGATCATGTATACATACACTAATTATGCATTCAAAGGAGTCACAACAGGCATGAAAAATAGACCTAAAGGGAAAAAAAAGTGACAAAGACTGGAATGACACGTCACAAAACGAGAAAATCACGATGCGTCTTCGAACAGAGCCTCACTAATTGTTGAGAAGTAAGACAACAAGAAAATGAAGGACTACCTGTAATAACACCAATAGACAGCCAACTCTCCCCCACCCAAAACTTACCGTCACACAACAAAGAAGGACCTTCCCACCTCAGTCTACCTATCAGACCGCTGCCCAGTTGGGTCCCCACTCGAACTCAAACATAGCTCACACAGAGTCTAATCTGCGGGCGGCATCTTGCGTTCTACGTCATCTTAGGTAGCTTACGGACAAATACAGAGCTCCACCGATGCGTCCGACGTATATCAGCCCCGTCATCGGCACATGGGAGGATCGCTCAGGCACGCCCACCTAGTACGCGACTGCCCCGGTCCCATGGCGACGCTGGACACCAGGCAGCACTGCAGCATGGCGGCAGCCGACCATCGGAGGATATAATGCCTCCAGTCCCGCACACCTCCAACAAGCGCTCCTCCCCCCATGCGATACCGAGCTCGCGTCACGCTCGATCGGGTTACAAGGCCCTGCTACCCACGAATCACCCAATTCACACCCCCACCCCCCACCTCACCACTCAAATAGGACAACGGGGAGGACAGCCCCCCGGCAAACCCACCATCACACCCACACACCTGGGAGGGTCACCTAATCCACCTCACCATACAGGTCGTCCTATCTCTGTGGGGGCGAGGTACAGCATAAGAGTCTACTGGTTTGTTGAATACATATAGTCCATTCCATAATATTCGGAAACCCCAGATTGATACCATTCCCCACCCTGACGACAGTGTCTTGTATGCGCATAAATCATTGTAAGGATGCTTACGGTATTACAATATACTCTTCCCCTCATATAATACTGTAAGCCATCGTTATCACAATGGATATCATAGATACTGTACTACACTTATCCCATCTAGTCGTAATAAAAAGGAGCTCATAGGATGTAAGAATCCATTCTGTGTCAGTTAAGATTGTAATGCTAGGGTATCAATGTTGACAACATGCCCCACAAGTGCATTGAGGACATGGAGAAATGGTGTCAGTATTTTGAGATCATTGAAGTTATATTTGGATGGAGAAAACAAAAAATAGACTTTCCAGAGATGGGTGTCTTCCACCCGAACCAACATACAGTATCAAAATCAATTGTTGTCATTTTTGTCCCCATCATAAATGTGCCAACAATCCATAATTGTTAAAGAAAAGAAAGACGAAATGGAAAGAGACAGCCTGATTTGCTCAATCACCATCCAGATTGGAGCCTGGCACTCCGGGACTTGTAAGCCACCTAAGTTACAGAGTAATAGTAGGTCAATAATAAATATTATCCATTGTATTACATATCCCGTAAAACAGGAGTGCATGCATAATCAATGAGCATAATTCACAGATGTCAATAGTGGCATATAATATCACAACATCAACATTATTACAATGATGTTCAATTAAAAACGCATGTACATATAAACACGAGTATGCGCTATTTGATCTCCGCGTCTCGCACTTAATCTTCATCAGGATATATCCGAGCATTCGATTATCTGATAACACACAAATATGATATATTCAAAGATATTTTCCATGATTTTTAATGTGTGTGCTTGATGTATGGCTATAATGCTCACAAAATCCCACAGACGGTGACACAGTTAGTATTATGAGGATCCAACATCCACTCCCCATGGTTACGGTGAGGGTAATGGAAGGCCCCGTAGGTCACCCCCATATGCACCACAGGCGGGGAGGCGGGGGGCAAAAGGGGAGGGATAACGGGGGAAACCCAATCAGTCTGCCAACGCCATAATATACATCAAACCTGCATGAATGTTAGATAGATGTCAACTTTGATCTATTATAATGGTGGGCAAACACCATCTCCAAGTTAATGCAAACTCATGATAGAGGTCGATACATACTAATGTATCTTATTGGTTGGTTGTGGTATACACCTGAGACAAGAAGAAGTCAAGCTTTCCTATCGGTACCACACAACGTAAATGTTTAATTAACGAACAAGAGACATGTGATGTAAATGACAAGAAGGGTAATGTTAACATGTAGAACTTACTTAGAAATTTGCCCATAGTCTCGATCTCCGTTGGTGTCCCTCGTGTATTTCCCCAGGCGCATCGGCGTCTGAACGTCATCTAAGGTAGCAATGAATGGCTCCCGCGCTGTCCGCCCTTATAAATATCCCCGGTCACAGCCATTGGATCGCGCATGCTCGCCACCCTATTTGACGCGACTGCCCCTGTCCCATGGCGACGCGGGACACCATGACAGCATGTCCAGCATGGAGGGTTCAAGCGAACCATCGGAGGATCTAATCCTCCATCCCCGCACACCCCTCCAACAGCGCTCGCCTCCCCCATAGCGAATACCGAGCTCCCTCTCAGTCAACGTCGGATCGGGGGACAAAGCCGCCCGGCGCCCACGAAACACCCCCCTAAAGCCAAATAAGGGGGGCCCCACCTCCACACAATAGGTAGCAACGGAACGGGGGCAGCCCCCCGGCACCCCAACCGTACAACCACCCACCCTGGGATTGGCAACAGACCACCTCAACCATACATGTCTCCTATGAGCTCCTGTTGGGGAATGCGAGGGCACACTGCAGAAGAGTCCTACTGTTTAGTTGAATTTACATATAGTACATTCCCTAATATTCGGAAACCCCAGATTGATACCATATTCCCCACCTACACATGTGTACTTGTGTCACATAAATCATTGTAGGATGCTTACAGGGTATGACAAATAGAAACTCTTTTCCTCATAGTAATAGGCGGTAATCCTTCGTTATCGACGATGTATCATAGAATGTACTAACTGTATCCCTATCGATGCTATGTCGTAATACAATAAGGAGCATCGGCTGTTAGAGATCCATGCGGTGTCATTTAAGATTTGTTATGCTATGTATCAAATGTTGACCACAGGATCGCCGGCCACAAGTGATTTGAGAGCATTGGAGAAATGGGGTCAGTATTTTTTGTATGCGAGGAGATCAGTGAGGTTATATTTTGGATGGAGAAACAAAAATGACTTTGCCAGAGATGGGTTCCTTCCACCTGACCAACATAGACAATTATCAAAATCAATGTTGTCATTTTGTCCCCACATAATGTGCCACACAGCCCATAATATGTTAAAGAAAAAGAAACCCGACGAAATGGGAAAGGCACCTATTTGCTCAACACACCATCCATAAAGTCCCAGATTGGAGCCTGGCACTCCGGACTTTTAAGGCACTAATTTTACAGATTAATTAAAGTAGGTCAAATAATAAATATTTCCAATTTAATTACTAATCACAGTCAAAACCAGGAAGTTCATGATAAACTCAAGACATAATTCAATTCCAAGATGTCATAGTGGTCAAATATAATATCACAAACACAAGCCATACATTATTACATGAATGTTCAATTCAAACGCATGTACATATAACAGGTTTATTTCTGATATTTGATCATTCGACCGGCGTTTCGCACTTAAGCTACTCCCTCAGGAATAAATCGAGGCATTCGTAATCTGAAACATCAAAAATATATAATTCAAAGATAATTTTCCACGTATTTTTTAATGATAAGTAGTGCTTGTCGTTCTGGCTTAATACTCACTGGTCCCACAAGACGGTGCAACAGGTAGTAATGAGGAAACAAAGGATCACATCCACTTCCCCAGGTTACGTGTAGGTAATGGAAGGCCCGCCCGGTAGGTCACACCCCCATATGCAACCACATGCGGGGAGGCGGGGTGGAGAAAGGGAGGGATAACGGAGGACCCAATCATAGGCAGGGCTAGCCACGCACAATTAATAGTCATCCACTGCAATTAATGTTAGATAGGATAGTCCTGTTTGATCTGATTATATGGGGCAAACACCAGTCTCCAAGTTTAATGCAACTCATATAGGTCCGATACTCCTAATGGTAGCTGATGGTTGGTTGTGTATACAATTGTGAGTCAAGAAGTCAAGCTTCCCTATCGGTACTCACACATAAACGTATGTTTTTAACGAACAAGAGAATCATGGTGAGGTATGACAGAGGGGTAAATTTTACATAGTAGAACTTACTAGGATAAAATTTTGCCCATATCCTCTATCTCAGTTTGGTGTCCTCGTTTAATGTCCGCGCCAAATCGGGCGTCTGACGTCATCAAGGTAGGCATGAAATGGATGACCGGCGATCCGCCCTATATCGTCCCCCGTCATCGCCATGGGATCGCGCCGGATCCACGCCCACCTAGTTGACGCGACTGCCCCGTTCCCATGGCGAACGCAGTGGACACCAGTGCAGCATGCGCATGGTAGGCAACGACCATTCGGAGGATATAATCTCACAGCCCCGCACACACCCTTGTCCAACAAGCTGCCTCCTCCCCCCATGCGTATAACCGGAGCTCCCGGCCGTCAAGCTCGGATCGGGGGTACGAGCCCGGCGCACCACCGGGAATCACCCCTCCACCCCACCCACACAATAGGGACACGGGGGCAGCCCCCCGGCAACCCAACCCTACAAACCACCCACCTGGAGGGCAACAATCACCGTCAACCATAACCAGGTCGCCCTATAAGCTCTTGGGGATAGCGAGGGATACACATACACTGAGTCCTACTACTCTGGTTTAGTTTTAAATTTACATGATAGTCCATATCCTAATATTCATGAAACCCCAGAGTTGGGTGTGGTGCCATATTCCCTCACCTGACACCTGTTTGTAAAACTTTGTCAGCAATAAATCATTGTAAGATGCTTACAGGTATGACAAGATACTCGTCCCTCATAGTAATAGCGTAATCCATCGTTTATCCGATGGATATCATAGATATGTACTAATGTTCCCATCTCTATGTCGTAATAAATAATGGACAATAGTCACGTAAGATCCACTTCTGTTTCAGTTTAAGATTTGTATGCTATGTATCAATGTGGACAAACAACTGCCCCCACAAGTGATTTGAGGACCGGGGAGAAATGGGGTCAGTATTTTTATATCTTGATTTTATATTTTGTTGGATGGATAAAACAAAAATCTGACTTGCCATAGATGGTGTCTTCCCCCGAACCAACATACAAGTATCAAAATCACTGTTGTGGTCATTTTTTCCCCAGTCGTCCAATGTGCCAACATCCCATACAATTGTTAAAGAAAAAGAAAGACTAAATGGAAAACTGGGAAAGAGCAGCCTATTTGCTTCAATCAACACCATCCCAGATTGGAGCCTGCGACGTCCGGACTTTTAGGCACTAAGTTACAGATAATTAAAGTAGGTCAAATACTAAATATTGCTCCAATTTAATGAACATCATCAATAAAACCGGAGTGCATGAGAAAATCATACATAATTCACAGATGTCCATTATTGGCATATAATATCACAACATCAAGCATCATTACAATGAGTGTTCAATTAAAAAACCATGTGTACCTAAACAGTGTTAGGCTGATTTTGATCCGACGCGTTTCGGCACTAAGCTTCATCAGGGATATCGAGCAGTCGATTAATCGGATAACAATCAAAAAATGATATATTCAAAAATTCAAAGATATTTTCCATGATTTTTAATGAGTAAGTGTGCTTGTGTATCACCTGTATACGTCACAAAATCCCATCCCACAGACAGGCCGATCACAGGTAGTAGCGGAGGATCAACATCCACTTCCCCATGGTTCGGTGAGGGTCATGGAAGGCCCCGGTAGGTCACCCAGTATGCACCACATGCGGGGGAGGTGCGGGGAGAAAGGGAGGGATAACGGGGGACCCAATACCAGGCTGCCTGACTCCAATAATATATCCACCTGCAATGAAATTTAGATAGGAGGGTTAAAGTTGAGGGTTAACTTATGGAAGGTGAGGGTTAAGGTGAGGGTTACTTATGAGGTTGAGTTGAGGGTAACTTGGTTTTCTCTTGCCAGGTTGCAGCCTGTACATTCTCCTCCATAATTTAGGCGGGAAAATGTTATCAAGTCTGTTCTGCCCTTGAGTGACCTTTCAGCTAGTGACAAACAGGCAGCACCTGCCATCTACTTTGGCAACATTTGGAGGGAACATGAGTGCATCTCTCTGGGATGTTTGGGTTGTCAAAGGTATAAAAAGGTTTTCAGCTCTCTCAGGTCGTTGTATCAGTGTGACCCAGGTTTCCCCCCTCCTGGGGCCCTGTAGGGTCTGAAGCATTGTCGGCAGTGTTCCTGTGTTCCCCGTTTTCCAAGGGCAGAGCTCCTCCCCTCTTAGGCTCTTCCCTGCGATCCCTAGGGAGAGACTTTTTGTAAATCGGCTGCCCTAGCAAAGAGCTGAACTACCTGCTGTCAAGATGACGCACTACAATGCCCAGCCAGCCCTTCTGCCTCCTACGAGAGCTGTGACTAGAGATGTTAATAGGAACTTGATTCTGAGAGACCTGTCTGCCTGAGGTTTCGGTTACTACCAGGGGAAGGTGAGAAACAGGGCACAAGCGTCCAGTGCAGAGTCAACTAACCTGTCCTACCTGAGTTGAGCGCTACCATGGGAAGGTTAGGACAACAGAAAGGCAACATAAAGCCCTGGTCAGCTGAGGTCAAGGTCAAGGGTCAGAGAAGTCCTATACAGAGGAGTGGGTGTCAAGAGAAGTCATGTTTCAGGATAAGTCCATATACAAAGTCGGTGTCCAGAGAAGAAAGTGTCCAAGAGTGTCCGCTGTCAGCTGGGGTCCCAGTGAGTCGCCATACCTGCCTCCCTTACCCGTCTCCTCCTTCCCATATAGAGAAGAATTGCCAAGTCAAATAAAGTTCAACAGCATCTACAACTTCTTTCTCCAAGACTTTCATTGTCCGCTCCCGATCCCATCATTACACGTCGCCTGGAACAGATCGGTCTCATTGCCACACACATCTACACAATTCTAAATTTTTGGGCTCTATTACACCACCACGAAAAAGGTGAATTTGGAATGAACAAACACAATGTGCTTAAACTGGCAGACTGTCAGTTTAGTATTTACATCAAGACCAGGTGAACGTGTAGAACTTACAGTGCCTCCCACTTGTTAATGATCAAAAGTAATGGACAATTAGCTTCTCCTCGCTATTCCATGGTCAGGGTGAATCGATACTGCCATCATTATCCCAATTACAATGTGCATTAAAGGTCCAAAAATCATTTCAAGTGTGCTATATGCATTTGCAATTGTTGCTGTCATTCTCAGGAATAAATCCAAGAGAACTGTACTATTCAGTAAGCCAACAACTGTTGGAACTTTCCTTTTTAAAAAAGGAAGGGCACCGTGAGCTCCAGCATACCAAAAGACCTCGTAAGGCAATGGGAAACAACCATAGTGGATGACTGAAGAATTATTTTCCCGGGTGAAGTAAACACCCTTCGTCAATCAGTTGACGCAGATGCAGAACCCTCTCCCAGGTGGTAGTTTATGTGTCAAAGTCACAATCAAGAGAAGACTTTCAATTGAATACATAGGGTCACCACAGATGTAACCATTGGTGAGCCTCAAAAAACAGGAATGTCAGATTAGAGTTTGGCCAAACAATTATCTAAAAGCCTTAACATTCTGAAACAAACATCCTATGGACACCGTATACGACCAGAATCAACTGTACAGAGTGATGGGACGAGAAGACTATATGGAGAAGGAAAGAACTGTTTTTAATAGGAGTCGTGATTGGCCTACATGTAAGGTTGAGACATCAAACAAAAGGACAACACCACCCCCCCACCTCACTGGTGAGGTTTTGGCAAATAGAGAAGTGAGATTTGAAACCAAGTATACCTAACTACGTGTGTGTCAATTGGTAATGGGGGTTTCTTGAGGTGTGCCTTTGTTTGGTCTATTCATAATTTACCACATTCATTTTAGATAAAATAAACATAGCGAATTTTTATTTGATCACAACACCACAATTAAAAAAAATGGCATATACTTTATTCTTAAAATTTCCTTACCATGGTAAAAAACATTTAAGGTGCAAAAAACCGCGAGGGAAGAAAGTGGGGCCACCCACATGTAGTCCCCTTTCTCCTCTAGAGTAATTCATCCACATATATAATGTGCTCTTAGGGTGTTTGTCGACGGTTTCGTTGTCGACCGGGACTTTTTCAACTTGGTAACACCCTGACCCTGAATAAACATTTATTCATCACTCTTTGTATCAGTCTTAAATGGGTGAGATTTGCTGCTTTGATGCAGAGTGACATACCTGTCTGTTGGTGGCCTCTAGGAAAAACCTCACTTTGCTGTTTTTAGATATTAGCCCTTTTTAATCCTGATGGAGATTTTTGCCGCGTGTGAGCAACAAAGCGCCTTGTTGAGCCTGCATTTCTGCAATCCCAAAACAGGGGTCCTAAGTGAGTTTATCCTCACGCTCTTTCCTTTTGTTTTCCTAAACTCTTCTATTCTAAACCCATCACTACCGAATTAAAGACATCTTTGACCTGTGTAGGTCAATTGTGTCCCCACGATCCCCACCATCACTCCTAAATTAATTTTTCCTGATTCTTCTATGTGTCGTTTATCACAGAGATTATCACCTCTACGGAGTATATTGAGTGAGTAGTCCTCTTCTAAATTATGTTGTATGTCCTCATTATGGCATAACGTGCCTGTGCCACCCCATCCCCCCGGGTTAAAAAATCCATACCTTTTTAAAAAAAGCCCACTGCCAGATTATCAAACAAAAAGGAAAGGAAACTGGCTCATATCCTAAACTGCCATCACCCACCTGGAGACCTCAAGAAAACTGATTAGAGTAGTACAGTGATTCAAATGACCTATCCATCAGTGAAGCTGGTGTGGTAGTGTCAGGGCATGGGTATGTATGGATGACAATGGGGAACTTGTTCTATTTGTATTTATTGATGATGTGACTGCTGAAAAAAGCAGCAGATGAATTCTAAGTGTTT
The DNA here is from genome assembly GCA_036250615.1 of Ptychadena robeensis. Taxonomy (NCBI): domain Eukaryota; kingdom Metazoa; phylum Chordata; class Amphibia; order Anura; family Ptychadenidae; genus Ptychadena; species Ptychadena robeensis. Next base: position 24,056,764 of record CM070040.1, on the reverse strand, counting down.
CGGCATATTATTTGCTTATATTCAAGCCACTCTTAAGACTCACTGCACAGCACTCACGTGCAAGAGAACAATGAACCCAAAGCATACTGCAACACATCACAATAAATTTTTTAAGGGAAAGATGGAATGTGATGTTATGTGCCAATCAATCACACAATCAAACTCAACACAGCACCAAAATCACAACAAAACACAACAAAATCAAGTCAATCACAAATCACAAACACAATCAACAAAAATCAATAACAATCCACAATCACAATCACACAACAACCCACACATAACAATCAAAATCAAAATTCAACAAAAATCACAATCACACAAACAAAATCAAAATATCACAAATCAACATCCCCACTCCTCCCCTCCCGACTCAACCCCCATCCCACCCCCCCAATCACCCGTCCTAATCACACTCCCCACCCCCCCATCCGATCCCCCACCCCCTCCCCCACTCACCCCCCTCCCCTCCCCCGCCCCTCACCCCCACCGGAATGAGGAGAGAGGGTTGAGAGAGAGAAGCTGAGGGGGAGAATCACCCCCTTCCCCTCACCCCCCCCCACCACCACTCCCACAGCAGCTCCCGCACAACCCCCCTCACCACTCCAATCAACAAACCCCTGACCTGATCCGATTGAGCATCCTTTACTCTCTAAAGACTCAAACGAAGGGAAGTGCCCCAGACCAAGCAGGAATTACCCCCCCCATTGCCAGTACGAGGCAGGCAGCGCATCACCAGGATGACAACCAGCGTCTGTGATGTCTAGCGTTCCAGACTTCAGTCTTATTGAGTGGAGTAATCAATGGATTTTTCAACAAACCGTATTAAAGGAAAAAGTAATTTGAAACATCTTCTGCCCATTACGTCCTGGCCCTAACAAATGGAGGCCACCTATCAACTGTTGAATTCCTACACCGTTCACCCTGATGGGAATCAATATCCTCAATTAGCTGACAGTCTGCAGTTAAAGCACATGTTGTTAAAGCGACCTACCCACATTGTAGGTCACTTTGCACTATCCAGCATCAGCTGCCAAAGATAGGGCAATCACGCCAACAAAAAAAAAAATAAATCTTACACAGCGAAAGACCGTTTTCCGAGGAGCAACAACCCATGCCTGTGACGTGAGCCGCGCGCCGAGTCCCTTTTAGAGCGACCGCTAAGACTGCCCGGGACACATCACTCGAGTGGGCCCAGAATGCATCGCTGCCTCTGTGACGTCCACTACCACAGCGTGTGGCGGGTCTGTGTGCTCTCCCCCCCCTCCCCTTCTCTGTCTCAGAGTGTCATCTGTGAGCGATTTGGCGGAAGGTAGAGGAGACACTTGCTGGGACAGGCGCCAGGAGGCAATGGGATATTTTATATAACACCCATACCCATTCATTCTGTCCTCCATCCTCCAATACACTGATCTGGATGCATGAGAACCCTCCCAGACATGGAATGTCATCTCGTGAGGTGATTGTGGGGAAGTGTAGAGGAGACACTGCGGGACTGGCGCAGCAGAGGAGGCATAAATATTTTGTATACACCCCCCATAACCCCCCTGTCCTGTCTGTCCCTCCCTCCATCCCATGATCTGGATGATGAGAACCCTCCCCAGACATGGAAGTGTCATCTGTGAAGTGATGTGGAGAGGTCAGAGGAGACAACTTGCTGGGACTGGCAGCAGAGGACGTATCGATATTTTATATATACCCCCAGAAACCCATTCATGTCTGTCCTCATCCCTCCAATACCAGATCTGGATGAATGCAACCTTCCTACATGGAAGTGTCATCTTGCAGGTGATTGTGGGGGAAGTGAGTGGAGACCACTGCTGGACTCGGCCCAGAGTGGGTAAAGATATTATCTAATACCCAGTAACCCATTCATGTCTGTCCTCATCCTCCCCAATACCATGATCGGATGAAGAGAACCTTTCCGACAGAAGGGTTATCGGAGTGATGGGGGAAGTGTAGGAGACATTCTGGGACTCACAAGCAAACGCTAAACGATATTTTACACACCTCAGCCTACCTGTGCCCCCCCCAAACCATCACCCCGCCACCCACCCCACTATCACACTCCACACTAAACCCCTCCCACCCACTCCGTCCAATCTCCCCCTCCTCCGTCCCTACCCCACGTGCTCCTCCTCCTCCCTCCTTTCTCCTCTCACACACCCTCGATCTCTGGAATGACCAGAACTGTCCTCCCATACCAAACCCGTGGGATTGGTAACTATGTCTGCAGGGGAGGGGCACCTTAGTAGTGTCCAACAGAATGAGGCGAAGTAGCTTCAGCGGCCAGTACTTAAGAGGTGACTTAGGGAATGAGGAAGTGAAGAGTTTAAGTACCTATTTTTTGTCTCTGTGTAGCAGATTGCCGCTGCCCAGTCCCATCATTACACTCAGCAGGACCAGTCGGTCTCATTGCTACACAACATCTACACAATTCTAAATTTTTGGGCTCTATACACCACCACAATGAATTTGGAATGAAACAAACACAATGTGCTTTAACTGCAGACTGTCAGCTTTAGTATTTACATCCAAACCAGGTGAACGGTGTAGGAATTACAGTGCCTCCCACTTGTTAAATGATCAAAAGTAATGGGACAATTAGCTTCTCGGCTATTCCATGGTCAGGTGAATGATACTGCCTCATTATCCCAATTACAATGTGCAGATAAAAGGTCCAGAATTCATTTCAAGTGTGCTATATGCATTTGCAATTTGTTGCTGTCAATTCTCAGGATAAGATCCAAAGAACTGTCACTATCAGTAGCCAAAACAACTGTTGGGAACATTCTTTTAAAAAAGGAATGCACCGGTGAGCTCAGCAATACCAAAAGACGCGGAAGGCAATGGGAAACAACCATAGTGGATGACTGAAGAATTATTTCCCTGGTGAAGTAAACACCCTTCTCAACAGTTGACCAGATTAAGAACACTCTCCAGGGGGTAGGTGTATGTGTGTCAAAGTCAACAATCAAGAGAAGACTTCACCAGTGAATACAGAGGGTTCACCACAAGATGTAAACCATTGGTGAGCCTCAAAAACAGGAAGGTCAGATTAGAGTTTGCCAAACAATATCTAAAAGCCTTAACAATTCTGAAACAACATCCTATGGACAGATAAGACCAAGATCAACTTGTACCAGAGTGATGGGAAGAGAAGACTATGGAGAAGGAAAGGAACTGTTTTATAGGAGTCGTGATTGGCCATACATTTAAGGTGAGACAATCAAACAAAAGGACAAACACCACCCCCCCACCTCACTTGGTGAGGTTTTGGCAAATAGAGAAAGGAGATTTGAAACACAAGTATAACTACGTGTGTGTCAATTGGTAATGGGGGTTTCTGAGGTGTTCCTTTGTTTGGTCTATTTCATAATTTTAACCACATTCATTTTAGATAAAATAACATAGCGATTTTATTGATCACAACACAACAATTAAAAAAATGGCATATACATTATATCTTAAAATTTCCTACCATAGGTAGAAAAACAATTAAGGTGCAAAAAAACAGCGAGGGAGAAGGAAAGGGGGCCACCCACATGTAGTCCCCTTTCCTCCTCTAGAGTAATTCAGACCACATATATAATGTGCATCTTAGGGTGTTTGTCGACGCGTTTCGTCCGACCAGGGACTTTTTCAAGACTTGTACACCCTAGAACATGAATAAACATATGTATCAATCACCTTTGTATCGTCTTTAAATGGAGTGAGATTGGCTGCTTTGATTGCAGAGTGACATTACCTGTCTGTTGGTGGCCTAGGAAACCCTCACTTTGCTGTTTTTAGATATTAGCCCTTTTTAATCCTGATGGAGATTTTTGCCGTCGTGTGAGCAACAAAGCCTCCTTGTTGCCTGCATTTCTGCAATCCAAAACAGGGGTCTAAAGTGAGTTTATCTCCTCTCTTTCCTTTTGTTTTCCTATACTCTTATATTTTAAACCCACACTTCCTAATTAAAGACATATTTGACCTGTGTAGCATTGTGTCCCACGACCCCACCATCCTCCCTAAATTAAGTGTTCCCTGATTCTATGTGTCGTTTATCAGAGATTTCAGCCTCCTACGGAGGTATATTGAGTGAGTAGTCTCTTCTAAATTATGTGTATGTCCTCTTAGGGCATAAAGTGCCTGTGCCACCTCCCCCCTGGTTAAAATCCATACCTTTTTAAAAAAAGCCCACTGCAATTATCAAAAAAAAAAGGAAAGGAACTGCTCATGATCCTAAGCATACCACCTCATCAGTGAAGCATGGTGGTGGTAGTGTCATGGCATGGGTATGTATGGATGACAATGGAACTGGTTCTATTGTATTTATTGATGATGTGACTGCTGACAAAAGCAGCAGGATGAATTCTGAAGTGTTTCGGGCAATATTATTTGCTTATATTCAGCCACATTCTTAAGAACTCACTGCACAGCACTTCACAGTGCAGATGAACAATGACCCAAAGCATACTGCAAACACATACAATAAATTTTTTAAGGGAAAGAAGTGGAATGTTATGTTATGGCCAAGTCAATCACCTGACCTGAATCCGATTGAGCATGCATTTTACTCTCTAAAGACTAAACTGAAGGGAAAGTGCCCCAAGAACAAGCAGGAAATTAAAACAGTTGCAGTAGAGGCAGGCAGAGCATCACCAGGGATGAAACCCAGCGTCTGGTGATGTCTATGCGTTCCAGACTTCAGTCTGTAATTGAGTGGAGTAATAAATTGGATTTTTTCAACCAAGTATTAAAAAGGAAAAGTTTAATTTATGATAAATATTCTGTCCCATTACTTCTGGTCCCTTAACAAATGGGAGGCACATATGCAAACTGTTGTAATTCCTACACCGTTCACCTGATTGGGATGCAAATATCCTCAAATTAAAGCTGACAGTCTGCAGTTAAAGCACATTGTGTGTTTAAAGCGGACCTACCACATTGTAGGTCACTTTGCACTATCAGCATCAGGCTGCCAATAGATAGGGCAATCACTGTCCAAAAAGAAAAAAAAATAAATCTTACAGCAGGAAAGACCGTTTTTCCGAGGTAGCACAACCCATGCTGTGACGTTGAGCCGCGGCGCCGAGGTCCCTTGTTAGAGCTGACAGCTAAGACTGCCGGGACACATCAGCTCTGAGTGGGGCCCAGAATGCATCGCTCTGCCTCTGTGACGTCACTATCACAGC
>CM070040.1:24000665-24028192 GCA_036250615.1 Ptychadena robeensis | reverse complement strand
CCCCAAACCACAACCAGGTCTGATGTGATTCCTAAATTAGAGGGAGACCCCCTGTAAAGTTAGTGGGTCTCTTCTCCACAACATTGCCCTGGTGTTGTAGGGATCAGAGTGGGGTCTCATGGGCATTGGAGAGTCCCAGGGGCACATACTATTGAATGAGTACAGAGAGTACAGACTTTGTTCCCATTCCAATAAAGGTTGTAAAGATAATCCTATAAAGAAGATACAGAGATGTTTTTTTTTTTGCAAGGTTGAGCAAGAACACAGACTAGGCCCTCTATGGACTAAAGTGAAATGGCAGAGGCCAGCTATTGTCAGATACCCTGCCAAGCACAATGTGATTATGTGAACTGAATGAATAATGTTCGCAGTTGGCTTCATAATTTTTGGAAGAGTTCATAAAAGGGGACTCATCTGGATCTCCTCCATCTACCAATGATTCCTCCTCACCGAAGCCAAAGAAAACCTGAGAGTCAGACCCTGGAGGACCATGAGACTGTCACTTATCCTTTTTCATTGTTGTCTGTCTGAAGGTTCCTTTAATGACTCTTTAAGCCATTGGAACTCATTGCAACAAAATGATTGTAGGAATAGGATGCTTTTAGCTGGGCCCATGCAGAGGCTGCCCTTCTCAGGCAATACTAGTCTGCACCACTAGGGTGCTGTGTGGGGAAACACTGTGAAACTTTTCAGACATAGTTTTTCATGAAACAGACGTGATTGCAGCTAGATGCCCTTAGTATTGGTGCGGGTAGTGGTTTAGGACTCGTTTAGTGGGAAAAATGGTAGTATGATGTGTTTGCTATTTTATCATTTACTTTGAGCATTGAATTGCACACAGTTTTTGAATACGCCACAGGGTGTTTTTTCCAAGTGGTGCTGTTCAGCTTGTGGGTGTTACAGTTTTTTTTACTCCAACTGCCGCCAACTCCTTCCTACCGCCAAGGGGAGCATCATAGGGCATTCCCATGGGCAGTCTGGGCCTAATAGGGCGAAGGGTAAACAACCTAGGGGGTAATATCTCTGTGCTAAAAGGCAGGCATATCCAGGATGTATATCCTACAGGAGTACTACACTACCCTGTTCCACGTGGAAGGAATATAATGTGGAGAGCAGTTTTTAAGGGAGGCATGGCTGCCTTCCCTTACTATGGACCAGCTAGACAGCCTAAACGCTCTGGAATCAAAATATAAAATTATTATGGTGATTAAACATGCAAGTGCAGGTAAAGGCCCGGGCCCTGAATGAATTCTATAAAATGTCCCAGAACAGCAAAAGCAGACTCTTCTCTGACTCTATAACTGTATTCTGTTGCCCAGGTAGGTTCCCTGAGACTGGCAATGGGGCTTTCATTAGACTACTACCTAAACAAGGGAAGGACCCCACTTCTCCCCAGGTCAAACCACCCCATCTCTATACTGAAAGACATTAAATACCTTTCCAACATTTTAGCCAAAAGACCTAGGTAGGCTCAGGTCCTATCAAGGAACAGGTTGGGTTTGTGCAGGGGGAATTGGAGTGTTCAATATAACAAAGTGTTAGCCAGGATAGAATATTACAACATGCATTAAAAAGTGTCTCCCTCTTTGGGCCTTGGTGTCCCTTGATTTTTTTTTAAGCTTTTGATAAACTTTTCTGGCAATGACTAACCCTTATGAGGAGGATGGGGTTTCAGGGGGCCTTTCTTCAATATATCTTAGCCATGTACAAGGCTTCTACAGCACAAATTTACTTATCACCGGCTATGTCTGAACCGTTTACATTACACTTAGGCACTAGGCAAGGATTTCCTTTGTCATTCTTATTGTTTAACATCTCACTGGAACAAGGAAACTGTGTACTGAAGGTGTTTTCCATAGATCGCAGGAACTTCGGGGTTCGCAGGAACTCACCACAGCTCTCTTTGCCGATGCTATTCTGCTATTCAAGGCCTGTCTAAACAACTTTGAGAAAAGTGAACTCTTGGACGGTAAAAGAGGTGGAAGGCAGTGAAGATTTGGAGGGGGCTCAGTACCATTGTTGGTGAAAAAATAAGCTATAAAATTCCTGGGTATAGTGCGCCCACTCCCCTCTATGACCGCGACCAAAAACGAGGTGAACCGCATTTCAGATCCCGGGCTGCATCCGTGGCCAATTGCGGATAAGCCCAATTAAATACATGCCACAGGTGATCGCTCATGTTTTCGGATGTTTTCGGATGCCCGACTGTATATGTCACAAAAAACACCACAATATGGACAGTATATTAGGTCCAGATGTATGTAATGTGAACTAAAGACACTGATTGATCTCCAACTCCCAAGCATTGCACCATGCTCGAGCAGAATAGGGTGGAGCATGCTCGCTCATCACTAGATACCATGTAGAAAAGCAGACTTTCTTATTTTTTTGCCAAATTTTGCATAGTTCAATCTTGATGGGATTTTTTTAATTTTTGCTGGAAAAGTAAAAAAACAAACCCAAAAGTTTCACTAAAACTGAAATTTTGCCTTAAAAATATGTTATAGTGTTGAGCATAGATATCGTCATTGTGAATTTTAACTGCAAAAATTTGTTGTAAATTTGCAATAATTTGTGAAGTGCCAATATTTGCAATAGAAATTCGCTATCAACACTATCACATGAAAACTTAAGGCTAATTTAGATAAAAATAAGTTGAAATTTGACATGGAAAATGGAAATTTAGGTAGAACCAAATTTACGGAATTTTTCCATCTCTAGTGACATCACTGACACTGGATTTACTCGTTACAGGAAAGGCATTTATAAAAGCAATATAATCTTTTTATTGATTTTAACAACTAAGCATAGAAAAACACAGATAAGGCATTTTTGACAGATCATTCATATAATGAGGTGTTTGACAGATGGACATGAAGAACATGAGGGGAGTTTATGTGTGCTTTAAGTCATGTAAATATGGACAAAAACACCAACCGATCAGAAATTAATCTTTTAAAAATCTGAATATATGAGATTCATTAAGCTTTAGTAGATTTAGGTAACACTTTAAAAATGAGGCATCTCACTATTTAGCCCACATTTTGCATCATACATTGCTAAAAAAACAAAACTGCATAGGTCCAATTTGTATAACGTTAGTGCTATACTCCTACAAGTTTCAGCCTATATAATATCATTGTGTAATAATAATAATAATAATAATATCAGAGACAAAAAAGAATGTTATGTATATATGCTTAGCTAAATTCCTCCAGATAGTGATAGAGCTTTCTTAGTTTTACTTAGTGTATGCATTATATGTATTTTCTTTACAAAGGCTATCCTTGATCATTGCTCAAACCAATTGATAAAAAAACAACAAGATTACTATGAATATATGTTATCCTTATGTGTAGAGGTCATACACTTATCTTGAGCTTTATTGGTTTGGGAAAGAAAAAATTATGTAAATCTTGTTGTTATTTTCAGGTAAATAGAGACACTAATAGTGAGAACAAACATGCGTACCTGCATAATAGCGTTAGTTGTCTACAGGTGTTTTAAAAAAACACATTTTCTTTAATAGTAGCAGCTTTTAAATGTTTATTAATCTGAAAATCTACTTTTCTAGATATTATTATTATTATGAAAATCAGATAATTTTCTGCCATATTCATTCCTTGTAGTTGCGTAGGAACCACCATATGGGGACTGTGGCCACAAAGGGGCCCACCGCTCCTGGCTGCCAGTTATTTCTCTGGTATTTGGTATTCTATCTGCGGTATTCCTGAGACCACCAGGGTGTTTACATTTTTTCGTAATGCTTTTGCCACACAAAACCAGATTTAATTGGACCACCAGGGTTAGAACCAACTGGTTGGAAACAGAGCAGTGTTGGGTCCAGTAGGAAGGGGGGGGATTAAGTGGCAGGTCGGGGGGTGGCATAAAAATGTTCTGGTAATCTCTAGCTATGCGAAAATATCACCGCAATATAATATTCGCATTGTGAAAATTTTCAAAATGAGTAGTCACATACTGTGTTAATTTTTTCGCAATGCAAATATTATTTTCATTCAATTCATGGCCATACCACGGATATTTGAAATCGCGAAAAATATTCAACATTTGAATATTCAAGTTCAACACTAATGATGAAGAGAGCTAAGACTTCACAAGGGGGAGCCCAATATGTGCTTAGATAATTTAATGAGCTGGTGGGTGAGAGATGTTCTATAGTGATGAGTGGCATAGGCAATATTCTATTTTGCGATATTTCGCGAATAATTCTACTAATATTCAATTCTATATTCGCAAATATTCGCAATTGCGTGCGATTGCACCGGATTGCGAAACTAGATTCTCAATTACAATCGCCTCGCAATTACCTTCAAAATGATGGTAACATGGGCAATTTATTTTTGCATTGCGAATATATATTCTTAATCCATGCCCATAAGCATCCCAATGGTCGAATATCGCGAATATTCGCCGAATATATTCGCAATTCGAATATTTGAGCTCAACACTAATGTTCTACATTATCTAATCTGGGATCAAATCACAGCCCAAAGCGGGTTGGATGCTATAGACAACTTTATAATTTGCTTTGAACAGATACAGATGCCATATAAATCCCTTTGAATTCATTCACCTTACACAAAAATGAGTTATCAATATAAATACAGCTTTACCATAGACATTAATCTTTAAGAAGCCATGCATGCTTAACCTTCTGAGCGTTCTCCCCGAATTAACTCGGGCTGAGTTTCATGCATCATGAAACTCAGCCCGAGTTAGCCGGAGGAACGCCCGAGGTCTCGCCGTCTTCTGACGGCGGTTGGGAGCATCGGCATGTATGCCGATGCTTCCGGGTCCGCCCCGATCGCGTCACCGGTGACGCGAAGGGGATGGGGGTAGGCGGCGCCATAGACCTCCATCAAACTGGAGGGGCGTCGCTTTCTGTCAGCAGAAGTCCGGCGTCTCCAGCGACGCCGGACTTTTGTTTACATCCCTCAGCTGAGCAGGCAATCGCGGCGGAGCACATTGTGCTCCGCCGCGATTGCCCGTGGCACGGTTATAAAAAATGCCGTGCCACGTGGCAAACGCTCAGAGGGTTAAAAGACCAGAAAACAACCTTGTAAATGATGTTGTGTGGTTTGCAAGCTGGTTGCAAACGACCAGACCAGAAAACAACATTGCATCAAGCTTAAAATGAAAGTCAATTTGGTTGTTTAAAGAATAGAAAATGTACTATTGTTAATCAGGGCGTGCGTTTTCTTTTCTTTTTTCGAACGCCCTCGTTTTTGTCGTTTTCAGAGGGGCATTTGGTCCTTAAATTACCCCATTGATTTCAATGTTGAAGCTCTTTTGCAAAACTTCTTTCACTCTCTTTTCAGACTTTAAAAAAATGACTTGGGAGTGGCTATCTCCCCTGTCCAGGCCCCCTGCAGGGTCAGGTGACCTTGCAGCCCCTCCTATGGCTGCTTGAACACTCACTCCCCACCCCCTGTTGTTTTCCAGGCTAATGTAATGTCCAAAACTATTGTACATTTTGTATGTTCTTCATGTTTACAGGACTGGCTGATGGCCGGAGGTACTACGTTGACCTTCCGGCCGTCGGATCGGAAAGACCCGTGGGAACAGCCAGTGCTGTAGGCAGGTAATGTGGATCAGGTCTGTCAACATCCCTGCCAAGGAATCAATTTTAATTAACACATTTGTATTGTTTTTAACAGATGTAAGATGGCAAATACAAAAATATATCACAAGAAATAAGAGCAATATGTCATCAAGAATAGCAGCACTGCAATGAGGTGATTAGTGGTACTCATATCTTAGGGAAACAAAATGTACTACCGTATACTTAATGTAGTAGACAGGCACCATTATTTTATTTGTAACTTGGGTAGTGGTGGGGTGGCAGAACATCGAGCCCTTGCAAGAGTATGTTTTGCTGCAGAAAAAAAGACCTTTAAATTGTTACAAATATAAAAATACAAAATATATTCTGAATTCAAATAAACAAAAATAAAATATTTTGTATGATTTTTTCCTGGGAGTGAGCGAAAATCCTGAGAACCTTAGAGATGTATAGGATCATGCATGCATGCAGGAAAGAAGGGTTGTGTATAATATTAGAAACAGAGGATTTTTTTTAGAATATATAACATCAGACCATATTTTTAGTTAATCTTTAATAATGGTGTTAATTTGTGCTTGTCGGGGTATCTGTTGAGATAATATATATATGATATGCCTTAATGTTGACCTACAGCAAAATAAAGCAAAGTTTTCAATTGGCTAGAAATAGATCACCTTGTGTGGTAGTATGCTTGATCAATGTTAGACAGATGAATTTGCATCTAGCTTTAGGCAAATTAGGTAGTAAAGACAATCAGCTAATCTAATGGTGGTAGCCGGCAATCTCAAAACTAGAAATTTTGTTTTTTTGTTTTATAGACAGAACTAAGTGTTTTACTGCAAATAAGACGGGAGAAAAAGTACACCCCCAAAGTTAACCCCTGCCAATCGAAAATGAGGGAGAGCGACAAATCTCCATATCGAATAAATTCAGTGGGTTTAAAATAAATAACCATCTTTGTAATGATAACATGACAAGCCCCAGAAACTCTTAAATGCCTGGCAATAAGAATCCATTTACTTTATAAAAAACCCCAAAACAATAATAAACCCAGGATGTCTAAATCAGGGCAGTTTTTAGCTTTTTGGGGGGCCCTTTTTGAGACAACAACAATGAAGCATGGTGGAAGTTCTTTGGACCTTTTGGTCTGCATTTCTGCAAATGGAGTTGGAGATTTGGTCAGAATTAATGGTGTTCTCAATGCTGAGAAATACAGGCATATGCTTATCCATCATGCAATACCATATGATTAACACTTAAATTTCTAAAAACTTTTGCAGAGTACTGTATGTTTTGTATGTGTTAAAATACATTTTTCAGTACAGAAAACTGTATTAAATACAATACACTTTCACATTTCCTGCCCCAGTCATCACTGGCTCCCAATCTTTTTTTCCTTAAGGCCACCTTTGTCTTCGTCCAAGACAAGCCAGCCCCCCCCCCCCCCCCCCCCCCCCCCCCCCCCCCCCCCCCCCCCACAGGGTGAGATCTTGCCTGGAGGCTCAGATCGAGGGAGATTATCAGTGACCTTATATGTCTTCCATTTTCTAATTATTGCTCTCACAGTTGATTTCTTCACAGCAACAGTGTGTTTAACCTCTGTCACTGCCAACAAAGGGGATATAACAAAGTATTGAGATGAATTTTTCACTATTTTCCACCATAAGGCTATGTTTCTACTAGACCGCTGCGGCCCTAATCGCTGACAGAGATCACTAGTGTTTTGTTCACGGCGGCAATCAGGGGCATTTTTGGCCGCAATCTTTGGCTCGATTTTCAGTCGTGCCCCATCCTCCCTGATCGCACCATAGAGAATGAATGGGGACACATTCAAAAATCACGTCCCAATTAATCCATTCATGTCATGTCAATCACTGCCTCCTGGTTAAAATCACAGGTGATCACGGCCAATCGCTCTAGTGGAAATATAGCCTTATTTGCAAATAAATTCATTATGTGATTTTCTGGATTCTTTCCCCCCATTCTGTCTCTCATAGTTGAGGTATACCGATGATGAACATAACAGGCTTCTCTCATCTTTTTAAATGGGAGAACTTGCAGAATTGGTGGCTAACTAAATGCCTTTTTGCCCCTCTGTATATACCAAGCTCAGTCATATTATATCTGCACAGGGAATGTTATGTATATATTCAAGATATTCAGAACGTTCTTTCTTTCTTTTCTTAGGTACACTTTTTGCAGATCAAATTGATTGTCTTTTGGCACTGAGGAAGATCTTTGTGGGTGAAACGTGTGTTTTTTGTGTTCTGCACGAAACTGTGCCAGTATAGATACCATTATTTTGCTATATACCTTTTTCTGTTAAGATATAACAATATCTTGGTTTGTTGTAAAATATATATATTTTAATGAATAGCCTGTTTTCTGACAAAAATTAGTCTTTTACATTTCAAACTCTTTTGTATATGCAACATTTTTAACCGTGAGAGCCACTCAAAGTCCCACCTATGGGGGTATTCTGTTTTTATAATAATTATAAAAAAAAAGCTAAAAAATGAAAAAAAGTGCTAAAGAAAGAAGTAAGAACAGATTGAATGGTGTGTAGGCGTTCACAGGGCGTTTTTATGCTTTTTGGATGTCTGGGTGCTAGAAGTGCAGCAATTTTAAACCCCCACGTAAAGGAGCCATTAAGAGCAAAAAGAAAAACAGAAATCAACACTCAATTTAAAGTCCTCCTAATCTCAGTTGCACTTAGTAGGGTTAGAAGTTTCTATAGTCTGAGAAGCGCAAAGTTATGGCTTTTTCACATTATACATACCCAAAATGTGTCCATTTAAATAAATTCAAAGGTCAATGTACTGGAGGATGCATGTACTTTTTAATGCATTGCATCAATTATTTATAGATGTAAAAATGTTAAATGTTTATCTTGAAGCCTGTTTATCTGACATTTGCTTTGCCAGAAAGCTAATATAGACTTCCTATAAAAATCAACTAGTAACACAACTATAGTTACAGAAATGTACTTACATACTGTGCCAATGCTGCAATCAGACTGCATAAAATACAGTTGAATTTTTTTAAAAGCTTTAACCGCCCTAGCGTTATGGACGGCAGCACCTCGTCCAGCGCTCCAACTGCTTCCATCGCACTGGACGAGGTGCTGCCGTCCAGTACAAGTCGGGGCTCTGGGAGAGCGCATACTAGTCCCCGTGTCCCCCGCTCTACATGCCTCCTGCTGCTGCTCAGGTCCTGTCGCCCCCCCCCCCGCGCCCGCTTCTCAGAGTGACGTAATGAGCTTCACTACTGGAGGCTGCCGGGAGATTTGTACAGAAAAAGCATGAAAGCGAGGTTTTCTTATATGAGAAAACTCAATTTCAAACTCCCCCATGTTACTAAAATATCGGTGCAAATAAAGGCCCTAGATGCCACATATGTTCCCATTGCATTAACCCGTTCTTCCCTGGTGTGAGTTTTATCACACCAGGTTAGAGAGGTGTTAAGTGCAAATGGACCATCTGGGGGCACCAGAGACTAGTTATTTTGGCGATATTTAGTACTAGGCCAGGCATGTTTTTGTGTCCTAAGATTTTTTGTATTTTTTTTTCATTATTTTTTATTTAAAACATGTTATTTTTATTTTACATAATTGTTTGGTTTTCAAACATTATTATGTCAGGATGTCTATTGACCCTTGTACGGACATTTTTGGAAGTTTCAAGCCTACGACATAAAGAAAAATTACCATTGAAGTCGAATGGTGCACTTTTGGTACAGAAATCTGGACCTCAGCAGTGCGCTAGGGAGGTTAAAACACTTACGATACATTTACTCCAGTTGGTCTCAAGCAGCATACGGGTGGTTGTCCATAGACCTAACATAGAGGGAAGATGGCAGGTGATTGACATCTGTTCATCTGCACAATATTGCAACCACTGTATACAGCTGCAAAGTTACAGGGCAGCTGTCAGCATGTAAATTTACACTTAAGGTGGCAATACATAGGTTTGAACAGCAGTTCTTATTTTTAGGAAATTTAAAATGTAAGCAGATTTTATGCAAAATCTCATCTTCCCTGCTGTATTGTAGTTAAGTTTTGATTGCAATAGAAGGTTACATCCCTAATCTACATGAATATAAGGCTATGTTCCCACTTGTCGATTTCAATCGTGGCAATGAGCTGCAGATCGCTAGCACCCAGCGATCTCCCGCTGGCTCCCGCGATTAGAATCGCGGCTGAGTGACTGCAGCCAGGAATTGGGGGGTGGGGCAGGACATTTTGCCCCTCTCTGCCTGATCTCACAAATAGACAGTGAATGAGAGCGGTTGAAGTGACAAGCGATTTTTAACCACATCCATTCAGGTCTATCGCAGCGATCAGATCGGCCACCAGCGGATGAACTGCCCACGGCCTGCATTTCAGATTGCTGGTCAATCTGTGCCCTGCTTGTGGCAATGTCTCAAGGCAGACAATTCAACGGACACTGCACACTGCTTGGTTCCACGGATGCAGACCAAGGAGGACTCCATTTCTCCTGATAAGGCACACAAAAGCTCGCTTGGCTTTTGCAAATGCTCATCTGGACGAAGGAGAAGACTCCTAGTCTTCTAAGCTATGGTCAGATAAAAAAAAAAGTTTAGTCACAATAATGTTTCCTTCATTTGGCGTAAAAAAGGAGACGCCTTCAGCCCAAAAAACACCATCCCCACTGTCACACATGGTGGTGGGAACCTAATGCTTTGGGGGTGTTTTTCAGCCAATGGACCAGGGAACCTAATCCCAGTAAATGGCACTGTAGGAAATCTTCTGCTATTCTATATCGCTTGCACCATAAATTCTCCTGCGTGAGCTGCTGGTACCAGGAGAGTCACCCAATCACACACAATATGCTTTCAGGATAGACTCTGTATCTTTATTAATGTTGGGTGTATTTATACAGAAATACAGTGATGTCATTACATACATTAGTCCAAGCTATAACCATATTAGGAATTCACTATATACATTACATCGTTTCTAAAAAATTTACGCTTTGACCATCTGTTTATACTTTACCAATGGCAGGAAGAGAGTAAATTCCATTACATCATATACATATGTACACAGAACTTACAGCTAGTTTAACCCCTTCAGGCACCATGAAAAAGAGCAATACATCTTTGAATAAAAAAAAAAAAAAAGAGCAATACATGAGAATTCTCAACGACAACATCAGGCAGTCTGCAGAGAAACTTGGCCTTGGGCACTTGGGACATTTCAGCATGACAATGACCCAAAAAACACAGCAAAAGCGGTGAAGAAATGCTTAGCAGACAACAACATTAACATTTTGGAGTGGCCTAGCCAGAGCCTTGATTTGAATCTAATTGAGAATCTGTGGATGGAGCCAAAGATCAGGGTGATGGCAAGAAGACCCTCCAACCTGAAAGATTTAGCTCATTGCTAAAGATGAATGGACAAAAATACCTGTGGAGACATGCAAAAAGCTGGTCTGCAGTTATAGGAAACGTTTGATTGCTGTAATAGCCAATAAAGGCTTTTCTATTGATTATTTAGAAGGGTATGAATAATATTGGATTGTGCACCGCACCCGATGTTGCTCTAATCTTTTTCTTTATCGAGCCGTGCATGGCCAGCTTTACACAAGGATTCTCGACAGATTGTAGCCAATTTACTTGGAGGGGGAGTAGAATCCCCCTCTACATTAAGTGACTACAACAGGATCTGCCACAAAAAGTACCGGCAGGACGGATCGCCGTGCGATCCCACTTGCCAGCTTTTAGGGTCGAAACTGCAAGATGGGCACCCCTGTAGTTGCAGGCGACCGACCACCATGCGTTTGGCGTGAGCATGCATGCCGGTCGATCGCTTGCAACTACTGCCGGGAATACTGCCGGGTCTATGGCCGGCTTAACTTTGATCAGTATCTCCATAAACTGACCCTTAATTTTCACCTTTATCAGTCACATGTGTCCAGACAAAACAGTTGTTTTTGTTTACATAGTTATGTCCTTTTAACTTTGTGTATAAATGTCTCAAAAACCAGAATTGTATGAAAGCTTGAAGAAAGGGTCGAGGCTTAAGGTCCCAACAGATGTGAAGATTTCAAACAAATCAATGTTAGATGCGATAATAAAGTTTGATTTTTTTAATCGAACATCGATTATAATACAATCCATTTTTTAAGAACATCGAAAGATTTTATTAATTCGATAGGTAGTGATGGGATAGGAGTATATTTTAACGTTACTTGAAAAATCTTTTTTAAAAATTCTACTCTCGATTATTGTTAAATCGATAAAAATTTATGGACAGGTCCGATAACTATTAAATTTACATAATGTCCAATAATCATTAAATACCATTGATCTGACAATATATCTGTGATTACGATTATTAGTGATCTTTTAAGTCGATCTAACTAACTGAAATAAGTGTAGCCCTTCTAATGCATACTGCATCTCCAGAGTTTGGGTGAGCTTATTCCAGGGGGGTGCAGGCCCTCATTTTAACCTGTGTTTGAATGGGGAGATGGGGTTCGATAATGTTTCTAAATAGAAAAAGGGGGACCTGCAAGGAAAGTTTGGAAACCACTGCTCTACCGTGACATGTTGAGTTTGTGTGAGCTAAGTGTAGGCTTTATACTTAACCATCCAAAAAAGGCTTGGAGGTCTAAACCCCAGGCTTGCCAAATTCCCTTACCTAAGCAGGGGACAAGGGGACTTTAACGGTTGGCCTCAGATGTATAATGTGTCTGAGGCCAACCGTTAAAGTCCCCTTGTCCCCTGCTTAGGTAAGGGAATTTGGCAAGCCTGGGGTTTAGACCTCCAGGCCTTTTTTGGATATTTATACTGGGATGTTGGTTAGCCATAGATGTCATGAACGAGTTTTGATCCCTTCTTGAAAATTTATACTTAACCATATTTGGCCAGGCTCTATGGTAACATACGGCATCTTGTGAGTTTGGGTGAGCAAAGTGTAGCCCTTATACTCTACTGTTACACACAACATCTCCTGAGTTTGGGTGAGCTAAGTGTAGCCCTTACACTCCACCATTAGCTGCTGCTGCTGTCCTGTTCCTGTTGAGTTTGGCCAAGCTATGTGAAGGCCTTATACTCTATAACCTTTTAGGCTATGTTCGCACTTAGGCGATTAACCTCCCTAGCGCACTGCTGAGGTCCAGATTTCTGTGCCAAAAGTGCACCATAGACTTCAATGGTATATTTTTCTTTATGTTGTAGGCCTGTTACTTCCCAAAATATGTCCGTACAAGGGTCTAGTAGACATCCTGAATATAATCATGTTTGAAACAAACAATTAGGTAAAATAAATTTTTTTAAAAATAAAATTAATAAAAAAACACAAAAATCAGGGCACAAAGCTATGCTGCTATGTACTAAACATCGCCCAAAAAAAGTCTCTGGTGCCCCAGATGTGGCCATTTGCAGTTAACCCTCTCTAACCTGGTGTGATGAAATCACACCAGGGAAGAGAGGGTTACTGCAAATGGGCACATCTGGGGCACCAGTGACTTTATTTGGGCGATGTTTAGTACATAGGTGCACATTGAAAGCAGTTTTCTTCATAGATACTTACATGCAATGTACTTTTCAAATCTAACCGACCGCTAGGGCGGGTAATCGTCTGCGCTCGCGATTTTTAATCGCCGGCAGAATCACCTGCCAATCGCCTACACTAGTTTCAATGAGCTTATCCCCATTGATAGGTATGCGTGCAGTTGCAAATGGGGCCGCAATTATTTTCCTCAGATCGCACTTACCTGCTGCTGTCTGTTTCTGAATAATTTTGGCCTTTACTAAAGGGGCCTTATTGCAACTTTATCAAATAGCATTTAACAAAAACATCCAAATGTAAGAAAATTGCAAACACACGTTAACAGTAGAGATGCACTAAATGCAATAAAAGCATAACACATTCATTTAAATTTAAATAATAAAATAAATGATTTAATTACAGTTACATGACAGGGTCTCACAACAAAATAATTAAAGCAAAAAAATAAAGTACCTTGTAAGGTATAAGCCCTCAGAATATTCTGGGCTTCTTCTGTTGATTCTCTCTGGAGTACCACAGCCACAACATGCCCCCTGCACCCAGCCTAAGGATTCCAGCATTTTGGCGGCAGCACAGTAACTACCTTTCATACGTCTGAACCCCTTTTCCGCCCTCAGGAGTCGGAGCAGCTGTAAATAATCTTCAATAAAAACTGTAATTAGCCCCCTATCAACGTGCGTGGACCTTGGCTTATTGGCTTGCAGAAGGTATACCGGACATGTCCTTGCTATGATCAATTTGTATGTTTTTTGTTAATAAAATTTGTAGAACAAATTAGCACCGGTTTATGGTGAATATTTTATGTGCCTTAAAGACCTACTTTATTCTGACTCTACATAAGGCTTACCTCAATTTAATTTGGGTTGGGTCTCTGGAGTCTTCTATAAATTTAAATGACATTCTAGCATGTCCAAACATTGCTGCAAGCTTGTTGCTGCAAAGTGCGTGACCATCAGCTCCGTATTTTCCAGCAACTCACGCTTCCACTTTCAATCTTCCAGCTTTATAAAATCTAGCACAAACAAACTTTACCAATAGTGTTGCACTCGAATATTCGAAACAAGTCTACAGCTGGGCTCCCCTCACAAAGTCATCTTCAGAATCCCTTGTTTGCATATCTTAACTGTATTCAGAAGAAGACGAGAAAAAAGAAAGTTCTTTATGCGAACTCAAATTAAGGGACATTGTTTTTCTCACACTATATAAATATATCATAGAAAGTTTCTGCAAACATTTTATATGAGATGGACTCATAGGAGGATGGAGGGGAAAATTGAATTTATTTGCAATTTGGGGTATGATAACTTGTTCAGAAACATTGTAATTAACTTGCAAAGTCAGATAGTGAAATGTCCAAAAAGAAATTTCACCATCTCTTGTACAAATTTGTAAAATGTCCACAAGATGGCACTGCAGCCTGTTTACATTTCATCAGCCTGAATGCAGCTTGGGATTACAGAGAGAGCAGGGGGAGCATGGAGCTGAGGTTGCACCCCCCCCCCCCTACACCACTGAGGTTGCACCACCCTGCGATCTCCAGAAGGGTTCTTGACCCGAGCGGGTAACCACTTCCTTAGACCTTATTGTTTCATGACACTTTTCCCTAAAAACACAATGAATCTACCCAGGGCCTCAGGATTATTGCAATTGAAACTATTGCTAAATCTTTGTCTGTTGGAGAATTATTTTTTTAAACTGTAAACGAGAATTCCTGATGCATACCTTAATAATACTGATAATTATATTATGTCCCTCACATATTATGTATATGTGGGCATGTGTATTTACAGTGAGAAAAATAAGTATAAGACATTACAGACCCAGTTCATCAAAATGAGAGATTGATGTGCATTGTAATGATCAAATTAGTATTTGATTTCTTTGCAGAAGTTGACCTAGTACTTGGTGCCATAACTCTTCTTGGCATACTAGTCAGATTGACGTGAAGTTGGCCACCATGTTTGTACAAATCTCAGAAGGCATTTTGTCCTCCTCCTATTTGCAGATGTTCTCCAAGTTAGTAAGGTTTTGAAACTGTTGTTTGACAACTCATACCTTTAGCTTTCTCCACAGAATTTCTATGGGATTAATGTTTGGAGACCAAAGGATCTCTATGTGCTTTTTCTTAGGTCACACGTGGTTTGCTTTGACCATGACCATCTTCTAGTTATGCCTGCTCTCCTTGGTTCATTATAAAATGCCTTTACAAGTCAGAGTAGTTCGAAAATTTTATGTGCGGCCCTTTAGAGATGCTGAGGGCGGCACATGTGGCCCTCAATATCAACTGCCCACCACAGCTCTAACACTTTAATTGGGTAAGGCAGAACACACTTTGTTTTTTTTTTATTCTATTATTGTTGGGATGTGGCAACCTGAAGTTCCACCTCAGTTTCAGTAGTGGACCAACAAGGAATTTTGGAAATTTGATATTTTCTAGGACAATAGAATACTCTCTTTTACTGCTCAGAAAATATTTTCAGATTTTGTTCTTCGGCTGAAGGTAGATGTTTGTGAAAAATTCTTGTTTCAAACATATACATATAAAAGGGAAAATGTCTAGGCTATACAGGGTGGACCATTTATATGGATACACCTTAAAAAATGGGAATGGTTGATCATATTAACTTTGCGGCACATTAGTATTTGTGAGGGGGGAAACTTTTCAAGATGGGTGGTGACCATGGTGGTCATTTTGAAGTCGGCCATTTTGAATCCAACTTTAGTTTTTTCAATAGGAAGAGGGTCATGGGACACATCAAACTCATTGGGAATTTCACAAGAAAAACAATGGTGTGCTTGGTTTTAACATTACTTTACAATTTCATGAGTTATTTACACATTTCTGTTCACCTATAAAATGTGTTCAATGTGCTGCTCATTGTGTTGGATTGTCAATGCAACCCTCTTCTTCCACTCTTCACACACTGATAGCAACACCGCAGGAGAAATGCTAGCACAGGCTTCCAGTATCCGTAGTTTCAGGTGCTGCATTACTCGTATCTCCACAGCATAGACAATTGCCTTCAGATGACCCCAAAGATAAAAGTCTAAGGTCTTAAAGTTGGTCAAAATATATATTAATGTTTCCAAAATTTCACTTCCACTTCCTCAAGTTTATGAGCACCATGTTGACATAAATGCAATGGAGACTTGACCTAAGATGTGACCATTGACCTCCAATGGACGTGTCACACTGACAGCTATGTTATCGGTTGCTCGGACAATAATGTTTCCTTAAACTGAGCTACGAGGGGTAGTTGTGCTCATTAGAGCATAGTTTATCGCTAGCCCTAAAGAATTGGTACCTCTTTGACTGTCAAAAGTAAATAATGCACATTCTTCACTATGTTTTAGACAAGGTGCAGTAGTGGGATCCATGTTCAAAGTCTGGAGGATAAATCAATAATTTTTGCTGGTATAACTTTAAAATGCGAGAAGGTGAAGATTTTTAGGACAACTTTTCATATTAGTTTTTTTTAACACCAGTTTAGGTTAATCAATCATATTTGGACAACTTTTCTGTTGTACTTAGTTTTGAAAACTGAGAAAGTAAACCAAGCATCTGTGATAATATCTTGTAGCAGAGAAACTGCCCAATAATCTTACAGAAACAGACAGAAGTTGTTGGCATAAGCACATCACCCAAAATCTACCTTGAATAGACACAGTTGAGGGGACATAAAAGCAGATTTGGCTAATGAAATGATTAAATGATATTTTAATTGTCTAAGCACGTGTAGAGATGTGTACATCCACAACATTGGGCATTGATTTTGATTTGATGTCATTACTTCATCTTTTGCACTGTGTATAATACATGTATTTCTTTACATATGGAGTGGCCCGTCCCCTCGCCCTTGTCTATTCCAGGGGAAATTTTGGGTGATGTGTTTATGCCATCATCATCTTCTGTCTATTGTTTTTGGGATGTTTTTTTTGGAATTTATTTACCAAAACATTTAAACATATGCAGCCTTATTCTACATAAACTAATCTTTATTTCATCATGGAATAACCTTGGGATGGTAATGTTTTTTCCTTAAAAAAGCATTTTATTTTTAAAAAAATCGATATAAATAAAAAAAATCCGATTTAAATAAAAAAAATCTGATTTAAATCATTGAAAAAATAAAAAAAATCATTGATTTTTATCCACCCTGCTGTATATACTCGAGTATTAGCCGATCCGATAAGTTTTGCCACCTATATAGAAAATGAACAACTTAACTGCAAATACTAAAATGTCAGTGAATTAAGTAGTGGTGCTGTGAGATCCAAATGTAATATCTTGTATGACTTCCATGAGCTTGAAGGACAGCATCCATGCGGTTTGGCAAGGATGTATTCAATTTATTGATGAAGTCATCAGGAATAGCAAAGAAAACAGTCTTGCATGCCTCCCAGAGTTAATTTATATTCTTTGGTTTAGTCTTCCATGCCTCCTCTTTCATACTACCCCACATATGCTCAATGATGTTCATGTCTGGTGACTGGGCTGGCAAATCCTGGAGCATCTTGATCTTCTTCGCCTTAAGGAACTTTGATGTGGAGATGGAAGTATGCGATGGAGCACCATCCTGCTGCAGAATTTGGCATTTTTTATGGTTGGGAATATAAGAGGTAGCTAAGAGGTTCTTGATATTTTAGACTATTGATGTTGCCTTTCACCCTGCAGATCTCTTGCACACCCCCATACTGGATGTAACCTCAGACCATGATTTTCCTTCCACCAAACACTATTTTCTGGCTGCAGTGGAAAATGAGCTGGCCTTGGGCTTTCGAGACTTGTCAAAAATGTCTCCAGTCTCTTCAAATCTTTTTTTATCCTCTGAACTTGACACCAAGACACAATGAAGGTGTATGCCACATCAGCAGTGGATCTGGTCTTCAGCCTCTTAATAATCAACACTTTAGTCTCACAGTGAATCTGAAGGTCTAGTGTACTGGGGTTCTTTTTATACACACCTGAGATGTAATTGATCCATTATTAGTCACAGGTGAAGCTCATATGACAAGGTGACAACACTTAGGCTACGTTTACACTGTCGTCACATTTAAAGCTTTCTAGATGCTCTCCAGTGGCAGAAAGGCTTTAAAGAAGCTTTAAAGCAAATACCTTTGTACAAAATGTACTCTAGCTTTAGGCTAAGTTTACACTGGCAGTTCTCAAGCTGCTTTCAGCTCGAGAACCGACAGTGCGCTCCCGCAGCCGCTGGAGAAACGACTCCCTGTAATTGGCTGCAAAGCAGTGCAGGTGATTACAGGGTGTCTAATTATGGACCCCATAGAGGTTCTATGGGACGGCAGCCGGAAAACCGACTGGTGTGTCACATTAAACGGTCGTTTACCTGGCATTAAAAAACCGCCAGTGTAAACCTAGCCTTAAAGACTGAAAAACATCCAGGGTGCAGCGGGTGAGCATCAAGCAGCCACAGGATGTCACTTGACCCTGCAGGGTGCCTGGAAAGGTGGGATAGCCACTCCCAGGTCGTTTTTTAAAGACTGAAAAAAGATTGAAAAAAGCTCTGCAAACTTGCTGCAGTCGCTTTCAGAGCTTCACCATTGAAGTCAATGTGGTCGTTCTATGACCAAACGACCCTCTGAACGCGACAGAAAACGTACAGAAAACACACGGCTTGATTAACCACAGTACATTTTCTGTTCTTTTAACAACCTAATTGACTTCCATTTTTTTTTATCATTTAAATTTTTATTGGTATAAACAACGTCATACAATGTGATCGTACACAATGGTTTAACAATCTTAACAATAACAAAAGAAGTACACAGAAACAGATACTTTTATGAAATCTTTAAACCCAAATATTTCCTCCCTCCCTCCCACACTCCAAATAAAGAATAAAACCCTCAATGATAAGTGATAGGTCCTGACCTGCTAATGGGGAGAAGACCAGGAAGAGGACGTCAATCAGTAACTGTATATGTAACTATAGTATTTCTGGTTCAGTTGGCATAGTGTTGAGTTTCGACTAGGCCCCAGAAATTGGCTTAAACACTAATAATCAAAGATCTGTGTACAAATGAAATTTAAAAACTTTAACAAGAAAAACATAGAGGTGAAAAAAGAATAAGAAAGGGGGAGAAGAGGGGGGAATAGAAGAAGAGTCAAGGTGAGTTGGGGTGAGGAGAGGACAGAGGGAGGGGTGATAGCAGGGCCGCAAATGAGTTGGAGGACATGAAACTTTTCCAAGGGTCCCAAGTGGCCCTGAAATTATCCTCCGAGTTGTGAAGTGAGGCTGTCAGGTCTTCGAGCAAGTAAATGTCGGAGATTTTTGTCTCCAGAGATGAGGGACACAAGCCCGGGCAGCATTGACCAGGTGCTTCACAATAGAGCGTTTGTATATTGCTGACGGGAGGTGGTTGAGGTGCAAGAGGTAGGGAGCAGGCGCACCACCTAGGTTGTGTCCAGAGATAACCCTGATATAGTACCGGACACTATTCCAGAAGGGCAGAAGTGTAGGACACTCCCAGAATGTATGAATTAACATACCCAAGGCAACCCCGCATCTCCAGCATCTATCCGAGAACGTATGGTTATATTTGGCAAGTAGGGCCGGAACTCTATACCACCTGGTGACCAGCTTGTAACTTTGTTCTTGGAACTTGGAGGCAATGGAGGATTGGTGTGAAAATCTAAGAATGATATGTACCTGCGTTGTTGTGAATTGTATATTCAAATCCCGCTCCTATGCTTTTAGAAATGATAGGGAAGAGCCACCCTCCGGAGACGTTAGAGCAGTATAGATAGTTGAGATAGAGTGGCGTATAGGGACGGGTTCTTTGCAAATTTGTTCAAAAGTCGTTAATGGGCGTAAGTAGTCTTTGAAAAATGGGATGCTGTGTAGGAAGTGTCTAAGTTGGACCGAACACCAGAAATTTTGTTGTGGACCAAGGAGTTTGCTGATTTCTTCCATGGAGAGCCAGCCAGTAGTCTTGGACCAATCCGTGGCTCTGAAGCGGCCTTTAGAAAGCAACTCAGAGAACGGTTGTGACTGATAACCCGGTGAAAATGCCGGATTTACTATAATCGGGAACATTGGAGAGGGAGATGTTGTATTTTATTAGGTTGTTACGAGAAATGGCGATAGTGGTCCCTATAGTCGGATGATTAGAGAGTGAAGTCGGGAGGGGGTTTTGCAACCAGGGAGGACCTCTAAGATCCTATGGTTATTCTTCCTGCTCCATCGATACCCATTGCTTGTGAGGAGCATGGCAGCACCAGTCGATAATTCTAGATATGTGGATTGCTTTGTAGTATTTTAACAGATCAGGAAGGCCAATACCACCAGAGTGTTTGGGCATAGTCAAGGTAGCATATTTGTTTCTGGCTGAGCGACCCTCCCAGACAAATTTGGAGATAGCTGATCGTAGTTGGCCAAAATACGGCGGTGGAGTTTTGATCTGTAAAACTTGTAGGACATATAGGAGCTAGGGAAGGATGGTCATTTTGATTGCGGTGCATCTACCGAACCATGAAAGGGGAACATCTTTCCATTTTCGCAAATTACCTTTGATGAAGAAGGGGACCGAAATTCAATGAGTAAAGTGAATCTATGTTGGGACCTAGGTATACTCCAAGATACTTTATCTTTTCCTTCACCCATTTAAATGGGAAAGCCGGTGCCAGCTAATTGCAGTGGGGTGAGATTGATAGGGAGGGCTTCTGATTTCGTAATGTTCATTTTAAAATTCAAAAGACGGATATATATATGAAGAGACAAGAGGAGATTTGGGATAGATATATGAGGATTAGAGAGGAAGATAAGGAGATCATCTGCGGCCCGCTTGTGATGACCGGATTTTTTGTTCACTCCTTAGATATCAGGGTTATTTCTCACAGAGCATAAGAACGGCTCCATAGAAAGGATAAATATTAGAGGCGAAAGCGGGCAAGATCTTGTCTCATTGACTCTTACTGCTTGCTGAAGGTGAGTGGTATAAGGCCAGAATCCATTCTACCATGTGAGGGCCAAGACCAATGTGGCGAAGGGTAGCCGACATAAAAGGCCATGAGACTCTGTCAAAAGCCTTTTCTGCGTCTAATGAGAGAAGGATGGAGGGAACCCGTGAGTTGGCAATGGAATGTATAATATTCAAAACTCTTGTTGTATTATCTCTGGCTTCGCGGTTGGGGACAAAACCTACCTGGTCTGGGTGGATTAGCATGGGAATAATATGTTTAGATAGTCTGTTTGCTATTATTTTGGTGAATAGTTTTAAGTCAGAATTGAGCAGGGCTATCAGTCTGTAACTGCCACAGATTGTCAAGCCTTTGTCTTCTTTGGGTATTAAAGAGATGTGTGCCCTAAGAGAGTCAGTGGGGAATGAATGGTTGTCTAGAATAGAATTAAAAGCTAGCAACAGGTGGGGAGAGAGTAAGTCTTTAAATGTCCTATAGTATTGAGCGGTCAGTCCATCCGGTCCTGGAGATTTAAAATTTTTTGCCGACTTTATGTATACAGTATCAGCTCCAGATGCAGAGAGATTGTATAAGCTGGTATAGTATGTGCAGAACTCCTCTGCGATATCAGAGGATTTGTTTTTTACGTGTCCCTGTCTATCTTTTACCTGTGGAATGTATGAGGTTACCTTCTTGGCTCTAAGTGCCTTGGCTAGCATGCGGCTGGGCTTATTACTGAACTCGTATAGTGCGCGCCGACCTCTTATTAACCTCGCCTTAGTTTTAGAAAAAAGGATGGCATTTAACTGTGAAAGCAGGGCTGCCAGTTCGGCCCCCACCTGTGTAGCCATTGTCTATTTGTGTATTGTTTCGAGTTTATGAATTTCTGCCAGGAGTGAAGTTATCTGCGAGTTGTATTCTTTTTTCCGCCTAGCGCCATGCCTGATGAAGTGGCCTCTGACAGTATATTTGTGCGCCTCCCAATTTATCAGTGGTGATGTGTCATTGGGTTTATTAACTTGGAAATATAACTCAATTTCTTTGCAGATGTCGGCAACCGTGGAGGAATCTTTCAGGAGAGCCTCATTAAGTCTCCAAGAATAGGAGTATGTTTGGTGTGCAGGTGAGTAAAAGGAGTAGTCCCTATCAGTCGGGTAGCAACGACGCCAACAGTCAACCAAGTGGTATAGGTGTAACTCTTATTTCTTTTGAGTTTGTTAAAGGATAGATGCAAGGTGCCCTTGGACACATCCTGAAAAGGATTCAATGCAAAGTTGAAATCCCCCCCTAGAACGAACGTTCCCTCCTGAAAGGCGGAGAGATCAGAGAGGATACATTGAAGAAATGACACTTGGTCCACATTTGGGAAATAAACATTTGCCAGTGTGACCGTTTGTGTGCTAATTTTACCCTTCAAGAATACATAACGTCCATTATCGTCGAATTTCTTGTCCAGCAGTGTCCAAGGGACATTTTTGCTAATAAGTATACTCACACCTTTTGCTCTTGGTATTGGGGAAGGACAATGAAAGGCAGTGGTAAAATAAAAGTCCTGAAGTTTTGGAACCTTGGAGGCCTGAATATGCGTTTCCTGGAGGAAAGCAATCAAGGTCTTCAGACGTTTAAGGTCTCACAGAAGACGGGACCTTTTTTCAGGGGTCGATAATCCCTTAACATTAAATGAAGTGATTTTCAGTGGGTCAGAAGTTGGTGGGTTCATCGTTCAGCTCTGCTATAAATAAGGTGGGGGAAGGGAAAGTGCACTGAATGGAAGATAGTGGGTATAGAGTAGAAGAGGAAGGAGGAGGGGTGAGAGAAGAGTATAGAGGTGAGTAGTGGGAACGAGATAAGAAGAAGGGGTACTTAGCACACACAGTAGGTAACATACACTGCGCTGCCAGTGAAATAGAACTACAACAAGTAAAGCTCCGCACAACACTACGTGTCAGGGAGCAACCTATGTGGGGACAAAGGCAGCCAAACAGGGTGGAGCGTCCGCCCCGGGAGCCTGGTGTAGTAACACAATACGGAAATACAACAATTATAAGCTAAGCATTAAAGAGATCAGCAATGAAACAGGTATTAAAAAAAAACCCAACATAAATGTATCGGCCCTATTCTGTGTAAATAGTGTATAGTAGACTACAAATTTAAGGCCGAGGCATTTTAACTGCTCGAAAGGTGACACATCATTATTTAGACTATACATATCCATCTGTGGACTACTAACATTAAATTACTAAGTTTGACCGTTAGTCCATAATATTCAATAAACAAAAAGCTCACAGAACAATTTTTTAGCTATGTATGGAAGAATATCATAAAATTACATCTAGCTTGTATAAGTCACGTTGAGTACTGTGAACAGATATAAGAAGCTCCACAGGATCTCAAAAACATTAACTATAGTTAAGCTATGGAAGGGCTAATGTCCACAGAATTTCAATACCACAATAAACTGTAAAAGAACATAGAATTAACTACCGGATAGCAGTCATGGTTCACTTGTAGATGGCATATTGGGGCCGTCAGCAGGCCTTGAGGGTTGGAACCTGGGCCGTCCTCTGTACCTGGAACGTTGGGGTAGGGCATTGAACTCCTTATTCTCCAAGTGCAGTCGGTGAGATGAATAGGATCTGCGGACAAAAACTCGAATAGAGCTGCTAGTTGAGAGTGCCTGTGAAGAAAGAAAGTCTCACCACGCTTACGGACACGCAAGTGGAAGGGATGACCCCATGTGTAAGTGGCATCATGTGACCTTATAGTGTCCAGGAGTGGGCGAAGGCATCTTCTCATTTGGAGTGTGTTCCTGGAGACATCTGGGAGAATTTGTAATTGAGCCCCATCAAAGTCTAGTGGGCCAAGAGACCAGGCTTTGAGAATTATAACATCTTTCACTGGAAAGTGATGGATTCGACAAAGAACATCTCTGGGTAAAGCATCTGGGTCTGTATGTGGGGCCTGAACCCTATGGACACGGTCGATCACAATCACAGTGTCCAGGGGCCTGCTCAGAATCTTATTGAAAATAGCAGTCACTGAGGCCTTCAGGTCAGCACTTCCGGTTGCCTCCGGGAGGCCACGGATCCTGACGTTGTTTCTACGATTACGGTTCTCATTATACTCTGAGTGTAGAAATAGTTCAAAATAGTTCCTTTGTATTGACTTGTGTGGATTCGATGGCAGCCAACATTTTTGTTAAACGCAGATTGTGAGGTCTCAACTTCGGTGACCCGTGCACCAATGGATGCTATGTCCTGATGGACACCATCTAACTCTTTTCTGAAGATACCCTCGATTCTGGACGCCATAGCTTCCAAATCGCCTTTAGAGGGTATAAAACGTAAAAGAGCCTGCATTTCAAGCGAGAGCATGGCACAATCGTCTGCTTGTTCGTTCAACACAGCTGTCAATTCAGGGGGCGAAAATGTGGGGGTATGTGGAGGTGAAGAGCCAGAGTCATATTGTGGGGATGCAGGGAGGATAGCAGGGCGAGATTTACTGTTGCGTAACGGTTGGGATGAGGCTGCGCTCTAATGTGTGGACGCCATCTTAGATTTGCCCTGTGCCGTATCTTCCTTCTCACTGTGCTTGTAAAAGGAGTGTAAATCCGCTGAAGAACGTTGTGTGCCCTTCCCAGGGGTCTTATCACCTCTTGGCATGTTGAATCCGTATTGTGGGGTAGTGAGTTAAACAGAATATGGCAGTTCAGACTCCCGGTGTGCGGAGCTCAACTGAGTCCCGTCCTCACACCTGCATGGCCAGACCACTTCCCCAAGAGACCTGCATTAGGGCCTTTAGAGAACAAGCATCACAGAAAAACGCAGGTTCAGGAGGAGGCTACGTGTGTAGGCCCAAATCACTGCCTGTGAGTCCTGATTGTCAGTGCCAATGTTGTCCCTAGTCACTGGGGGGACCAGGGCTTAGGATGTGGGTTAGTGGGTCCACTAAAGAAAATCCCTGATGGAAGTGTCAGATGGGTCCAGGAGAGGGAGAAAAGGGCCAAGGTGGTAACCAGGTTCTCAGGGGGTAATTGAATAGTCCACCAAGATGGATCGTTGTGACAGCTGGTGGTGTAGGCCTCAGCCTGGGCCTTTCTCTTAGATTATGGGCACATCCAGAGTCCCACTGAACAGTGGAGGGATAGGCCTTTAACAGAGTTCCCTTTAGGTATGACAGGCTGTATTTGGGTCAGAGGCAGTGGATTCAAGAACATGCACCAGGAAGCAGGCCAAAGCCTGGGCCTCAATTTACAGCCAGTTGCAGGTATAAAAACGTGTGGGACCCACCAGGAGATTAGCAGCACTCACCGGAGTCCACCGCTAGCTGTCTTCAGGCAGATGTGAGCACTTGGGGGTACTTCCTGCTTAAGATGCTCTGCAGTGTAGGCCCAAGTCGGGGCCTCGATTTTTGGCCGAAACGAAAATCTGCACCAGCGGGGCTTGGGGGGATGTCAGGGGAGCCCCCGCTGGCTTCTGTTTGTAAAAATGAGGGTGGATAGCCCTGTAATTAGGCAGATTGTGCCCTGCTGATCAGGAGCACACAAAGATGCGGCTGTCGTCCTCAGCATCTAGCCACGCCACGACTTCCATTTTAAACCTAAAGCAAGGTTGTTTTCTGGTCACTTAAAAGACCAGAAAATGACCTTGCAAGAGACAGTGTAATCTTAGCCTTATGTCTTGGCAAACATTTACTCAATGGGCTTTACAAAGCTGTGAATATTAGAATACTTTTTGTCAGTTTCGTTTTGCACTGAAAGATTATTACAAAAACTGTTGGGATTAAAATGACCCATTTCTTGTAACAAAATCTTGATTATAAATATATTTTAGCCGCACTTCAGGTCAATTTGTACACAAGCAACAAGACTTTTGTCAGGGACTGTATAAGCTGAAGGTTAGAAACGCAAAGTCGGATAGTGGAGTTTTCTAAATGATAACAATAAAGAGAAAGCACCATTGCCCCTAAAAATTAATCAAACAGGATTCATCTTAGTGCCCTAACCTCAATAAATTTAAGAGAACACATGTTTTATTGTTATTACATGATGGGTTTTCAAGGCAATTCTTATGATTCAAACATGAAAATACATTTCAATTTAAATAATGTTTATTATTATTATTGGGACCAATACATGGAGTGGAAACTTATTTTCATTTAAGAATCATTGTGGTTGTGGAGTGTTCTATTCAAACCAGTAACTGGCCAGCAGATGACAATGTGGAGTTTGTTTACATGAGATCAGCTGTTTGTTGGAGAACGGGAAGTTGCAGCTAAAGCAGGCCATACACTCTGAGATAAAAATTAGGATCCATTAAAACCGACCAATGAATGCATTTTATCGTCCTGAAATCCACACATGTCCACATGGTACAACCGATATATTACGATCGTAATTGCCGTTTTTTTACGATTTATTGGACATGTTTAAAAATTTTAATTGATCTGGCAACATCGGGAAACTTCATACTGTTTTCATAGTGTTTACCGACCAATTACTGCCGAAGCTTCCCCTTTAAAAAAAAAAAAGACATCACAATGGCCGATATAAACGGCGATGAATTTCGATGACATCCTCGTAAAAAAAAAAAATTCCGATCGTAAATTGGATTTTCAATGTGGTAGCGTTTTTGCCAAATATTACGATCCAAAACGATACCGCCGTCAGGATACATTGGTCTGTTTTAATGGATCCTAATTTTTATCTCAGAGTGTATGGCTAGCATAAAAAGGAAGCTCTCTGTGTCTGAAATTCAGCCGTCTGGGACCCGGGAAAGGTGAGTGGACCCTCGGCTGACTCAAGTACAAGTCGGGTAGAGCATTCTCTGCCCATTTTTTGGGCTAAAAAACTCGGCTTATACATGAGTATATACGGTATATGTTCTTAGCAGATAAAATAGCTATTGCTTTCGATTGGCTAGCATTGTTAAGAATAGAACATTAGGTTTTGAATTTTTTTTAGGTTTTGAACAAATAAAATATGGACTCACTGAACTATTTTTATTCATTTGTTCTTGTTTTGTTGTACATACCTTTGTGAGTGAAATTTCCTGCACCTTTGCAATTATGAAAACCTGATGAAAATGATTAAAACCCCAAAAAATTCAAAAACAAAAGGATTGTCTGTATATTAATGCATTCAATGAGATAATATTTTTGTTATTAAGCCCATACATGCAATACTGTAACAATGAGAGCTTTTTACTGAACATAATTATGTTTCTGTCTTGTGATTCTTGGCAGGTCAGGTTTGGCAAGACCTACAAACCTGACATTTTACTTTCATTATAAAATTTGCAATATAAAAAAAAAAGAAATCATGACACTCATAAACATTTTATGGGGAAGGTATAATTAATAGTGATGGACCGAACTGTTCGCCGGCGAACTGTTCGCGGCGAACATGGCATGTTCGCGTTTGCCAGGTGTTCGCGAACATACGGCAAGTTCGACCCGCCCCCAAAAATTTTTTTTATTGGATAAAC